>CM021104.1:414970130-415245180 GCA_007115665.2 Sequoiadendron giganteum | reverse complement strand
ATTAGAGTCCATTTAAGACTTTTTGAACATAACTAATAAAGTGGTGCAAGGGATGTACATCATGCCTTGAAGTTACTCACCATGTCTCTCTTAGGTTGAAGTATAATCCTTTTGAGTTACTAGAAATATTTCTTAAGGGATGGCATCTATCAATGACCTTGTGTCACCAGATCTCTACTACTCACCTTTGTAAAGAGAAAGTTTTTTAAACAAATGGTGCAGGGGCACCTTGATGCACCTGTTGAGGCATATTGTTGCAAATTTTGATAAAATTTGGATTTTGATTTTATTGGAATCAATAAGGTCATTCAATACCATTTTGAGTCATTTAGAGTCATTTTAGGATGTTCAAGATATTTTGGAGTCATATTGTAAAAAGTTGCAAAAGTTGTTGAAAGTTGTCAAAAATGTGTAAAAGTGTCATTAGAGTTACCAAAAGGTTCTTGGTTAGTTTTTTTAATTGGAAATGATTGGTAAATGAAAAATAGGCCTTTTAACATCAACCTCAAAGGTTGGAGAATCTTTGAATGAGAAGAACGTCTTTTTCCCATGCTGAATATTGCTTTTTTTGTGAAATTCGATTGTATTCTGCCTTGTACGACCTGGTATGATCTAGTACAACCTTTTTTCTGAAGTAGAAAGTTGAAGAAATTTCTTAGCCTCCAAATTATTTTTTATCATATTTCATTGGATTTTATAAAAGATATTTCACTTTTAGTGAATGTAGCCCAAAACCCTACCTAGGGTTTCCAATAAGGGAAATTTGAGCATGGACAGAGTTTCTACCATCCAAAATTCAAGAAAATTTGTAGGATAATATTTCCTAGGACTATGCACACTCCTAAAAAAAGGGAAAGTCATGAATGACACATGTGAAGGAGATCTCTTTGATAGAAATTGAATATTTGCAGTCAAACAATCCTAACAACCCTAGGTTCTTGGTGTCTTTGAATGACCCTTGCATTGTCTTCCAATGAAGGGTTAAAGAAACATGTTAGCATGATGTTAGAAGCCTACACAAGTTTTGGAACTTGAATGACAAGAATTCTTTCCATTTTTTTTTAATTCCTTTCCTTATTGCACCTTGGGGCAACAATATCCAATTTGCACAAAGCATTGCATTGATCATTTGTTTAGGGCTATGTATGTTGGGGAACCCTTGGAGAATGTTGAGACAGGTCTGAATACACCATGTTTTCCTTTATTCAATGTGGTCCTCAAGGGTTGAGTGACACAAGGGTGCTGCCCCATGCTTAAGGCTTTAGGAACACATTGCCAAATGGAAAAATAAGTATTTGTGCCCTGTGTGCTTTGAAACCTTGATTGTAAAGTGTTAAGATTATTGACTTGAGTCCTTCCCTTCTGTATCATATTGGTATCAGAGCCAATAAATTCAAGAACAAGTTAGTTTGGTGTGTTCTGATAAGAAAATATGCCTCTAAGGGTGAATGTTGTTGAAAGAGCAATAGAAAGGTTAGCCAAAGAGATGGGAGACAAACTTTCCCAGGAGATGAGAGAAATGAAAACAAGTCTTGATGCAAGGATTATAGCAGTTGAGACAAATTAGAGAAGAGGTGTGATCACAGGAGACTTGAGTGATCAGGAATAAGAGATGAATGAGAACAATCCACCACAAAAAGAATCCCATGAGGAAAGGGATTTTTAAGAGTTGTGGATGGAGATATTATTGAAAGTAATCAGAGGTGAAGGTTCCAAATTGAATATGGAATTCTCGGTGTATTCAGCTAGCCTAAACAGTGAGGAACTTCTTGATTCGACTGGAGAATCGAACAAATATTTTAAATTTGAAGATGTGCCTGAGAGACACCAAGTGAATTTGGAAAGAAAAAAATTGAAGTACCATGAATCCCTTTGGTGGGACTATGTATAAGAAGAGAGAAGGAAGAAAGAAAAATAAAATATCACCTCTTGGGACATAATGGTTGCAAAGTTAAAAGCAAATTTCTACCTAGTGATTATGCCATTCAATTGTATAGGAAACTAAAAAATTTAAAACAAAAAGACATGGATGTAAAGGCCTATACACAAGAATTCTACAAACTGAATATTAGATCAGGCCATATGGAAGAGGACGTTGATAAGGTTGCAAGGTATTTGAATGGACTGAAATATAGTCTACAAGATGAACTAAGTCTCACTTGCCCTAGAATGGTAGAAGAATGTTAACAACAAGCCATAAAGGCTAAAGACAAGTTGAGAAGGAGAACAGAGATACAAAGAAAAGGTAGAGGAAGGAACTTTAGAGGAAGAGGATTATTTGTTGATTCGGGACAGTCACAAGAGAGTCAAAGAGAGACAAGTAATTCTCAAGAACAAACCTCATATTCAAGGGGAAATTTTAGGGGAAGATTTTGGAGTAGAGGAGGATCAAGTGGCTTCACTAGAAAATGTTATAAATGTAATAAAATTATAGGCCATCAAGAATGGCAATACCCTGAGAACAATCATCTAGTTCTTTTAGGAGTGAAAGGAGGAAACACGTTGCACAAGATGAAGATGTTGAAAGTGTGAATTCTCCACCACATGTTGAAGAACAATAATTTGGAGATATTTTTATGATGAGGATAACCTTGATCAAAGTTCCCATGGAGAAGGAACCACCCCAAAGAAGATCACTCTTCAGGACCACTTGCAAAAGCTAGGGTAAATGTTGTCAGATTACCATTGATTCTGGTAGTACTGATAACTTGGTTTCTGTTGAAATGGCAGAAAATTTAAAATTTAAAAGATTACCCAATGTCACTCCATATAAGGTATCATGGTTAAACAAAGGGAAACAAGTGTTAGTGAATGAGAAAAGCTGGGTAAAATTCCAAATAGGGAGATATAAGGACAAATTTGTATGTGGCATCATTCCCATGGATGTTTTCCATATGCTGCTAGGTAGACCATGGCAATATGATAGGAATACAATCCATATGGTAGGAAAAACACATATGTCATAAAGAAGGATGGTATTTCTTATAATCTAACACCTTTGAATGAGGAAAGACAAGAACAACAAGTGGGATCTAGAGTGATGTTGGTAGGAGAAATTTTTTTCATTAAGACCTTGAAAGAAGAGGAAATGTGTAATGCCCCACCATGAAACCCCAAAAAGACAACACATCTAAAACATAATTATGACACAATTTTTTTAAAAAGTGAATCAACATATAGATCATACTATCAATTACATAGAATTTAAACTATACACATAAATATGCACTAACTATGTCCTTTAGGGTATCATGATTGCATTATGAATATATCAATTATCCAATCTAAACATACACGTAAAATAACTAATAACAAAAATTCATTTACATCCACTGCATTAAAAGAATTATATATATATTTCCACAGACACGACACCATTCAAGAGCATAGAATATGAACCAAAGAATACATATACAACTTCCCATACATGGGGTAGATCATTACATTGTTTACAAGTTTACATCCAGCTTCCCTTATAACCATGGGAAGGATACACCAAATACATGATAAGATACAACTGAAATGATTACATTACATAGCATCAACACTATCTTCAAGTTTGGTACAAGCTCTAGAATCTTTGCATGTGGTACAACATCCATTCTCACAAACATCAACTTGGAATCCAATGGGGTGCATAGCACGTTCCACCCAACCATGTGGAACCCTAAAGTCCACCCGCCATGCTAGGAGATGACAATAAGGTCCCACCACCAAAGAATTCAAGAGGATAGTAGCACGACACAAAATCCTAACATGACACAACATACAAAATACCACAAAACCCCACATAACAATGACCCCACTTCTAGAGGTATGCAAACAACAAAGGGGAAAATACAAGACAAAGGTATACTAGGTTGCAGTAGGGAAAAGAGTGTCATCACATGGTTTCATCATGGGTTGTCCTGGTAGTCTGACCCCTCTACTAACTCTAGACCCCGACCCCCAAGTGATACCCATGCAAGAATACATCATCCTTTCATGGGAACAAGGATGTCTAGTCATGCAAACGAGGATCTCATAGCAGAATCCTTGGCCCCAAAACCTCTAATGTCCTTCCCAACTCATCTTGAGGTTGTACTAGCACTCAAGGCTATGAATGAGAAATAGCAATTATCTTATTAATTTATGAAGAACCCATCCCAAGATTAATTAATCACATGTTATCATTTGTTTAATCCAACTCTCAATAGGTTGTCGTGGAAGACACTTGGGGGCCCTAGCCCCCACTTGATAGCCACTCTCCCTACTAGCACTAGAAGACCCAACACACATACGGGGAAAAGCCAACTTGCACAACTTACAATCCACATAAGAATGCACATAAAGCAAGGAAAAGACCATTTCGCTTATGCAACACAAGAATGATAATGATACACAATACAAGGCTTAAGACCCACATAAAGTCATCTTAAGTGGAATACCACCCATCTCATAGAACAACATAAAACCAAATCAATCAATTACCCCTTGAGCCTCTGGAAGCAACCTTGACAACTTATCACTAAGAATCCCACTTAAGCTAACTCACAACCTTTTTACTTACATAGTACAATCAATTTCGAAATGAACAATAACCATAATATCACATAAAGTAGAAAACATTGATCTAGTAAGGTAAGGTAGGCATCATTTTCTTTTAGAAGAGGAAGACATTTAACTATTCTAATAATTTCTTCCTAAAAATAATTTCAATATATTTTCCTCCCTTGAATTTAGTTTCCATTTCTACTAATGTGCTTAATTAATTCATATACATATACATATAAATATATCCCATAATCATGAGATTTATTTATATATACATATATAACTATATGTTTATAGAATCACTACAAATAATAAGACATCTTCAAGTTTAATTTAATTAACATACACATTAATATAATACTATATATATATATATATATATTAACATATGTATCTATATATATGTGTGTGTGTGTGTGTGTGTGTGTGTAATTTATGCATTTCCATAATAACAAGTTGTTGTTTACAACCTTTAAATTTGGTTTTAATAATAGTAGATGATCATTTAAAAACTAACATACACCAATATCCATATATATCGACACACACACACATATATATCCCAACACAAAATCAAATGAAGCAAGGTTATGCCATGACCTAGAAAGCTCTACAAGGCCAAACTTAATGTGTGGTTTTAGTTTTAAAAAGGAAATGCAATGAGGATTCAACAATAAGGCATGTGGCTACCAAGAAATGACTAAGGAGAATGGAAGGTGAGCACTTATCTTTAACTCGAATACAATGTCAAACATAAACGCATACGTCGAAATGAAGTGTAATTCACAAAATATGCTATATCCTTCGAAATGAAGCACAATACAAAGTGTTGAAAGCCCAAACAAGGTGTAAACATCGGTTGTCAAACACAAAGAACCCAATGCAAATTAGCATACCAAAAATTGCAGTCAATCATATGAAATCCAATGTATTGATTCCCAAAGATATGGCTATCTAATGAATTTGCATCTCATTGGCCGATGCTAAGGGTAAAGTAGGTGCGCCTCAAGAAATATTGCTGAAAACAAAAATGATAACAAGTGCACCAACTGGTGCACTCAACACATTATCAAAGAGCCTAAAAAGTATGCCTATAAAAATAGAATAATTGACTAAGGAAAGATAAATTGACGCCATACAGGGGAGTATATTTCAGGATAAACCCGAGATAGATTTATTTAAAATAAATATTGAAGGGGAAATTAAGTCGATGGCATACATATATATAAAAAAAAAGAGAGCAAATAATGACAACAAGGATATGAGCTAAATGTCGCAAGCAATACAATTGGATGTAGAGAGTAAGATTTGAATGTATGAATTTAATGCAATACCCATAAGAGGCATGGTACATGGATGGAATGAAATTTACAGGATATGCACATAACTGTTTATAGAATAAAACCTAGAACATCTTCAAAGAAGGCATTAAGAATCATTCTCTACATGTAGAAGGAGAAAGAGTTCAAATTGCATTAAACGAAGTAACAAGAACAAAGTCAACCTAAGATCCAACACTTCGGAGATAGAAGAGAAGCATTGAGGATAATGCCATCATAGCAACAATCCTTTTCTCCAAAACCTTGATCAACCTTCCACAATTTTCCCACTTCAAAAAATAACTTTTTTAATCAAAATTCTGTATTTTGATAATATTGTTGCAAACAAAAAATTTCGTTCAAGCCCAAAAATCAATTCCTTTTTTCCTTTCTTTCCAAAACTTTTCATTATTAAAAATTTGGAAAGTCATTAGTTTTCAAAAGTAAAAATCAAGCAATATCCACTCAAAATGACAAGTTCCCATTTCACAATTAGTTCGGAGTCATGCACGTGCACGAACTCCATTTTTTTCTATATTTTAATTTACTTTAACAACTTTTTTAAAATCATGTCAAATTAACTATTTTATTTTAAATTATATTATTTTCCTCATTTTCTTAATTAACTCTCAATAATAATAATATTTATCTTTACATTTGATTATAAAATACTTTATCACATAACAATTTTAATTTAATAAATTAATTATCAAAAATTACTTATAAGTATCCATTTTCAATCTTGATTTATTTAATTATTTATTTAATTCCAATTTAATTTAATTTAATCGATTAAACAAGACAACTCATCAAAATTTATCGATCACTGGAAAAGGCCAATCACAGAGGAGCACTACATCCTCCACCCTACGATTCAACTTACTCTTGGAAGTCGCAAAATTAAAATAAAACATACACACATTAATCTTAGAATTTGTTAAATATTACCACATTCAACTTTCTATACATAAATGCAACAACATCAAATAATCAAGCAACACAAATATCAACAAGGACAAAAAATGAGAACCACTAACCATAAACACAAGCACAACTAACAGGTGACCCACTGGGTAATCATCCTCATTGAGGATGATGGCAAGGGTAGGGGACCTTTTGTCATCTCTGTTTTCAACAACATTTCCATTGGGATTCAAGGCATGCTCAGACCTGACACTTTAGGTGGAGTCAATGCCTGGTACCTACAATCTGCATCAGACAAACTATCAAACAACATGTATAAATATATCAATAACCAAACACAGCGTGAGAGGAAATCACAACGTAGCAAGGTACTCGTGAATGAGTAGTGCTATAGTGTCCCTCCCACCAAGACACTTCAAACAATAATCCACATCAACGAATAATAAAAATTACATCATAAACAACATAGATCAATCATAAATTAAATGTACAATAAACAAAATCATATAACCACATGATACTCGTAACTAAATTAATTTGAATACATGAATAAATCCATATAACCATCATAACATATGCATAAGTCAATAGTATCATGAACATCCAAATATGATCAACTGCCATCCAAAACCAATCCAAAATAGTAAAGCTAACATCTACCAAGTATCATAATGTATGCTAAACAGAATAAGTATTAGTCCAACAAAGAACAGTGTGAGGGGCACAATCATGCTCACTCTTGGATGCCTGCAACCAGTAATGGGTAAAACTTTCACATCCGAGATGCATTCTCCCAAGTAGCTGAAGTCTCAACATGACGATCCAACTAGACCCTCACCTAGACTATGACTCACCATCGAGGGTCAATCCTCGATGTTGTAGAACGTGCATGAGTTCCAAAGAACGATGTCTATCCTCTACCTGAGGTCTCAATAATTGTGTTCTGATACCCAACTTGGCAGTTACCAACCACCACAAATTCTCTATGATACCTAACAACATCCCCCATTGTTGGCTCTGAAGTTGTCGGCCTCTAACTAAATCATGTCGTGTTCTTCTAAGGACACTATCTAGCAATGTGACCCTACTGACTGTAGGAGAAACATCTTGTTCCTCTACCAAACCCACAACCACGCATGAGTGCACTAGACTACTAAAAATTACCTTCACTAGCTACAAACTGAGTGCTCTAATCCAGCTGGTTAGGATGATAGTGTTTGGCTCACTACAAATTCTAATTTTTCCTATACTACGAGCCACCATCATGCCGAGAGTAAGAGTTTTCAAGTCTCGATTGTGAACAATGTTGCTACTGTTGTGGACATCCACCCTTAGCAAGTACATGTTGGCTCCTAGAGGAACCCACTATCAGAAACTGACCACCTTGAGACCTGGAGCTTGTTGGGGGTGCACTTCTAATCTACACACTAATATGACCTCCCAATTCCATAGCCAAATTCTCCTCTATTAGATGAGCCTTTTCTACAACCACCTCCATATTCTTTGGCTCAAAGACAAACTCCTCCACTGATATGGGAATTCAAACCCTTGATAAAGTGTTGCACCAACATATCCTCATCATCGCTGATGCCTGCATACTGTTTAAGACCATAAAACCCATGCTCATACTGCTCTACTGACATGGCCATCTGCCTCAACTCATGGAATTCATCCACATGACGATATCTCTAGTGATCTAATAGGAAATAGGCTCCGAATCTCTCCATGAACATCTCCCAAGACACAAAACTGATGTCAAGATGCAATTTTTGCTCCTCTAAATGCCACCAAGTAGAAGCAAAACCTCTCATATGCATAATGGCACATCTCGCCTTGGTGTTGCTATCATACGAATGCATGGAAAAACATCTATCCAAATCAATCAACCAATTTTATGCCTCCAAACCACCACCAAACCCATCAAAATTAGGAGGATGTGCCCTCAGAAGATCTCTCATGTGACCTACTATAATGGCCTCTTGTTCTGCTATAACTCTATCCTCCTAGGAGAGCGTTCTCTTGCCCTATCCATCATCCAGCAAAATGTTACAATGTTAGCTGGGGTATGGGCCACATGGGCCTTTATTTAAAAAAGAGACTCCTCATCATTAATCAAATTTCTCACTCTCAGACAGAGGACACTCCTTTGGGTCCTCATCCAAGTCTATTACAACCTTCTTGGAAGAGGAATAATGTGCATGCAAGCACTCCTTTTCCTCTATAGTTAGAATAGGTGCATTCAACTCACACCCCAAAGGCCAATCTCGAAATGTAGAAGGTTTGTTAGTTTTAGGGTTTTGCTTCGGTTCCTCAATCTTCTTTCCCCTCTCCAACTTAAGTTGAGTGAGGGCTTGACCTAAAGTCTCGCCATCGTGAATCTCAGGATGAACCTCAATCTTGGGGTTCTGGTGGTTAGCCCCACGACCTCTACCACAACCCCTACCTCGACCTCTAGGAATTTTCCTACACACACCACCAAGGGAATAGTCACAAACAATTAGGCAAGGATGACAAAATGGAACATAAGTGGGAGAATGTAAATAGCAAGGATAGCCTAATGGGATCATATGAACTAGAGAACCCAATGTTAGAACCTTGGGCTTTGATACCAAATGTAACGCTCTGCCATGAAATCCCAAAAGGACAACACATATAACTAACAAATATGACACAATTGTTTTTTTAAAGTGAATCAACATATAGATCACACTATCAATTACATAGAATGTAGACTACACACATACATATGCACTATGTCCTTTAGAGTATCATGACTGCATTATGAATATATAAATTATCCAAGCTAAACATACATCGTAAATAACTAATAACAAGAATTCATTTACATCCATAGCATTAAAAGAATTATATATATATATATATATCCACAAATACAACGCCATTTAAGAGCATAGAATATGAATCAAAGAATACATATACAACTTCCCATACATGGGGTAGATCATTACACTGTTTACAAGTTCATATCTAGCTTCCCTTATAACCACAAGAAGGATACACCAAATACATGATAAAATATAACTAAAATTATTACATTAGATAGCATCAACACTATCTTCAAGTCCGGTACAAGCTCTAGAATCTCTGCATGTAGTACAACATCCGTGCTCATGAACTTCAACTAGGAACCCAATGGGGTGCATAGAAAATTCCACTCAACCATGTGGAACCCTAAGGTCCACCCCCCTGTGCTAGGAGATGACAATAAGGTCCCACCACCAAAGCAATCAAGAGAATAGTAGCACGACACAAAAGGCTAACACGACAACATACAAAATACCACAAAACCTCACATAACAGTGACTCCGCTTCTAGAGGTATGCAAACAAAAAAGGGTAAAATAAAAGACAAGGGTATGCTAGGTTGCAGTACGGAAAATAGTGTCATCATGGGTTGTCCTGGCAGTCCTACCCCTCTACTAACTCTAGACCCTAACCCCCAAGTGATACCCATGTCATCATCCTTTCATGGGAACAAGGATGTCTAGTCATGCCAATGAGGATCTCCTAGTAGCCACCTTGGCCTCGACACCTCTACTGGCCTTCCCAACTCATCCTGAGCCTGTACTAGCACTCAAGGCTATGAATGGGCAACAACAATTATCTTATTAATATGTGAAGAACGCATCCCAAGATTAATTAATTACATGTTATCACTTTTTTAATCCAACTCTCAATAGGTTGTCCTTGCAGCCACTTGGGGGCCCTGACCCCCACTTGAGAGCCAATCCTCGTACTAGCACTCAAAGACCCAACACACATATGAGGAAAAGCCAACTTGCACAACTTACAATCCACATAAGCATACACATAAAGTGAGGCAAAGACCATTCTTCTTACACAAAACAAGCATGATAATGATACATAGTACAAGGCTTAAGACCCTCATAAAGTCATCTCAAGTGGAATACTAGCCATCTCATAGAACAACATAAAACCAAATCAATCAATTACCCCCGGAGCCTCTAGAAGCAACCTTGACAACTTAACAATAAGAATCCCACTTAAAACAATAAACTAACTCACAACCTTTTTACTTACATAGTACAATCAATTTCAAAATGACCAATAACCATAATATCACATACAGTAGTAAACATTGATTTAGTAAAGGTAAGGTAGGCATCATTTTCTTTTAGAAGAGAAAGACATTTAACTCTTCTAATAATTTCTTCTTGAAAATAATTTCAATATTGTTTCCTCCCTTCAATTCAGTTTCCATTTCTACTAACATGCTTAAATAATTCATATACATATAAATATATCCCATAATTGTGAGATTTATTTATATATATACATATATAACTATATGTTTAGAGAATCACTACAAATAATAAGACAACTTCAAGTTTAATTTAATTAACTAACATACACATTAATATAATACTATACATATATAATTATATATGCATATATATTAACGCGCATATCTATATATATATATGTAATTTTTGTGTTTCATAATAACAGGTTGTTGTTTACAGCCTTTAAATTTGGTTTTAATAATAGTAGATTATCATTTAAAAACTAACATACACCAATATCCATATATATCCACAAAACACACACAGACACACACACATATATCCCAACAAAAAATTGAATGAAGCAAGGTTAAGCCACAACCTGGCAATCTCTAGAGGGCCGAACTTAATATGTGGTTCGAGTGTTAAAAGGAAATGCGATGAGGATGAAACAACAAAGCATGTGGCTACCAAGAGCGACTAAGGAGAATGGAACGTGAGTGCTTATCTTTAACTCGAATACAATGTCAAACATAAACTTATACATTGAAATGAAGTGTAATTAACAACATATGTTATATCCTTCGAAATGAAGCACAATACACAGTGTCGAATGCCCAAACAAGGTGTAAACATCAGCTATCAAATACAAAGAACCCAATGCAAATCACTGTACCAAAAATTGCAGTCAATCGTATGAAATCCAAGATATCGATTTCCAAAGATATGGCTATTTAATGAATTCGCATCTCACTGGCCAGTGCTAAGGGTAAAGTAGGTGCGCCTCAAGAAATATTGCCCAAAACAAAAATGATAACTAGTGCGCCCACTGGTGCGCTCAACACATTATCAAAGAGACTAAAAAGTATGCCTACAAAAATAGAATAATCGACTAAGGAAAGATAAATCGATTCCATAAAGGGGAGTAGAAGGGTAAACCCCAGATAGATTTATTTAAAATAAATATTGAATGGGCAAGTAAGTTGATGGCATACATATATAAAACAAAAGAGATAAAATAATGATAATAAGGATGTGAGCTAAATTTCATAGGCAATACAATTGGATGGAGAGAACAAGATTTGAGTGAATGAATTTAATGCAATACCCATAAGAGGTATGGTTTTGCAATCATAACCAGACCTAGGACTATTGTGAGAATAGTTAAAATGGATAAATTACCTTTGGAGATCCAAGATTTTCTCAAGAAACATGTTGATATAGTGGTAGATGAGATCCCAAACTCATTGCATCCAATCAGGGATATAAATAATCACATTGACTTCATACTAGGGGATAGTCTATCAGTAAAGCATCCTATGAGGGTTGTAAGATATCTAAAGCAAAAGATGGTGTCAACAAAGGAGATACACACAAAGTTGTTTGGAAGGTTGAAGGTGGTAGGATTTTGGGTGCTAAAGACACAAGTTTGACATGAAGACAATTGCAAAGATGAATGAGCACAGGTTAGTGAAGGAAGGAAGTTTAGAGAAGAAAAAATTTCAAACTGAGTTGAAGATGGAAAATAGAAACTTACATTAGCAGCAATTACAACTCAAGTAGCAGAAAGAAGTTGCAAATGACACTGATTCTTCTACTCAAGTAAAGTAAATAGGATTCATCCACAATTGAATAATGTAGATTTTGAAGAAAAATTACAAGAGTCTATTATTACAATGAGTAGGGAAACATTGATTTGTGGAGGTGGTCAAAAGGAAGCACAACTATTGAAAGTTGATCCAAGTGAAGGAAGAAGTAGTGGAGTGACTTCTAAGAATAGCCATGTGCAAGGCACAAAAATTGAAAATAAGAAGTACAAAGATGAAGAGATACTTGAATTATCTAATTATTTAGGTGCATGTGTAGATACAAAGGGGGAACAACATCATTTGATTTCCGTTATAGAAGAAGATGAAGCAATGTTGTTTGATAAAGGTAGTCAAGGGGATGAGGATATTGAATTGCTTCATGAGAATGAAATCTCATTTAATTTCTTGGAGAGGACCCAACAAGAACTTGCCTTGAAAGACAATATAGCAGCCAAAGCCAAAATGAAAGGTTTAGAAAGGAAAGCCAATGGTCCATCTATTGTCATGCAATAGTCAAGAAGACATTTGAAACTCTTAAATGGTTTTGGACAAGTGTGTTTCATTAGAAAAATATAGGAATGCTGATATTGTTATGCATAAAGAGGAAATCCAGGTACAAGTGCACACCATTTTTCAGTAGCATGGTAAAGTGGATAGTGAGATAGGTAAAGTGTGGAAACTTGTGCAGATTTCCAAGAGGAGTTATAGCGGGATTAATTAGACAAGCAAACTACATGGATTATTCACTCTAATCTTTATTCTTCTCATTGTGGATGATACATGGATGATTGAAGCAAGCATTTTTAAGCTTGGCTACATTATTGCAGACCTTAATTCAAGTGGAGCTTGATTTTTTCTCTCTTGGGAGTATGGTCAAGGGCACCCTAATGCTCCTGTTGAGGGAAATTGTTGCAAATGTTGATAAAATTTGGTTTTTGGTTTGATTGGATTCAATAAGGTCATTCAAGACCATTTTGAGTCATTTGGAGTCAATTTAGGATGTTCTAGGATGTTTTGGAGTCATATTGTAAAAAGTTGCAAAAGTTGTTGAAAGTTGTCAAAAGGATGTAAAAGTGTCATTAGAGTTACCAAAAGGTTTTTGGTCAGTTTTTTAGTTATAAATATTTGGGAAATGATAAATAGGCCTTGTAACATCAACCTCAAAGGCTGGAGAAGCTTTGAATGAGAAGAACATCTTTTTGCCATGCTGAATATTGCTTTTTTCTATGAAATTTGACTGTATTCTACCTTGTACGGCTTGGTACAATCTAGTAAAGCCTTGTTGGTGAAGTAGGAAGTTGAAGAAATGTCTTATCCTTCAAATTATTTTTGTTTGACCAGATTTCATTGTGTTTTGTAAAAGATATTGCACTTTTAGTGACTACATCCCAAAACCCTGCCTAGGGTTTCCAAGGAGTGAAATTTGAGCATGGATAGAGTTTCTACCATCCAAAATTCATGAAAATTTGTAGAAAAAATTGTCTTAGGACTACACGCACTCCTGAAAAATGGAAAGTCATGAATGTCACATGTGAAGGAGATCTCTTTGACAAAAAAATTAGATTTGTAGTGAAACAATCCTAACCCTAGGTTCTTGGTGTCTTTGAATGATCCTTACATTTTTTTCCAATGGAGGGTTAAAGAAACATGTTGGAATAATGTTAGAATCCTACACAAGTCTAGGAACTTGTATGAAAATCATTCTTTCCCTTTTGTTTGAAGTCCTTGCCTTATTGAACCTTGGAGCAGAAATATCCAATTTGCACAAAGCATTGTATTTATCATTTGTTTGGGGCTATGTATGTTGGGGAACCCTTGGAGAATGTTGAGATAGGTCTGACACACTATGTTTTCGTTTATTCAATGTGTTCCTCAAGGGTTGAGTGACACAAGGGTGTTGCCCCATGCTTAATGCTTTAGGAACACATTGCCAAATGGAGAAAGAAGTACATGTGCCATGTTTGCTTTGAAACCCTAATTGGAAAGTGTTAAGATTATTGCCTTGAGTCCTTCCCCTCCGCATCAACAAATTTCTTGCAATTTTTTAGATACCCTATATTGTTTGAGGATTTTCCCCTTTAATGGGAGGTGGTCCCATCTATAGTTACACACCTGATATACCACTACATTAGGTTGTACATGTTTGATTATTGTTTTACCCAAAGTGTAAATGTTCTTATCATTGGAAACAAAAAAATTCTAAGGAGAAAATCCCACAATTATATTTTATATATTTTATTTCTTCATTATATTCATACAATTTAATTGCTCTATAATTAACATTGTGTATTTTTCCTTTTTAATTTTTCTAGCATGCATGTTGTTTTAATTTATTTATTTTATGTTTTTTTCTAAAAATAATTATTTTTCAAAACATTATAATTTCAATAAATGGCATTATCAAATGCAATATTTTTACTATTGGTGTACAATTGTTTCAATTATTTCAAATAAAACATAAGCAATTTTTCAATTATCCTACTCCTTTTTTTTAATATGTACTAGCTCCCTTGAACTATATAATTGTGGTCTTCTTAATCATTATTTCTATAATTATAATCTTTTGATCTTTTTACAATTGTTATGCCTAATATATAATTTTCGTTTTTTGTCTTATGCTCAATATTTTTTCAATTTGTTATTATCTCTCTTTATCAAATTTTTTTCCTCTTATTTTGTTCTTTCTTCTCAACCTCTACACTCCTTACCTTGATTTATGTCCAACCCATCTTACACCTCAACTCTTCTTAAGGCCAATTCTACAATCCTATTCCTCATTATCCTCTTCCTGATGATGGATCACTGTGTGATTCAAAACACCGATTCAAAATGACATACACATTTTAAACCAAAAGCATTTATATTATTAACAAAAAAATTGTTAAAATTAACTAATAACTTTTCAAAACGTCTATTTTCTTTGTTTTCTTCACTAAATTTCACTTAAAAATTAAAAAAACTAAAAAAGATTAGGGTTCCTAGAGGTCTTTTTGTTTGCCTAAACTTCTTCAGAGTAATTAATAGCTTGTGTGATGCAACTGTGTATTTGCACCACAAAAATAGTGTGACACGTTTGTTGTCCACTATGATACAATTTCCTGGTTAAACACCATATCTCCGTCAGTCAAAATTTTTATCCTTGGTAAACAAAATAAACTGCAACTTTGAGAAAATCACCTGATCACTTATACAACACAACTATTGTCGCCTACACCACAATTTCAATCATGTGCACTGCATTTGTGGCTTTGTATGCCACATTTTCTTGGGAAGAAAAATAGAGTTCATTTATAGAGTTACAGAAAACTCGATCATTTTATAGAAAGTCACAAAATTTGAGACAATCATTGTTTATTGTATATTCAAAATTATTAGAGGTCTTAGGTTAAAACTTTAGCAATCACTTTAGCACCATTTTTAGTATCATTATCATAGATTCCTTATATCATATTGCCTTTAAAATCTTCGAAACTGAGAAACAAAAAAAATAGAAGTCAAAATTCTAGAGTTGTTGTTTGGAGAATCCCACAAACCTCATCTTTTACAACACATATCATCAACAAAGGGTTGGATTGCAATTTATTACTATAATTGTGAATTCACCTTTTTTACAATTTTTTTGATCAAAAGTAGAAACCTAACTCATTAGTCTAGTTGTGAAAATCACTTTTTATCAAACCATCACCATTCAGTTAGAGGTTTTAGGATTCTACATGTGGCTACACTAGTCTCAAAAATTGGAAACTTATCCAAAGGTACCCCTTTTAGGATTAGAAGTCAAAAGTTAACAAGGTCTTTTCATTTAGTCAAAAATTGTAAATTTTTTTTTCAAAATCACAAAAAACATAGTTTCATTTGCTAGAGGTTTGTTTTGTCATTGATGTCAACCTATGGAGACTCTTCAATTGGTTCCATTATGTTTTCATTAGTAGTCTCATTGATGCCAACCTCTAGTGTTGCTTTGATGAGCATATGATTTTTTATGTTCAACCTCTTGTGTGCTTGAGATGTTAAGAGGAGTGTTGTAGATGTTGAGATGTGTTTGTGGTGCTTTGTTTCGAAGTGCTTTTGAGAATTTTTAAATAAAAGAGGAAATGGTGTGGTAAAGAGTGTTCAGTGTGGTAGAGTGGTTTTTAGCTTTTTGCTCCACATTTATTCATGGTTGAAGATCTGCTTGTGTGGTTCATATATGCTTATCAGAGGTGTTTTGAGGTGTTATAACTAGAGTTTCCTATTTTGGATCATTTGACAGAAGAAGTTGTGTTCACTAGTGTGTAAACTGTGATGTAGTTTTGTCTAGTAGAAATGGTTTTGATTTGCATTTCTCCGCTTTGTGGTTTTTGGTTTTGTGGATCTAGAAGTGTGCCTGCAATTTTCATATCTATCTTCAGTTTGAGTTGTTTGTGTTTTGGTGCTTTGCAAGGTTGGATTCATATGTTACAGTATGTGGAAGGTTAACTAGGTGTGCAAAATGAGTATGTTCTTCAGGTGTATGCATTGTGAAGGATTTTTGGATTTTTGGGTGTTGATGGAATATTCTAGATTGTGTTTAAGTGTTGTGTGTGGTTCGTAAGTCATCTTTGGATTTGAGGAAGTGTGTACTTAAATGTTTAATGGTGTTAACCTAGGTTCGACCAACCTTGGGTTTTTACACTAATCATGGATATGCTTCGATGTTTGTGGAAGCATGGCATGGTATGAATCTGATGATATAGGTCCAAGTTAAGGTGTCATGTGTTCTGCCTAATTCATTCCTCCCCATTGTGGGAAGGTTTTGGTGTAAACCTAATTTGAACTCAGACATTTGAGGTGCATAGTTGACTGTGCATATTGTTTTCAAGGTTGAGGAAGATATATATGTGTGATGAATTAATAGAGGAAGGTGTGTAAGGTATGATGTGAAGTGTTGATATGTAAAGTGTGAAAGTGCAAAATATAGTGTGAACTTTAATGCCTAAGACTATTGGAAGCAATGAGTAGAAAGTGTCTACATTCTATAGAGAGCGTGTGAATGTTTTGGTGAAGCAGTGGTGGATCTTTTTTGTTTCTATGAGATGGATTTCTCATTGTAACAACCTTCTATCTTCTTATTTTTAATCTAGTAGTGAACCATTGGCAATGAGCCTATTGTATTTAGTGTTGCAATTACTTTATATTATGAGCTAATCCTCACCATGGTTTTTCCCTTCTCGGATTTTCCACATAAATCTAGTGTCCTCATGTATTTTTATGTGTTTGCATTACTATTTCTCATTTTTTATATTATTTTAATGCATGATAGGGGTTTAATGGTCGTTAAGAGTTTAAGGATTAATGCAGATTTGAATGTTAATGAGGGTTTTGATGTTTTAATGTACAATTGATTCACCCCCCTCTCAATTTTCTTGTGCATTCAATAATTGGTATCAAAGAAAGGTTCCCTAGAAGAAAGATTAACCTCTTGAGGTATATCTAGGATGGTGCACAATAAGGAGGCTCCTCTATTTGATGGATGAGATTATGCATTCTAGAAATCTAGGATGAAAGGTTTCCTTGTTTCTTTAGGGTTTGGAGTTTGGAAGTCTATTGAAACTGGATATACAATTCTATGATAACAATGGAAAATCAAGGTATGCTCTTTTGAGTGGTCTTTATAATTCAAGGCTTATGAAAGTTATGAGTCTTAAAACTTCTAGTGAGATTTGGAAAATTTTGGAAAGTATCTATGAAGAAGATGATAAGGTCAAACAAGCAAAGATGCAAAATTTAAAGACTAAGTTTGAAACCCTAAGGATGACATAAAATGAAGATATTACAGGCTACATGCATAGAGTGGATGGATTTTTCATTTCCGTCAAAGGCCTTGGTGGAAAACTTGAAGAAGATGAGGTGGTAAATAAGGTATTAAGAAATCTTCCTAAATATTATAGTCATAAATTTTTTTCTATTGAAGAAGCTCAAAATTTAGATCACTATTCTAGAGATTAGTTGTTTGGTGTTTTAACTACTTTTAAATTGAGATATTTTGGTCCAAGTGGTTCAAGAAAAGAGACTAATTTTAAAGTTGGAAAAACAAAGAAGAATGAGGAATCTGATCTGGATGAGCTTGATGAGCTAGAATCAAACTTTGTGAGGGGATTGAAAAAGGGCACAAAAAAATATAGAGGTAAAATACCTTTCAAATGTTTTAATTGTGGAAAGATAGGTCATTATGCTTCAAGATGTCCAATCAAAGATTCAAATGATAGGTTTAAGGAGAATAAAGGTAAATCAATTAAGAGAATTTATTATGTTAAAGAAGATGTTATGGTATCTGATTATGAATCTAACTACCCATATGATAAAAATGATAAATTCTTGTTCATGGCTCTAAATTTTGGAACTAATTCTGCAAGATTCACTCCTTGTTTTGGACTTATGTTGGTGGCCACCTCTCAGTGGGAGTAGGTAGTGGCATTTTTGGTTGTTGCATTCAGGGGGAATAACTGTTGTCATTGTGTTGTATTTTGGTGTTGTCAAAGGAAGTGAAAGTTGAGGTTGCAGAGTAGTTATTGTCTCTTATAGGTGTTTCCCTTGGGGGAGAGAAGTGTATGTGATTGATGTCAAAGGGGAAGTAAAGAAAATAAAATATTTGTTGTCATTTTTCATTGATGTCAAAGGGGAGATATTTAACTAAAAAACCATATGAAGAAAGAGGGGGAGAATTATTGTAAAAGAGAAAGTATTGGAAAGAGTTGATGCTTTTGTAAGGGGGATATTTTTCAAATTTTGTGTTGTAATTGATGTAAAACTATAGAGATGCTTTGATGGGTTGCATTATGTTGTCATTAGTAGTCTCACTAATGTCAACCTCTAGTATTGCTTTCATGAGCATATGTTTGTGGATGTTCAAACTCTTGTGTACTTGAGATGATAAGAGGAGTATCATAGATGTTGAGATGGTATTTTTGGTGCTTGGTTTCCAAGTGCTTCTGAGAAATTTTGAATAAAAGAGGGAAAAATGTGGTAAAGAGTGTTAAGTGTTGCAGAGTGGTGTTTAGTGTTTTGCTCCACATTTATTCATGGTTGAAGATATTCTTGTGTGGTTTGGATATGTTTATCAGAGGTGTTCAAAGGTTTTATATTCTGATTTTCCTATTTTGGATCATTCAGTAGAATAAGTTGTGCTCACCAGTATGTGAACTTTGATGTATTAGTGTCTAGGAGAAATGTTTTTTCTCTATATTTATCCACTTTGTGGTCTTTGGTTTTGAAGATCTAGAAGTGTGCTTAATATTGTGAGCTAATCCTCATCATCATTTTCCCTTCTTGGGTTTTCCACATTAATCTAGTGTTCGCATATGTTTGGATGTATTTGCATCTCATGTTTATATTCTACTAATGCATGATAAGGGTTTAATGGTTGTTAAGGGTTTAAATATTAATGTAGGTCTGAATGTTAATGAGGGTTTTATTGTTTTAATATACAAATGATTCACCCCCCCTTTCAATTGTCTTGTGAATTCAACGTCATTTTAGTCTTATACCTTCACAAATCCCTAAAATTAAAAAAAATAACAAAAAATCAGTTTTATTTCTAGTCATTTACCCTCAAAAATATAAAGTAGAATCATCTTATTTTCATTTCATACCAAAACTTCATGGAAAAAACCAAAAAATTCCAAAACTCTAGAAAAGGACAAATTTTGAATAAATATCGCTTTTCTGGTTTTCACAAGATCTCAAAATAGAAGAAAAAAGAGATGGACTCATCTTCTCATTCAATGTACAACCAGCTAGTGGTATGAACTTTGGAGAAAAACCTAATAGTCACACAAACTCCAAAAATAAGACTCCTCTACCTTTTGAGGATTACACTTTGAAAAAGGTCAACCAAAGGCTCATGCTTGAAGAAATTGAAACTACATCTCAAGATCCAAGGATCTTGAGAATTATTGACAAAATTGTGTCAGCAAACCTAGACATATATTTAATGCAATTAGCTCAACATGGAGCTAAGTTATCGACTTATTTTGACATAAACACGATCATAAGGGAGATTCCTAACACTGTGACACCAAGATTTGGTGCCACAAATAGACCTCCACCTTCACTTTCACCTACTACATCACAATCCACCTCACAATTAACACACGGGCATTCCACCTATGCAAACTTCTCATTACACACCAACTATGAACAATACACCCCCACCTACATCCAATAAACCCATGAAAAATCCATTTTCATCTACATCTACAATTGTAGTACCAACTCACAACATGGTTGCAGCGAAAACTTCATCTTATACAAATATACCAAGTAAGATATGAAAGACTAAGCCTTCTTATCTAGGACAACAAGTGGGTGCAACACCTACTTCATAAAACATAAATACACCTATGACAAGAAATCGATCCTTTTTCGAAATAGGTCCCAACATTACTCCACCTTCAAAACTTATTCTTGTTCATAATCTTCATTTGGGTTTTCTCAACCCCCACTTCCACAACAACCCAACAATTTGGGTTTATCATCATCATTTGGGTTTAATCAACCCCCATCCCTATAGCAACCAAACTATCATGGTTCCACATACACATTTGGGTTTAACCAACCCCCACTTCCACAAAAACCCAAAAATTTGGGTTCGTCATCATCATCTGGCCCACCCTTACACCAACCAAACTATCATGGTTATGAATACATAGTTGGGTTTACACAACCTCCTTCACAACAACCTAATGATCTTGGTACATCATTCACAGCTAGTGTTAATGTTCCTCCACCACCTTCATCATCATACAACTCAAATCTCGCATACACTTCACAAAATCACCACCACATTCCACCCATGCATCAACATCAAAACATGCATGGATTTAATCCACAACACAACACAAACCCTTTCAGGAACCCATCATGAGTTTCCTCACAATTCAATACACCCACATCAATTTTAGCAGCACCATCACCCATGGATCTAATAAATTTGAAGTTACAAACTTTATAAAATTAGATGACAAATATGCTTGTAACTAGTAGATGAAAAACATACATAGTGAAGGACTTATGTCCTTACCCCTTTGATAGGAGCAATAACATGCCTCCCTTTCCCACAAGCTTTGTAGTTCCAAAATATGATGATATAGTGACCCCGTTGAACACATACGAGAGTTCCACACTACATCTTTAGATGTGGCACATGATCATACATATCTCATGATAGTGTTTTCATGAAGTATGGGAGGACAAGCCCTTGAATAGTTTTCACACTTACCTTTAGGTATACAAACTTGGAGTGGACATGTGGAAAAATTTATTGCACATTTTTCATACATCTCAACTGATGTAAACATCACAAATTTTTGTGTAGAAAAATAAAAATATGGCGAGACCTTTTCATCATTCTTATGAAGATAGTGAAGCCTAGCTAGAAAGTGTACATTTCATACACCAGAGAAGGAACTAGTCTAGATCTTTGTGGAAAACATCAACAAGTAGGTCCTATTCTACTTACCACTCCATTGCTCTAACACATTTGATGATGTGATACAAAATGGATTATCCATCGAAAAAGACCTAATAAAAAAGGGGATCATCAAAATTTTCAAGGAGAATAACATTTATTCTTCTAGTTTGAAACGAAACAAAAAAAAAAATTGGTCACAAAATAAAAACATGACGAATGATGGTGTTGTAGATGCAAAAATCATTAATAAACCTCATCTTGTGCTAAATCTAAAAGGACCCATAGTGGCTCAAGCACCAATAAAAATCTACAAAATCAAGAACAAACTACTAATATGGCTCCAAATAACACACCACGTGGTCCTCTGAAGGCCCCTCCAATGAGAAGAAATTACACTCCCTTAGGGGAACCCATTGATGCAATTTTGAAGAAATTGCTCCAAAATAATGGCATCTAGTTACCAGAGATTAGGAATTATGAACTAAGTCCATTCAAACCAACCTAGTGGAACAATAATGATTTCTCAGAATATCATAGAACTAAGGGACATAAGACATCCACCTACTTCCAATTAAAGAATCTTATACAATATCACATTGAGTAGGGTGATATCCAAATAGATAACCAATCAAAAACCTCTAACAAAGATGACATGATCTTCAAGGACCCTTTACAAAACCATTAAAAGGGAAAAGCCTCTAGTTCCAAAATAGGTAACAAAGTTCAAGAAAATTATACCTGTGTCACCTATGAGTACATGGTGAATAACATCCACCCATCTAACAAAATATCCTCATCCACACCCATAAAGTGTGATAATTCTGAGTGTCTTATTATTTTTTCTAAGAAGGATATGCCTATGCAAAACCCTTATCATATCATTGCACTCCATATCGAAGCCTTTATCCAAACATACTGAATCAGACAAGTCTTGATCAATGGGGTCAGGGTTGAATATTTGTAGTTTAAGTCTTGTCAAAAATTGGGGTATTTAAATGATGTTGTGGACCATAATGCAAGAATAAAAATGAAATCATATGATGGTGTCGAACAAGAATCAATAGGCACCATCATATTGCCTATATAGGTGGGACCTCTCACAATCAAGAGTGTCTATCAGATTATAGATTTGGAAAACCCATATAACATTCTCCTTGGGCATCCATGGATCCATTCCATGTAGGATGTCCCATCCACTTTACACCAATACATCAAGTTCCCATACAACATAACTATGGTGACCATACTAGTAGATCCAAGTCCTTTTACACCTCACCAACCTTCGCAGAGTAGTCTTGGCCTCCCAAACCATTGCCTTGCTACTACTTCCATCCCATTATCCTCTGAAATAGTTGAGCCATCAGTGTCACATATTTATCCCACCTCTTCAATATCAGTTAATGTTATAAGCCTTGGATTTGGGGAATACGAGTTACAAGCATACCTTCCAAAGGTTGAATCATTATCACCCACATCTCAATCATTTGATATCCATGATAATCCACTCTTCTAAGATGATCTTGTGGAGGATGTCCCTAAACATCCTATTTCACTCTAGGATCATATCTTCCCGAGTCCACTGCATGGGCTACCAGCCTTCTCTCTCAATAATTTTGAGCCAGAGTATGGATTTATAGATGTTTCGCCTACTAAGACTTCTTGCAAACTCATTCATGGTGAGCGGGCTTCCTTTGACATTACCGGTATTAAAAAGGATAGTCTCAAGGAATGTGTTGCTAACATCACCTGTCTTATACAAGAAACAATCATATTCTCCAATCCATTTAATTCATATAATTTCACCTATTCCCTAAACTTGGATCAACATGTGTTATCTACAAAAATGGATAAGGCCATAAGTCAAAGGACATGAATGCAAAAGCGTTTATTGAAAAAATATCAAAAGAAGCCCTTAAAGCATACTCAAATGAAAAAATTATCGGTGCATTCAAAAAGAAAAAATAAAGAATTGATCTTCAAAGTTTCCTTTAATACCAAAATAATACGGGACATATACAAAATAAGGCCTTCAAGATATGAACTTGTTGATCAAACATTTTGTTGGTGTGAATAAATATCTTGTACCTAGCTTATTCATTCACTAGGTAATTATGGGACATATTCACATGTTAAGTTTACTTAGGATAAAAGATTCTTTCTAGAAGCCTTAGTTGGATTTTCTAGAACTTATCTTATCTAGCTAGTGTTGCTTGATTCCTAGGTAGTTAGTTTGTTATTTGTCTCATGTAATAGGATTAATACAGTTGTCATGATCTTGTCTAATCCTATCTCTCTACCTTTCCTTTATAAGCAAGGCATCTAATTTACATTTTCATTCAAGTGACTTGAAGCATATTCAACCAATATTCAACTTGCATTGTTGAAGCAATATTTATTGCCATTTTCTCTCTTGTGGAAGTTGTTTTGGTGTAACAACTGTTCCTGGGGGTGTTGGGGAGTCACCATTAACTCCCACATGGAATCATATTGTACATCAATGAAGGCACTTCATGCATGATTTTGGTGGCATCGGCTGACTACGTCCTTTGCCCTTGCACATTGGCCTATCTCATCAACATCGAATTGTACCTATAGTGGCTTCTACTTCATCGATTTCCTTTTCATTTGGATCGATCTAGTTTTCGGTCCAAGCTTGTCAGTTTGATTCATCGCAAGGTATGCCAACCCCATTGTCACATCGTCAGATATAGTCATTGTTCCATCAAGCCATAGGGTATGTAACTACTAATTTCATCACAATTTATAAATATTTAAACATTTTCTTGTTGGCAATTTTAATGTATTTTACTCATTGTCAAAAAATTTATACTGTAAACTTTTCTTAATAATTGTTTATGCCAACTTGCATTTTGTAAGGGCCAGCGAGTATTTTGTCTAGGCCACAATAGTTTTTTATTTTGCTTATTAGCGGTGAGGTCATATGGACGACCCTGTATAAGCCTTGGGGTACTATTTTTTGCTCCAACTTAGAGTGCATTGTGTTGTGTTTGCCCCCCCAAGTGCCTTTTACAGACCTTATTTTAATTTTTTCATAACTTTGGCTAACAGAGGCGAAATTTTTGAAATGAAATATTGACAGAAAGTTGGAAGTCTCAAATTTATAATGGTACAATTAGTTTTTCATAATTTTGTCATTTGGTGCCATTTTTTGCTGATTGAAGTCATATCATCATTTTTGTCTCCCGAGCTTGTAACTTCTTGCCATGATCTCTGATTTTTGTGATCCTTGTGGCGTTGGAAAGGTATTGAGGAGCTCTATCCAACCATCCATGGAATTTTTCAATTTTCATCCCAAGTACATTGTGATTTCAGATTTTTCCCAGTGGGTCTACTGAAGGGTACTTGGATATTTTAGCAATTGGGAAAGTGTTGTTTTGATCATAGTACTTCATTTTAGCTATATTATATATGTTGATCTCATATTGTATCATTTGAGAAGTATATCATCATTGTAATCACGGGTTATTCAACTCATCCTTTTGTAATAGTTTTGACTAGGGATAATTATGAGTGATGGCAAGAAGGCATAATCACACATTGTAAGTGGCTAAGTTTTTTTCCACATCACTATGGACTCATTCCTAAACTAGAAACAACATATAAGAAATCAGTTTGGGGTAACAAGAATGATCATAACATATGATTGATTGGTTCTACTTTCAGTGAAATCATCTTAAATGAGACCTATCATAAGGTATTCTCAAACATATTATGCCCACACATAGTTTGGACCAAAGTTTGGGAGATATTTGGAGATCCACACAAGCCTCTATTCCTAAATGATCCTACTTCAGATTGCCTCATTTCACTTGATGAGGTTGACAACATACCCTATGATGATGACACCTTAGAGGAGTTTGAATATGATGCAGAACTTGAGTGCCTTGATGATCCAAAGACTTCTCCTATGGCTCCTAATTCTCTAGTTGAGATCACACAATCATATTTTGTTGATGAATCATTGAGTACTTCCAGTGGTTCATTGCAACAAGTATCTATTAGTCTTCTTGATTGGGGTTCCTATTTGACAAACATTGCTTCTTTGTTTGTGGAGTCTCACATTGTAGGTTTGGAGGACCAATTTGAGGGTTTATCTCTCCTATTTGATGATAATCATGGTTCCACTATTTTCACTTCATGTTTGTCTTCAAAGTTTGTTCAAGATCAGTTTCCAATTGTTCCTGGTTTGTCATAGTTTGTTATGATTGGGAATGTACCTGATTGGATTGTAGCATCATATTCATCATCCAAGAACTTGGAAACACATGAGAAGATTTGAGAGACACAATCTACATGCATATGGATTCCTCTTCCTACTAGTTCCTATCCAAAATGGGAAGAATTCCTACATTTGTACTTGGTGTATCTTCTTCCTAAGGGGAGAAACATTGTTTGTCGACATTGGATTATGTTTTTTCTTCACACATTAAACATACTTGTAGGAGATCACATATTATGGGGGGGATATCTTGTCTCTTTTTTTCCCTCTTATGGGGGGTAATTGATTGTATATGTACATGATGGATGTAGTCCTTGGGGGGTATCATTGAGTCCTCTATACATCATGATTTTTTTTCTTTATTTTGTTTTTCTCTCTTTTGGAGAGGAGTTTTGTCCCACTAGGTTTTCTCCTTTTCTCCAATTGTGAGATATTTCTTTGTCATTGCATTTGCATTTGTAAATGGGTACCTAACATGGCCTAGTAGCCAGGACCCATAGTCATAGTCTTTGCATACTTTGCATAATAATCTTCTCCCTAAGTTGCACTTAAGGGGGGTTGTTGGTGTGAATAATTTTCTTGTACCTAGCTTATTCATTCACTAGATAATTAGGGGACATATTCACAAGCTAAGTTTACTTAGGATAAAGGATTGTTTCTAGATGCCTTAGTTGGATTTTCTAGAACTTATCTTATTTAGCTAGTATTGCTTGATTCCTAGGTAGTTAGTTTGTTAGTTGTCTCATGTAATAGGATTAAGAAAATTTTCATGATCTTGTCTAATCCTATCTCTCTACCTTGCCTTTATAAGCAAGGCATCTCATGTACATTTTCATTCAAGTGAATTAAAAAATATTCAACCAATATTAAACTTGAATTATTGAAGCAATATTTCTTGCCATTTTCTCTCTTGTGGAAGTTGTTTTGTTCTAGAAACTATTCCTGGGGGTGTTGGGGAGTCACCATTAACTCCCACACATTTTATCTGCATCATTATTCTAGAATCTATACAATCTAGTGGCCCCCTACACTCATACATCTGCCATCCCATAATAAATTAGTTGGTGATGTCACATAACATATCTTCAATGTTAACCCCTTGATGTAATCTAAACCATTGGTTGTCCAATATCCTCATCAAGAGAAGTATGATGGTCTATGTAGGGAACATTCTATGGATCCTACTTTAGCTCCCTCCCACTTTTACTAGTGTCATCTATGAGTACACAGTGAATCATATCCAATCATTGTCAGATCATAATGCATCTACCATCACTATCAAAAATAATAATCCTGAATGTGCGGCTAACACTAGGCGATCAAAGGTGACTCTACAAGGAGACCCTTCCAAACCTCGACCAACACATGAATACAAATTTCTTGATCATATAGGAAAGAAACATTAGATCTCAATTCTTAAGTTGCTACGCACCTCTCCTAAGCACAAGGTTATTCTAGATAGGGCATTATAGAATTTATCCATCCTAACAGACTTAAATGTAAATCAATTTCAAGCCATGGTAGGATATTTATCTACCAACCAACACATAACATTCGGTGAACACAAATGTACTTCACATAAATAGAATCACAATGAACCATTACATATTGAAGTATACATTAAAAAACACAAGATCAGATAAGTTTTGATGGATGGTGGAAGGGTTGAATATATGTATGTTGAAAATAGTAATTACCATGGGCTTCTCAGAGGTTTGTATAGGCGAGGCAAAGAGGATCGTGATACGTGAGTACAATGATGCAGAATGCTCTTCCAAGGGCATCATCATGCTACCAATCAGATTGGATCCTATTGTACAGGACACAACATGTTAGGTTCTAGATCTAGATCTACCCCACAACATTTTTTCTCAGTTGCCCATGGATTCACTCTGTGAAGGTTGTATCTTCCACATACCATCGATGTTTGAAGTTCCCCTACAATAGTGTAGAGACCACTATTTATGGTGATCTTGACCCCTTTCAATATTGCAACAACTTGACAGGAACTAAGAATCAGGTACCTAGCCATCGAAAAATCTCTTCTACCCCTTCCTCATAACAATGATTAGTCCTAGCCAAAAAGTCTTTGTCTCAGGTTGTCATATCATGGATGTTGCTATTACCACTCACGAAATCTTGCACACTATGGACAAATGTAACAATACTAGAATGGATTTTAAGCTTGATGTCTTAAAAGCTTACAACAAATTCCTATGGAGTTTTCTGCCCAAATTTTTAGTTAAAATGTGTTTCAATAAGAGTGTGATTAACCTCATGTTGGAAACCACTACAATTGTGAAATATTATGTTCTGGTCAATGGGGTGCCCCATGGGTTTTTCAATGCTGGGAGAGGTATAAGACAAGGAGACCCTCTATATCCATACCTATTCATAATGGTTGATGATGTTCTCAGTAGGAATGTTGCTAGAATTTTTTTGAAAGGCTCCATCAAAGGAGCTAAACCTGCCACCACTCTAGAATTGGTTTTCATACAAAAATTTATGGATGATACCATATTGTTTGAGAAAGCTTTGATTGTGGAAGCAAGGAAATGGAAACGTTTCCTAAACAACTATGTTGCTTGCTTGGGAAATTTTATAAATTATAATAAGAGCATGATTTATTTCTTTAACAACGCTCCTATTTTGCAGGAAAAGGTGAAGGTTGTTCTGGATTGTGTGAGTGTGACCCTTCCTTTAGTGTGCGTAGGTCTTCCTCTCACTATTAAAGACGTTATTCCCAGCTTTTGGAATTTTTTTCTTGAGAGAGTTCAACACAAGTTTTCTGGATGGAAAGGCTCAATCCTCAATCATGCAAGTAAGCTACAACTCCTTATTGTTTCCCTCCAAGGGATCTAGGATTATTTCCTTTCTATATTCAAAATTCTTAGATATATAATAGAGAAATTTGAGAAAATTCAAAGGAATTTCCTTTGGTCTAGCACAAAGGAGAAAAAGAAGTTGGAACTGATTAGTTGGGACAAGGTCTACCTTCCTAAATATGGTGGGGCTTGGTATAAGGAAAATCCATCCTACCAACAAAGCCTTACTTACTAAGGTTGGTTGGGATCAACTAAGGAACAAGGACTGGTTTAGGATTATGAATGTTAAGTGCCTTGGCAACTACCCACTTGTCAGGTGCCTCTTGAATGAACACCCTAGTGGGTCTTTGGTTTGGAATAACATATGCAAGATGAATAAGCTGTTACACTCTGGTCTAAGATGGAATTACATTATTTTCTAGGAGATTCATGGTTGAATGATATTCCACTTTCATAATCTGAGTTCAAGAATATGATGGGGCCTGTGAGGCTATATTTCAACAAGAATTTTAGTGACTATCTTTGTGGTCTCAATGGTTCTAGGAAGTGAAAAATGATAGAATTATGTTGTCCCCTCTATTTAGAATTAAGGCTCTTGGCAAGGTCCCTGCAGGACATCCTCTCCCTAACAAGAATTCCCATCTCAATTATGGAGGATGATTTTATTGGGTCAAGGAATGTAAGGGTAACCTCTTTGTTAAGCGAGCTTACTATTTTCTATTAGAATAGGGAATTAAGAGAATACTATGGAAATAGGTCTAGAATAAAAATTTAACACCAAAATTAGCTTCTTCTAGTGGATGGCCTATCACAATAGGATTCTAACTCAGGATAACTTAAGGAAAAGGGGATTTCAAATCCCAAATAGATGCATGTTATGCAAGGATAATGAGGATTTGGTTGGCCACATGTTACTCCACTGCCCATTTGCTATAGAAGTTTGGGACTTGGCTTTTGGAAAATTAGGGATTCATTGGACCATGAATAGTGATATCAAGAGTTTTATTGAAACCTAGTTAGGCCCTTTTCAACATCCTCTCCCTAGTGAGATCTAGTATTAAATTACTCCCATCCTTTGTTGGTGTTAATGGAAGGAGAGGAACATGTTGGTGTTTTTTCTCGTACAGCTTAAGGAGACTCTAGAAGGTAGGCAACCTTCATTGTTAAGAATCCTACAGATGAAGGGCCAACTCGATGGGGTTTTGAGCCTTTAACCCTTGTACTTTAGGCTCTATGGGACCAGTGAGGGTATTTCCCAATTGAATTCACAAGAATCATATTATAATGGTGAACAATTCTACATCGATAGGTTCCCTTCTTATGCAAACAAATACCATTTAGTAAAGGTATGGCTGACATTCACAAAAATCATTCATTTTCCAGGAACAGAGTATTATTACGGGCCTACACCTCGGAATTGATAAAATTTGATTTAACGTTGTCATCATTATAAATCCATGACTAGGTATTTTGGGGTGCTTCATCAGGTTACAGGGATTTACAGTGGATAGACCAATGCCTCATCAATTGGGAACAAATTCAAGCACATGACAACCACTAATGCATAAATCATGAAATTAATGGCTTATTCTCATAATTCCTTACACTATGAAAATTCACAATTTCAAAAACACTTCTTATCAAAATCCTGAGCAATTTCTTACAAACTTACAATTCCCTTCGAGTATTTTAATTAACCCCTTAGTCCAAAACAAGAACAAAATCATACATTCAAGTAACCATTGAAAGACAAATGAAAAGACACTTGGTTTTCCATTTATAATATAGTAATAATCACTTACAAGAGATAATATGCTCCATTTTTTTACAGATTTGTTTCAATATTAGCAATCTATACAAAAATATTTAAGAGCATCATGTACAAAACTTAGACCCAAGACAATACCCTAGCCAATCCTATATACATTATGTATTACTTTAATGTTCTACATTTCACCTAAGCCATTTTTGGACCTAAAATCGATGACCCCCCTATAATGAGCCTTGGAATCCCTTTTACAGGCCAAGGGAGCGACAAGCAAAGGGCTCATTACAGTTACATTTTTTATAATTTTGAAGTCATTTCATATCGTGGGGTTTTGTTCCCAAACCATTATATTTTCATTTACACATCACGAGGAAACAAAAGGAAAAAAGGAAAAAAGAGGTGCCAAACCATTAGTCGGAGATGCCACACAAGCCTTCCAAAAGGCATCACCATCATAATCCACACATCATAAAAAATGAGAGAAATCACCATCAATACCAACAATAGCCAAAAATTTTTGAACCAACCATGTCAGAAACATGCATCACCACACCAGGGACCAAGTACCACCAAGAAAGACACACAGGTGTCATCCAGCCTTGTTAACCACCGAATGAACACCCTCACTAGGCCTCTTCATAGAAAGTGGAGTTGCAACAACCACCTCATCATCTGAGTCAGTATATGGCACTAGTGGAACACGACAATGGCCAACACCAAGGCCAACTCCTTCAGCCTCCTCCGAAGAGCTATCACTAATTATGACTAAGGACCTGGGTTTCTCCGAACAAACCCTAGGCCCTGCATCCATTCTCGTTAATTCTTTCACAAACACCTTGGACCCCTCCCCTTCAAACTTGACCAATTCTTTTTAACAGGTCCTTGCTAGGAGATTGTAGGCACTTTTTGACAACAGTTTCCCCAACCCTCTTCCGAGCACTCCTCTTAGCTTTCAGGATAGTTGGTGCTTCTACCACTATAGTCTTCACTTCAGGTTCATAAATCAGTGGCTCCTGCAAGCTTAAATGTCATGACCTACACACTCGTGCAGAAGAAGAACTCAGTCAACTCATCTTGCATGCAATATGAACCCTGCACTAGATATATGAGAAAAATACCACCTACAAATTTTAGAAAACTCCTATGTGCAGACAATGTGAGTTGCACCAGCACTAGATACAGAAAAAGTCACCAAAACATAACAGGAGTAGCATATGCATCACTATGCCAATACAACACCCTAGCAAGAATTTACCAAGTAGAAAAACTTACTACCCCAGCACCTGTGAGAATTAACCAAAGGCGCTCATAGAAGTAGATGAGTAAACAATTTGCAGGGCAATCCTCATTAAATGGATGAATTCAATGCATGTTGCAATTAATGGCCATCTTGGTTCGCTCGCGTGACTGAAAAAATCAATCACTTGCATGTCACATCTCAACCGTCAATCATTGTGGATTAAAACTCGATCAACGAGGATTATTAAGGATCACCACTTTCTTTATTAGTTGTACTTAAAAACAACAAAGAGGTGCTTTAAAACTGCCACGTATTTGACAGTATCCTAACTCCATCATTTTTGACATGTCTGTCATCGATCCAGGCAACCATGGGTAAATTTGAGCCACAAATCAAAACACATCACTCATCGTTGGTTCGTCCTTCCCACGAGAGTCCTATCAGGCGATAGCACTAAGGCCAGCAATGAGACATCAACCAATGATCCATTCATAGAAGGATTTGAACCGTAGACAGCCAACTGCATTGCTCATCACGCATCGACATCACCTTGAACCATCCTAACCCATGACAGACCAAGCCCATGCGATGGGGAGGAACTCAACCCATCGGTGGTCACGGGTTCCACTTGAAACTACGAATGATAACAAGCGATAGTTGGGGAATCAGCGATTCATTTCCACATAAACCCTCGAGGGCCACATTCTTTGTTCATCACGCACCATGCGTTGTCCCTCTAAAGATAGATGCCAACAAGTGAAATGTCACACCTCAGTGATGGAACATGGCTTAGGCATCGACAGTTGTGGGTTTTGTTTCAAACTGCACAACACAACCAACAATTGTTAAAAGGGCAGTGATGGGTCAAAAAGTTGACCACATCGCTCATCGGGTGTCACCTTCCCAAGGAGACAATCGAACACGCGAGGGACTATAGGCAGTCAATCGGAAGGAAAAGAAAGGGCATCAATCATCGCAGGTCATATAAGGGAGTTTGAAAACAAACAAGTGATAGGCAATGCACAACTCAAAACCCAACTTAAGAACTTTAGAAGCATGTGCACCAAAGGTTATTTTAAAAGGGTTTTCCTAGTCACAATGGGAAGCAAGGTGAAATGGGTCGGTAAACCATGAGACTTTAGGCAATGAAGGATTAAGAAAAGACTGGGAAATGGATACAACTAGTCAACTCAAAAATAGAAGCCCAGAGATCAATCAAGGGTGTGAACATGAATGACTTGCAAAACCACAACCCTAGGGCAATGGCTATCAGGGTTTAATCATAAAAATTCAGTGGAACCAGGAAAAATTCAGGGGTTCTACTAGTGGCTCCGATTGGGGATGTATGCCTCATGTAGGCATAGCAAGATCTTAGAATCTTAGGTAAAAGTAGACCAATTAGCCAAATTAGTTAGGTCCTCGTAAATGCCTCTAGGCACACCTCTTCCTTCTTTTGTTCTGGCATGGTTTGGTGGCCTCCTGCCACCAAACAAAAGGACACTCAATTCTTACCTCTATCAAAAACCTTGTCCTTCTTTTCTTGCAACGGGAACACCCATGAGTAAAACATCCTAGGATAGCCCGCATCATTCCAAATGGTATCCCCAATCTCATTTTGCACACTGCTTTCATCTTTTTAAGCCTGAAAGACCCAAATCTCATCTGATTGAGATGGAAAAGTAAAACATCCATAATTTGCCTCGTTGTAAATTTAGACATCACACTGGAAACCTTCATATGTGCCTTGTTGTAAGTTGGACTCAACCTTTGTGATGTCAAAAAGAAATGATCCATATTCAATAATATCTTCTTTATATTGGAGGTGAGTGTTGTCATTATTTGGAGGGATAAAATCTATAATGAGATCCAAAAGTTGAGGGGAATCTGCAAAAAAATCTAGTACACAATCATACTGGTCAACAACATATGCCAGAGTAGGTACATACATACCAAACCCTAACTCTTTGTAGTAAACATTTACTAAGTCACCTTGAATGTCCTCACCAGTAGTGGTATTGTATGTAATATTGTCATCATAGGAAATGGCATTCCCAACCTGATTCCATTCATGACCAATATCAATACCAATATTTTCATCACTATATCCCTCTAATGATTGGGAAGCTGATTGATCTAGGTCAATAGTCGTCAGGAAAAAATTGAAAGAATTAATACCATTCAGAGTCTTACTTTCTGCCATCTCATTCGTGTTATTTCTAAAATTTTTGCATGGCACATTTGCCAAGAAATCATCAAAATTTGCAACAAATAATGGGTTATTCCTACACCAATAAGGATTATCTTCTGCTATATCATCTATTGGTGAAGGTTCATCATACCGGGGGTTGTGCCATATTCTCATTGTTCTCACATCCACTCCTGTTTCTTGGGTATGTGGATCACAACCTTCTATGCCTTGAAAATCATCATAATCCTTAGAAGAACAAAAGGGAATCCTCTCAGAGTCGTCTTCATCACTTATACTCAAAATTATGGATCCACACTCTAAAAATGAATCACATGAGGAAAATTATTTATCCTCAATCACTTGAATCCCATCAAGATCACCAATCCCCTACTCGAGGCCACAGACTCCATCACCACTTCATAAGATGATTTGTAACCAACAAAACACTATTCTGAATCAAATTCATCACTAGATGAACCACTAGTTTGTGTATCATGGTCTCTAATCAGACCAGAATATGATAGCTTCTCCTATTCTTGTCCATTTTCCATAACATCCTAAGGGCGGAAGTCATGTATCACCTCATCATCCTCGTGTTGTGCCCCAACAACCATGTCATTTACAGAACAAACAACATCACCAACCCACTATTCTTGCTCTAATACATCATCTTGTCCCAATAGTAGAGATTCATGATCCTCTTGATAATGGGCCTCATTAGTAACACTATGCGGTGACATTTGTCTAGTATGTTCATCTTGAGCTCCCTCAATAACGACTATTGTATTTGAATACAAATTCTGACGCATGTTTGTTGACATATCAACAAAATATTGTTGACTTACCAGCGCAACACAGATTTAAATTTCGTCGCTAATTTTTCGTCGCTTTAATGACCAAATTTTATATGTCAAAACCATGACCCTACATCATTGGTCAGTGCCACAAAAAATGTTGGTAGTGTCCATCGCAAAATCAATGTAACTTTGTCCATCTATCAACGAAAAAAATCACAAAACGTTGCAGAACACCCATTTGAAATCGTAAAAAAAACACCAAAAGTTCATCCATTTTCCGATGAGGTGGAGAAAACCAGCATTGCCATTACAATGAAAACTACATCGTTTGTACAACAACCTCGTCGCACATTTTTTTTGTTCGTTGGGCTATGTTTGTTGAAATTGTGATGAAACCCTACAATTATTGAAAAGTGCATTAACTTATTGAGCTTCTCTTTGTTTCGAGAATAGTTTAATATTCTCTACTTAACAGGGCCAACCATGTGACGGTGGAAGCTCATTTGGCCCCTCCCCCCCCTCACATCACTCTCAATTCCCCATACCCGATCATATAACATTAATCATTCATTCATCCATTAATAACATATAACATTCATTCATTAACATATTCACATTCATTCATTAACATATAACATTCATTCTTTCAATTTTTTACATATTATCAAAAATATGGTTGTCATAATATGATTACAATCAAATTTTTTGTTTCTTTTTTGTAGCTAAAAAAAGAAGTGGAGTATCATTTTCTAAACCAATTATCCCCCCTTCAGTTGTTTTTCCCTTTGCTCATGATCTTAACGTATGCCTAGTTGTGTACTCACAACATGGAGGCCGTTGCAAGGGGGTCTGCTGCAATAATAAAGAAATGTTAAATTGATATGTTCTATTATTATTGTTACAAGTATTTCATTAATTAAAAGAACATTAGAGTGGTGCTCTTTACCTGATGGGGCCACATCATATTCCTGATCTTGTCTTATAGCCTCATGCTCAACATGATGAACACCCTCTAAATCCTCTAGAGTTGAAACATGAAAGGCTACATTAATTAATACACCAATTGTAATTAAATATGTTCAAAATAACATTAGAGTGATCCTCTTTACCTAATGGGGCCACATCATGTTCTTGATATTATCTAGCCTGATCATGCTCAACATGTTGATCATGCTCTACATGCTCTAAAGTTGAAACATGCAAGGTTACATTAATTAATACACCAATTGCAATTAAATATGTTTAATAGTATTAATCCATACTGCATTTCGTATAGCACATGAATACATCCAGTACCGGGATGCACACCATGACCTTCATCTACAGGTTGTGCTCCACCCTCACCAGGCTGTATTCCAATGTCATGTGTAGTATTATCATTTCTTGCCTATTTAAAACAAATAGGCACATAATTACTTTATGGCAAAAATTAATATTGAATAGATTGCACAAGTGTTCAATTTTAAATAAACTTCATTGAGTTTATTTACCTACATGTCGGATGCAGTGGAGGCTTGTTTTTGCCCAGTCAAGAGTCTTAGGCATTCAACCATGGCTCCATAGCCTTGCTGGAAGACAATCTTCAGGTCCTCTTCTATGGACACTCTGTTGAATTTAGAGCACTACATTTTTGTATAAAATCATGAATTTTTCTTCTATGGTGTGATAAAACCAAAATTGTTTGAAATTTATTATTTGGATGCAATATTTCATTTATTGATACTTATAATTTGTGCGGCTAATTTCATATAACCACCAGAGCCAAGTTTTTGCTTCCCGTGTTTTTCTAGTCTTGCCTTTGTTGCCTTCAATGTGTCAGGAAGCCTATGAAAAGTTTGAAATACGTTAGATTATGTAAAAATAAAGAGTAATTAGTATATAATTACATTGTTGATAGTATCACATACCTTCCTTGGCCTGGTGGTGTCTTTCATTTTTTCTTTTCAGCCTTCCCCTTTCCATCTAACACCAGGTCCTTCCACTCCCTCTCCAAAATCATGGAGGGATGCTCGTACTTTTTGTTCTTCTCTAAATGTGACCTATATTGGTCCCTCACATACTTTAGATAGGTACCAGCTTTCTTAAGGACATTGGTTCAATTGAATGTGTTACTACCAACAACACAACTAAATGGTTAATGAGCTCATCTTTTAAATCTTGATTTTGGGCATTCCACCGTGTACGTATGGTGGGCCCAAAGATCTCCAATGTAATGTCATTTAGATGTTTATAAAAACCTATAAAATGATCATGGGATCATTAGTCTAAAAAAAGTGATCAATAAGTAAATTTCAATTGGATTATATATAATAATAATTAAAACATTTTAAAGTACCTGGGAACTTCTCTATCTTTATGGGAACGAAATCCTTGGTCACCACAAATGTGACCGACAATGTTCCCATACTAGTAATACGGGAAGATCTAGGAAATGCTGCTAAAACATCACCAATACTAGTGGCCTCTGCATCCCTAGGTACATGTCCTGACACATGTTTTGGCATGTGTTCGCCGCCAGAGGGTGCATTACCCGATGTCTGCATGCTATGTGTTACCGACATTTCAATCGATGATATAGGAAGAGATGATGGGGTCAGATGATGTGATGTATGCACATGAAGATCAAGAATGACACTTGTACCAACCCCTACTCCCCGAACAACACTTGCAGTACCCTGATCATGGCTAGCAGCATCATGAGGATGCAAAAATCTTGTAAAAACAACACATATTTTAGTTCATGACATAAAAGAGTACAAAAATATAAAACCATGAATGAACTTATGTTATAATTAAAGATCTCATGACAACTTACTTGCAAGTTTCATGCTCTCTCAGTCAATATTTTAACCCTTTCTCTTATCTCCACTATGAATAAGAACTGAAGGATTTCTTCATTGCATATTGTTTTGGTCTTCCTTATCATATCTAGAGGGTTTGAGGAATATGTGATGTCATCATCGCATAATAGCGACTGCACCTCCCTATGGATGCTCTCCTCTATTGTTGGTGTATTTCCCTGATCATCGAACTATGACAAGAATATTAAAAATATTATCGAAATTAACCCAATAAACTTAGGAAAAAAACATAATAATAAAACATTTTTCTCATATCTAATTTGTACAATTACAATGAGGTAAACTTGTCAGGTAGGAGCGTCTAAAGATGCATCATGATCTATGCTCTAGGTCGAAGCCTTCCCCCTACGATCAATGTCCCACTATGACAAAAATTAAATATAAAAAAAATTACTGAAATGAAAGCAATAGACTTACAAAGAAAACATAATAATAAAATGGTATATTGGAGTCATTAATTGGAGCTTGGGTAAAATGGTATATAGTACGTACCACCCCCATAGTAACTCTGTTTGTATCTATGTGATTCAAGTTGTAATAAATTAGCAACTCTTCCCCTATAGTTATTGATTTTATCGCACATACTAATACACGGTTTCCCTCACGCACCTCAAATATGCAATTGGGTTTCTTATTTGTTGACTTAGGTTGTGAATTGTTTATAAACCCTGTAATATGCACTGATGCTTTTGGACCTCCGTCAATGTACATAGCCACTCCTTTATTTTGATCCTTATCTTTTAGCTATATATAATTTGTTGACAATGCATACCTACGCATACTTCATGTATATTGAACCAGTTGCATCCAATCTTTGTAACTGTAACAGGGTCCGACATACTCCATCAATTCAGTAACTTTGTCGTAACAAACTTTTATGTCGTTCATGCAAAATAGACCCAAACCATGTAATGGCGATGGTGCTATGTGATATATCCTCTCGTTGACACAAAAATGAGTGTTTATTGGAGGAAGTTCCTTGGGTACCCATTGTTTCCGTAGATGTTTGTACCTCAAGGGCACCTCGATGTTGCCTATTCTCTCATCATCATAAGAACATGACCCCCCTTCAACAAGAAAAAAATCCATGTGTTTATGGAATTTTCTTTTAATCTTTTGACCTCTAGTTGATCTCCCTGTTTTAGACCTACTACATGTCTTGCTTTCCTCTTCTCTTCTTGAATTTCCCTCACTTGAGGAAGAAAGATCTGAAAAATACATATTTGGTGGTACCTGAACTCATAAGGATGTTGGATGAAGTTCTTTCATGGTGATGTGATCCCAATGTATGGGGTTGGAGGATTAAAAACCAAGGTTGTCACTACTAGTCAAATGCATGTGGAGGTAACAATAGTTGTGAATGTATCAATAAACCTTGTAAGGGTCTGATTATCAGAGATCGCTTGGTAAGCATGGGAATGGTTTGTTGGGTCACCAACCTTGTATTTTGAAGCCTTGGGTTTTGGGAACATCTAGAGGAGTCATTGTCTTGTTTCTTGGAGGTTGATTGGGTTAGTTGGTGGAAGGTTACTATTAATTTTTGTACCTATCTATGAAATTTTTTGAACCACCTTCCTCGAAGATAATAGTCCCTCTGAAGTAGGACTAGTGTCTAGTTAGCTAGACTATGAAATTTTTTGGACCACCTTTGAAGTGAAATAGCCCCTCATGCAACCATCCTTTCAGTCTATTTCTAAATGGACAGACCCCTTGCCTTCAATGATTAAGCTCCATAGTTTTCTACCCCTATGGTTTTTTGGGTCCCCCAAATAAAAAAAATAAAAGATGGGCCCTACTTAGAAGAACCCCAAAATGTATCGAAGTTTCTTTCTTTCTTAAGAATCTAGTTAAAGAGGCTAATTAGGTCCCTCCCTATCCAACATTCCTTCACCATTTTTTAGACACCCACAACATCTTCAAACCATTTATACTCTTCTAGAACTTGAAAAAAAAGTCCACTTTCATTAGTGTTCTCTTTCGGGCTTTCCCTAGTGCTGCCATCTATACTGTTCTTTTGGAGGTTTGGTTGAGTCAGTGAAATATTCGAAAGTTTTTAATGGCTTCTTGTCTTTTTTTCATCTCTTGTACTTGTGCAAGAGCACCTTGGCATAATTAGGCCTCTATGAAGAAATGTTTTGAAATTCAATTCAATGTTAATATTCATACTTTTTAAATCATGTTATTAGAGTCATGTTTCATATATTTGAGGTCACATTGAGGTCATTTGGTGTTTATTAAGTCCAAAAGTGCAAAAATGAAAACAATGTAAAAAGTTGTCAACTTAATCAAAAAGGCAATATTAAGAGATGAAGAGTCATTAGGGTCGGTTAGAGGTAGTTAGAAGGCTAAAATTCAATTTTTTTTACCTTTAAAAAGGCTCTTGTATCTTTTAGAACTTTGAGGGTAGTTGAATAAATAATAATTTCAAGTAAAATCTCTAATTTTTAATCATTTTTCTTCAGAAATCTTGCATTTCGAGGCATTTTATGAAATTGTACAGCCTTGAAGGCATGGTATAATGGTTGGATATGGTAATAATCTCAATCAACTTCCTTCTACATTAAATTTCATGCATTTTAGTTAAGATTTGTGTGAGTTATTGTGGATTTACTTCAAACTACTAAAACCCTCAGTTAGGGTAAGCAGAGACATAAATAATTATGCTTCTCCTTTATTAATTGGTGGAATCTTCTAGTTTCTTGTGATATTATCCTACTATGAATGTTCTTTCATGTTTCAATGGATTTAGGGCAAAATAATAAATATAAGATGTGAGGGAATGAAGTTTCTTGACTGCAAAATTGTGTGTACAATCTGTGAATAGAGTAATTATGAAGGTGAAGTCCTTAGGGTTTTGTGAAAATACTTTGTAAACAGACTTTGATGCTTTGAAGAGAATATAGCAGTCAAAATAAACATGTCCCAAGCACTGGACAAGTGTACTTTGGTCAGGAGTTAGTAACGCAACAAACCCTTATGCAAATCAATCCTAATTAGGCCTAAATTTGTTTGAGACAACAATATTTGAAGCTTGTGTTGTAAAAGTTTTGATACCTATTTTGAATATGTTTTAGATCTGCAAGGAGGGAATTGAAAAGTGTGGATAGACTTGTGTAATAGTGCTTAGATTGTGAATGAATCCTTGACAACTAGGTTGGCAGACCTACAAGTGTTGCAAACAGGGTATGAAGGAACCAGTGACAGTAAGAACTTTAAGGGATTTTGATGATTAAGTGTGATTTCTCGGTTGTTTTTGTTAAGAGATTACCAAGGAATAATTTGATCTCATTTGATATAAGGTTTGGTGTAAGAATGAAGTTAAAAAGTCCATTGCTTTGACTGATCTGTCTAATAATAGCCCTATTTTGGAGACTAAAATGAAATTACAGTATATGATTTTGTTAAATTGTCAATAATAAAGGATGGGAGATGGTTTAAATTTGTTTGAAGTGAAATGGAATGGAAATTTTGCGGTCTATATTAGCCTGAATATTGTTTTGGGTCAAATTAATTTATGTTGAGTTGAAATTGTGAAGTTTAGGACAATCATAAAGAGAGTTAATGGTAAAATGAAAGGGCAGACTGGGTAATTGTTTTTTTTTATCAAGATGAAGTTGACTAAGGTGTTTGAAGGTCTGGTAATGGTTTGGAACTCTAAAGCAAAATTTGAGTGTTTGTTTTGAGTTTTGTGAAGGGAAATATAGTTGAATAAGTGTGTCAAAAGAAGGAAAGTTCAAGATTGTTTGTGACTTGTCAAATAAGATTGTGTGAGTTTGTTTCCTTCCTCTGACTCTACATCATGTACTTCTATCATTCTCTTATGGACAGGCACTAGGCATTTTTAATTGCACTCATGGATCATGTATTGTTTTCAGTTCCTTTGATCATTTGTGGACCTCAATATGTAAATTTATTTCATTGAAGTTTAGAAATTTGAACCCTAGTGAACTTCATGTGTTGTTATGTGACATGAATTCCTTTCAATCTTATAGTAGAAACAATATGCTAAGATAGATACAAAAACTGCAATTCACAGGCCAAAAATAGCCACCCAACTGATCGAACATCTCAAAGCTTGGTTGTTCAAACTAACCAGACACCAATACTAGGTAGTACTTGGGTTTTTCAATGGGACATTGGCTCGAATTGACCAAAATATAGCATGCAACACCTCGATGGGAAAAACTAGAGTCTAAATCACTGTACTTGCAAATAATATTTCTAAATGTGGGGGAAAAATCACTTATAGTCATTGTCCCTTGGTCGATTTTCCCTTTTTGGGTGCCCTCACCTCTTGCTCCGGCTTTCCTCTTGCCAAATGGTTCCTAGTCTTCCTCCTTGACTCAATGGACTTGCAACAATCATCCAATGAAGTCTTGCAACTCTCCACTTAGGGGCTGGATGTTGTGTTCTCTGTGCAACTCTTTAGTTAGGGTCTCGGTGCAGTATGCTATGTCATGCTCCTGCACACACGGGGCCAAAATTCAAAATATATAGTTTATATAAATGCCATGACAACATATATTTTATATACAAAATATATATGCTATGTCAACATATAGTTTATTTTATTTTCTACAAAATATATTTTTTGTATGGTGGCTTGTTGGGCTTATATAGTTGGTTTTCTCTTTCTTTATAATTTTTGATGATTTATTTCCTATGTCATGATTGATTATTATCTACAGTCCTAGTGATTGTTAAAAAGGCTTATGATATGTGATGTTTAATCATGATGGATGTCTAAGAATCAGTGATTGAAATACTACTTGACTAAACATTGAGCTATATGATGTTTTTTCATTTAAACATCATGGAAGAAATTCTTGCAATCAATGTCTTATTAATGTAGCCTACAAGGTTTATTTTCCTAGTTTTTTTTGGTCCTATTCTTGTTATGACTTATTTTTTTACATTGGTCTATTACAATAATGGGGAGCATATCTAGTGAATCGATTCTTTCAGTCTCTTTGATTCTAACCCTTGTGCATAACGAGTTTTCTTCTATCCTATGATTCATTGATTGTTGGTTTAAAACACTCATTACAACTAATATGGATATGAATTATGATGTGGGTGTGAGAAGGGATTGTTGAATATGAAGGAATGGTTTAGGAAAGTACTCCTTAATCCAAATGGGTCATTTTCTTGTCATGGAATGTGTTAAGAGACTTTAAAATTAATATATTCAATCTAGTTAATATTGACACATCTAAAGCACGCCAAAGGCACTTCAGAGATATGCTATGACATGAAGAATATTGTTAAGGTGATGTCAAGTCTTGATCCATTAGGGTAGGAAAACATAGATGCATTGGTACAAAAGGTTCCATTCAACTTGGAGGAAATGGATAATTACCTAATGGGTTAATATGAGATTGGACCAAGTTTATATTATTATACAAATAGCTTCGGAAAAGGGATGATGAAATGGTTAAGTATGGGAAATTGTAGAGATAAATATAACACCAAGGGAAGAACACTAGAACTAATTTTAGCACTATGGATTAATCCAAGACTCAAAATTCCACTAAGATGTGTCCCTTACCTCTTAAATTAATTCCATAGGTGGGTTTATCCTCTAATATGGTGCCATTCCTTAGCTTATCATGTGAACTTCTGCTACAAGTAGGATTACCATACACTTTCATAACATGCATGTGTGGTTTCAAAAGGTTTATACATTCTTGTGAATTTGAAAGAAAGGCATGTTTTGACTTTTCCAATAGGTGTTAGGGGTTAATTTGACTTGGTTTTAGCATTAGAGTGATAAACCTTGTGGTTTAGGTTCCATAAACAAAATATATTCATTTTCTTAGCTTCTTACTATCATCTTTATATTCAATGAGATTTGTAAAGATCATCTAAATATTCATTGCTAATGAAAATTCATAAATTGATGTGTAATAGATCCAAGGTGAGGCTCAAAGAGCCTCGTCTTTTGAAACATTAACCAAAGAAATGCTAAGAACAATATATGAAAGAGACGAAGAATAAGGCAACTTGTATTATTAGGAAGGACGAGATGCCTTTATATAGCATGACCTCATGTTTGAGTCTCGAAACCCTCCCATATAGTCAACGCATGAATCTAGGCTAACCATGTCAAGTTTCACTCCATACAAGCACAAATTGAAAAAAAATCAACGTTGGCCCCATTCACATGTCACTATTCGGGGTCAACATGAGGAAACACTAATTTTTTGGGAATGAAATAACCAAAGATATGATCAAATAATATCTAATCATAAATAGTCATAGAGTAATTAGGATTTGATCATATGGAAATTTCTAGGAGAGCTACAATAGTTGTAACATCATGAATTAACAACATTAAAAAGTACATCATGAATTAATTATGTAATGGCATAAAAATTAAAAACATCATGAATTAATTATGTAACCATATAAGTCAAATATAATTCTATGAAGAAATCAATATCAAATAGATAATATAATCAAATAACTCATACATTTCAATGTCATTGATCTTCTTCTTCATCCAACTCTTTGTCTAAATAATCCAATCTAGATTCGACATTGTAAGGATTGGTCATAGCATCATCATCGTCATTGATATCAGTTTCGATAACGTCATCATCCACACGGATATCATCTTCATGAACATTAACTCCTCCATCATCATGATCTAGTTCCTCTTCTTCGACATCTTTTCCAGACACATCATCAACTAACTGTTGATCTTGTTCATCATCTACATTATCTTCTAGTTCTTCGGTATCTTCTTCTTCCACCACATTATTCTTTACCGGCCTTCCTCTTGGATCATGTCTAGCAACAAATGACCAACCCAGTTTACCTAGAACCTCAGAGTAAAATACCTACTCACATTGGCTTGGAAGAACATAGGGCTCATTCCATCTCGCTCGATCGACCTTGTATTAACCATGGTAAATCCATTATCATGCTCAATAACAGTTCTCGTGGGATCATTTTCATTTAATCGTAGCCTGTGCCATTGGATGATGAACAAAACTAATTTGAAGGACTTAAAGTCACACTCAAGTATATCATCCAAAATCCCATAGTATCAATTTTCTGAGATTTCTGGATATATGTCGCTTCTAGATGAAACATTAGTCACCTGAAAGACTACAGTTATCCTAGAATCACAAGTTTTCTTTGTGTCATACAACTTTTTGATTTGAAATTTACGACCATTGCACCACATAGCCTTGTGGTGTTTCACCTACAATATGTCAAACATGTAAAAATTATTGCATCATCAATTGATAAACATATTTATTCTTGGCCGAATGTATGCAAAGAAAAAAAAACTCAACATATATATACATCAATATAGTTGAAAATAATTAAATAATATGGGTGATTAATATATTTATACATACATGTTTATCTCTTAAACCATAAGCTAAATCAATTTCCCTTGGTGTAACATTGGAATCTCCATTAAGATGAGCTTCTTTAACTAATGAAGCCACACCTTCCCATGTTAATGTGCGACCGAATTGTTGACATCGTTCAATCCATACTGTCATCCCATCAAGATTATTTGCGACGTACAAATTTAGTGCATCCAGTCTCGACTAACTGTATCAAAAAAAAATGAAATTCACAAACGATGTTTAATTAGTTAATTACCACGGTATATGACCTTAATTTATAATTGATGTACCTGAAAACCTAACATCCCACTACCAATGATCTTATTATCTTTCACTGTTGGGTGAATTCAAATTAAAGGAGTATGCAAAAAGAATGAATTATGATCCTAAAGGGTACATACACTCTTGTAAGAAAAAGCAAAACCTTAGTGGATACACCCATGTTCCTATACTGGGGGAAGATGTGTTTAAGAACAAAGAAGACAAAGAAGCAGAGGAGGTTATAGATAATTCTGTTGATTTTGTCATGTAAAATCAAGAGTCTCTCTTAGTATTCTCATAAAATTAATGTTTCTTCCATCCACAAAGTCAAATTAGCCTTTTATCGCCATATCGCTGTCATACTTAAGTATACCATATATACATTGCCTTTTACCTCCTTATCACGGCCTCCAACAAAGTAAATCACGGTAGCATGGTAAGAGGATGGTAGTATATCGTATTACCATTGTACCACGAAGGGTTGATACCTAGCCCTTGGTAGAGCAAGTCATCATCAATACTAGCAAAAGGAACCACTATACCGTGAGGGGTCAAAGTAAGGCCCGTGGTAGAGCAGTAACGTAAGAATATACATAAGGGAAAACCGTTATATCATGGGGGGTCAGAATAAATCCCGCGATAAAGCAGTATATAAGATAAAATATTAAATAAACACCGTGATACCGCTAAGGAAGACAAGGAAGTGCACGATAGTGTGGTATAATAAGAACAAGTAAATATTATGTACTGTGGTACTGCGGAGGAGTGAGAAGTGACGTGAGGTAGCGTGATAATCAACCATTGGAGCATTAAATGAAGGCTAATCACATCAATCAGCATTAAAATATGAAATTTAGCTCGGTGTGAAGGATTTGAATGATGTAGAACTTATATGGAATTAATGCAATATGATACGATAATTAAACCAAGCAAATTGTGAATTCATTTGCTCATGGTAATAGAAGCTTAGTATAGGTGAGCTCAAGGTTGGATAGTCAGGAGAATTCCTCAGGACAAGCAATATTCTGGGTAAGTTCTATTTGCCACACATTGAATTTTAAGCAATGGAACCTAAGAAAACAGAAGCAAGGATTAAAAAAAAAAGAAAAATCCAATAAAGCTTCATTACAGTCTCCATTACTTGCACTGCTACCTACTTCAGTCGTTAAAGGTTATAAGGGGGTCTTTAAGGATTTAGCTCAGGGGTACAGAGACCCAATAATTCCATGGTCTGGGTGGAATCTATATTGGTATTTTCATAAGAATAGGAATGAAGGGGTCCCAGTATCGAATCCATGGACTCTTAACATGGGAAAATTGATAGCTCCTAATGTGTTTGTTGATATTGAGCTAATTAGAGATCTAGCTAGTAGATATCATGCCCCGTCGAAGGTTGTTAGGCTCACAGATGGACAATATCTGGTAGATATCTCCAGGGAGGCTATAATTAGGTATTTTGACCTAAATAAGCAGGTTGTCATAAAGATGGATTTGGGGAGGCTAGATCAGGAGTACAAGAGATTAAAGAGGACTTATAGAAATGATGAACTTCCCCTACACATGAAAAGGGGTGACAAGAATAGAGTCCTTCCTATTTCATCTTCAAGTTAAACCCTTTATAGTGTATGATTTTTACACTTATTTCAAAAATACCTATTATGCATTATGCCAAACTCTTGGATTTGATGCTAAAGACAACATGTAAGTTGGATTGATGAGGATGGAAATGACAATCCAACACCCTGAGTCCAATGTGGAGTTTTATTTTGCTTCTATCATTGAGGAACAAATTCATGAAGGTCTATTACAGGTTAGGGAAGCTAAGGCCCCTATCACTTTCAGAAAGTATTCTCTACCGTGTCATCTAATTTTGTTTCAAAATCAAACAAAGTGGACTAAAAGGATGAAGTTGAGCACACATGAAAATGGAGTTATGCTTCCAGTGCAAAATTGGTGCCATATCTGGGATAGTAAGTGCCCTTAAGGTTACTTTATTGTGTTTAGAGATGATTTTTCCTGCAGACTAATTGATGCCCTTGGTTTTCCTACATCGAGGTTACCACAATATTTAATGGAAGTTATGAGACCTTTGCAATACAAATCACACCAAGGTTTCATACACAACTATGCTGACTAGTTTTAATGCCACAATATACCATCATTAGGGTGTATGGTTGTGATTAGGCCCCACATGTTTTACCAAAATTTGTGCCTAGTAGAGTATTGTTTTTAGATTTTATTTGGAAAATGCTCTGGATGGAGCGTAGTCTTATGAAGAATCAGAGAAAAGGGACTTTCCTGCCTGACTTAATAGTTTTTGAGGAATTATCAGTTGGGTCAGATATGTTGGAAGAAGTGTAGAGATTCATAAGAGCCAATTTTTCTCTAAGATCAGGAAAGGTGAGAGTATGTGATCTAGAGGGTCACATCAATAATACCAGAAGGACCCTACTTACAAAGAGGGTGATAACACATGTATTTGATCCAAAGGAGGATGTGATAAGAAACCTGGTAAACTTTATAGATGTGTTTGAAACAAGGAAAAAATGGTTAATGATGATGAGATAGGAGGACCAAAAGAAAGAAAAAGATAAGAAGTTCAAGGGGTTCTTTGATGAAGAGCCAGATTTGTTGAAAATGGTGCACTTGATTCTAGGTAAGTTTGATGAGATGTATAAAAATTCTCAAGAAGAGAAGTCAAATCCACCATCTGCACCCCAGCCACCCTCATCCATAGCCTCCACATCGCATACACCACCTCCCCCACCATTTCATCCATCTCCTCCATCCCCAATTGGTGAGCCATGTGCTAAGAAACAGAAAGTCAAATCACTAGTTGATAATGGGTCGAGTGATGAAGAGCAAGAAGCAAGCATGACATTGGCTGAGAAGAAAGAAGTAGCAGAGCAACAAAAAGTTTTAGAGCCTCATGACCCAAAAATAAGACTATTAGAGGAAGTTGTTGATGAGATACAAGATGATGAGAGAATAATTACTTCTCTATGATTCATGGAGGATGATGATTTCATCCATACGAGGGAATTCAAATACTTTTGGATAAAAATTAAAATGAGATAGTTTGATGACAGGATGAATATTAACCTCATTGGGATTGATTATTCAAAGCATGCAGAGGTGCAGGCCCAAACAATGGCAGAGTTAGATATTGATAACATCAATATTACTCCCAAAGAAGCAAGGGAGTTGGTGCTAAGTATTAAGATGTTAATCATACCTGGAATGGAACTATCTAAGGTATTTTTGTTAGATCAAATCAGAGCTCGGGATGATCCAAAATTGGTTGTGGAATTTGATTCAGAAGAAGGAGTCTCGGGCACAAGATACAGTCCTATCACCAAGACCCTTGCCCTATGGACAAAACATAAGAACAAAAGGAATCCAAGGCTTCTGGATGTAGTAGAGGAAATGAGAGGGTCTGCAATGGTTAGGACAATGAAGGACACTACTCCAATAGAAGCAACAACCATAATTATGCACTCTGCCATGTTTACAAAGGATGTAGTAGAAAGCATGGAGAAGAAGATAACAAAGTATGAAAAGAGACTCAAGTTATCAAATGATGAAATAAATAAGTTATTCATTGAAAGTGTTAGATTAAATAAACAATTACAATAAGCCACATATGTAAAAGGGGATGAAATGGTTGTCTATCATCCACCTACTCCATTTGAAGATCCACAAATCCAATAGTTGAAAGAGGAGATTGAAAATTTGAATAAACATAATATGGATGATGTCAGGCAGCACATCTTGGATACCTTAAAATAAATATTGAAGCACAAAGTTGGAGTTTTAAAAGAGAAGATAAGTGGAGTCCATGAGGGTTTTAGTCATTTGGTGAAAGCCCTGGAACAAATAAATACTAATTCCCCAATCCTAGAGGAATTATATAAAATATGGCAGCCCAATTACCACATTTTAAACACTTTATGCAAAGCAACACAGAGGGATCCTAATGCACTTCCGAAATTAAATCCTACTCAAGAGATGGTGAAGGTAGTTATTGATGAGCATAAGTATTTGATTGACATGAAGAAGAAGGTAGAGAACATAAGGAATTCATTTGATTCAATAAAGCATAGTTTCAGTCCTTTGATCAGCAAAGATGATGGATAATTCAAGGATGTGGATGAATGGAAGAATGATTTTGATCAAATGGTTCCTCAATGCTTGACATGTATTCAGGGTGATGGTGATATCAATCTGGAAAAGTTTCACACTCTGCTTGATGGAATTATAACATTGGATAATGGTTACACAAATTTTATTTTAGATGTTAGAAACCTGCTTGATAGCTGATGGAAGAGTCATCTTACAAATTTCACTACTGCACAAGAATTCAAGTGGTCGAATAATTTAACAATAAGAAAATGGTAGAAAAAATATTTGGGCTCAGATGAAGATTGATCGACATCATCAGAAGGAAAACATATCATATCATAAAGTAAGAGCCTTGCACAAGTCTTAGATGACCACAGGCTTCTTACTCAAAGATTAACAGATTTGCATATGTTAGTTATCTCTAAATACATTTTATCTTTTCAGTTAAGTTTTGTTATCAAAATCCATGTCCTTTGGTCTGAAGCTTGTTGCCTCTCATATAAATAAGAGAGAACAAGACCATAAGGAGGGGATTAGATTAGAAGATAGTAGATAGAAGTAGGAGAATAGAGATTGATACAATGTTTACAACAAAAAAGACCAAGATGCACGTGTAAATTTTGAAGGAGTTAATGAAAAATCTCTGATTCAGTGGCTCTATGTTGGTATCAATTGTTTGTTAAGTTAATTGAAGATATTATCAATTTGTCTCCATATTTGATATTTCTCTATTGTTTAAATTGATATATCAAGCATATTTTCAATTTATCAGTGCACATTTGTTGTTTCTGTGTGGCATATTTAATTGGGTCTTTCAAGTAAATATTAAAATCCTCTTGATTATTCACATAAACTTGGAATTATTATTTTGGATTATTAAAGAAGAATCTGATAATTACACCCTTGCCTGTTTATACAAGTTATAAACATAAAAGTGTCAAGTAGTTAGAATTATTGCCATTTATAAGTCACTTAAATCTGATTTATATTTGACTCCATATACCCAATAGAGCATTGGTCCCTCACATTCCATCATTTTAGTTTCATTCATTTTATCTTTTACATATGTTAACTAAACATATTAGAATTTACATCTGTTAACTGGACATATTAAGATTAGCCTTGATATTGCTTATACAATCAATACCAAAATAAGAATTCATTTATCCACTCCCACTTGCCATTGTGGATAATTTTTTTTAGGGAATAAACACAAATCAAGTATGCTTCATTCATATAGGTGTACCCACCTAGGTCTAGCAGCACCTAAAGAGAAGAAGGTCTAAACCATTCGGCCTTGTATGTTACCCTGAAATGTACCAAGAGTTTGGCAACCTCTTGAGGTATTTAACTTGTGTTTTTGAGAGCTAACAAGATGGATGAATGCAATAGGATGCTTCAAGAAGTATTGCATACAGTCAAAGTAGAAGGGATATTGCTGGATGGAGCATGAAAGCATATGGAATTGATGATAAAACTTGAATATGAAGCCCAAAATGCAGTGCATGATGCGGATACCCATACCTTGGAGGAGTATAAAAAACATCTCTCAGCGGCTAAGTCAATGTTAGGAGAAGATTAAAAAAATTTATAAGTTTAATTAAGATCAATATTTTAAATATTTCCCAAAAGACAATCCGAAGAGACACCTTTGTTGGGTCTTCTTCTTATATATATGAAATTAGAATTGTAATATTTGATCATCAACACTTTTTAAGATTTTAATACTTTTCAACAGTGAAAGACTTATTTTTTGGAGTAATGCAATACATGTAATTTTCTATTTGTGTGTGGAAGATTATTTCATTGGGACTAGTTCTCTGTTGATTCTTTTCAAGCAATTGAAGGCAATGTAAAGTGTATTCTAATTAATTTCCATGAGCATCTTATAATTACCTCTCATTTTCCTCAATCTACCTTTCTCATCAGGTACTCCCCACAAATTGATGGAAGGGGATGGTTGACTTTAAGTGTATGTCAAAATAGCGATGAAAATCATGGAGCGTTGTAATTTCAATGAATGTCGGGCATAATATTTTTTAAAATTGAAAATTCCACATTAAATACATAGGTACTCGACAATACTAATTATACATCTTTCGTCAGAAATTTTCATTGTATTTTGAAGTCAAATGAGTTAGTGAACCCTTATCCAATCAATGACTTGGCTCAAGGTATGAGGCTTCAACTCTTTTGGTAAAGCACTCAATCCAGACTTATATAATTCACAAAACAAGTCAATGCATATTGGGGTACTAGGCCTAACATTTTTAGGCATACCAAGCAAGGCATCAGTAAACCTAGAGAAAAGATGGTCAAGGGACTCCCCTTCATGCCTTTGCAGGTCACACAACCTCTTAATTGCAGTTACATGGTCACCTTGGTTGCACACAGGTACACATTCCCCTTCAGTTGCTTCAAAATCTTCATGTGATATTATTGATGGGCTTGGAATAGCAAGGATTTCATCCCCCCACCTTAAATATCTGTTGGTTGATCCATTAATCATAGTATCATGGGAAATTCTTGGATACTCATCACAAATATGAAAGCATCCCTTCATCATTGAGTATTTCAAATTATTTTCAATGTCTATGGCAATGTGATATGCTTGATGTAATGTTGTGGGTTCTTTATCTCTCAACAAGTAACTCATCTTTTTATCAAATGCTCCCAAATACACGACCAAGAATTCAACATCGTTTGGTCTTATATGTGCTGGGATCTCCCTTATTTCCTTTGAAAACTTGAGATTAAAAGAAGGAACCAACTCATTCTCACCTTTTTCCATGTCCATAAATTTTTACTTGGCCAAGACTGGATCAATCCTTTCTCCAAACTGCTCCATTAATACTAGTTTGAATTCTCTCCATGAGTGTACTGAGGATGCAGACATACAAGAGAACCAATCTCTAGCATCTCCTTTTAGCGAGTGAACAAGCAACTTCATAACTACATCCTCGAAGATTATCTCATAATCTCCCATCACATCAACAAAATCTTGTAGATGTTGATTTGTTTATTTAGTCTGTTCACCCTTAAATTTTGGTATCTTATCCCTGATCTTGCATGGTACAACATTTGGATAACCATAAATGCCACTGAAATCCAAGGCATTGTACCTTTCACTATTAAAACCTCCCTAATGTGATAGGGGGGCCATTATTTAAATTTATGTCAGAAAACATGGTCTGACAAGACATCTTGTTGTATATTTGCAAGCTTTGTCAAATATTTCACAAAGGGTATTCAAATTCCTTTTACAAAATAAAATCTCAAGCCTATTTCATCATAATTTCTATGCATCATTTGCTTAAGATTGAGATTTACATGTTCCTCCTATAATAACATACAATTCCATAGTATTCATCTGGCCTTCTTGCAACATTCACCTAGCTTTTTCTATAGGAACATGGATCTAGACCTTCATTACATCCTTTGTCAGGTTCTTTAGTCAAATTCACCACCTCCAATTGGGAGGAAATAAACTTCATGAAATGAAGTTTCTTATCAAATCAACATGTTTTGCGTCTAACTCCTCAGTGGAGTCACTTTCAGATCCTTTGAGTTCTGTTGCGGCCCAATCTTTGACCAGGTTCGAGAATTCTTCAAAGTATGAACAAAGTGTACATACTATTCACACCACTTGACTATATGGTTGAGAGATCTACGTCTGGAGAATGGAATTTTGTCCCTAGTAGAGTCGCCATTCATCTTGGTGTTTTTTCTCGCACACCTTAAGGAGACTCTAGAAGGTAGCCAACCTTCATCGTTAAGAATCCTTCAGATGAAGGGCCAACTCAACGGGTAAAGGGTTTTGAGCCTTTAACCCCTGCACTATAGGCTCTGTGGGACCAGGGAGGGTATTTCCCAATTGAATTCACAAGAATCATATTATAATGGTGAATGATTCTACACAGATAGGTTCCCTTCTTATCCAAACAAATACCATTTAGTAAAGGTATGGCTGACATTCACAAATAATCATTCATTTTCTAGGAATAGAGTATTATTATGGGCCTACACCTCAAAATTCATAAAATTTGATTTAACGTCATCATTATAAATCAATGACTAGGTATTTTGGGGTGCTTCATCAGGTTATAGGGATTTATAGTGGATAGACCAGTGCCTCATCAATTGGAAATGGATTCAAGCACATGACAATCAATAATGCATAAATCATGAAATTAATGGCTTATTCTCATAATACCTTACACTATGAAAATTCACAATTTCTAAAACACAACTTCTTATCAAAAATCTAGGCATTTGCTTACAAACCTACAATTCCGTTCAAGTATTTTAATTTACCCCTTAGGCCAAAACAAAAACAAAATCATACATTCAAGTAACCATTGAAAGACAAGTGAAAAGACACTTGGTCTACCATTTATAATATTCTAATAATCGCTTACAAGAGAGAATATGCTTCGGCTTTTTACACATTTGTTTTAATATCAACAATCTATACAAAACTATTTAAGAACATCATGTACAAAACATAGACCGAAGACAATACCTAGCCAATCTTATATACATTTTGTATTGCTTTAATGTTTTTTATTTTACCTATGCCATTTTTGGACCTAAAATCGATGACCCCCCTGTAATGAGCCTTGAAATCTCTTTTATAGACCAAGGGAGTGAAAAGCAAAGGGCTCATTACAGTTATATTTCTGATAATTTTGAAGTCATTTCATCTCATGGGGTTTCATTCTTGAACTGTTATATTTTCATTTACACATCATGGGGAAACAAAAGGAAAATACGAAAAAAGAGGCACCAAAACATCAGTCAGAGATGCCATGCAAGCCTTCCAAATGGCATCACCATCGTAATCCACACATCACCAAAAATGAGAGAAGTCACCATCAATACCAACAACAGCCAAAAAAATTTGAACCAACCACGTCAAAAACAAACATCACTACAGTAGGGACCAAGTACCACTAGTAAAGACACATGGGTGTCATCTAGCCTTGTTAGCCACTGAATGAACACCCTCACTGAGCCTCTTCACAAAGAATGGAGTTGCAACCACCACCTCATTGTCTGAGTCAGTATATGACACCAATAGAACAAGGAAATGGCCAACACCAAGGCCAACTCCTTCAGCCTCCTCCAAAGAGCTATCATTAATTATGACTAGGGAGCTAGGTTACTCCAAACAAACCCTAGTCCCTGCATCCATTCTCGTTAATTCTTTCACAAACACCTTGGGCCCCTCTCCTTCAAACTTGACCAATTCTTCTGAATAGGTCCTTCCTCGAAGATTGTAGGCACTTCTGATAGTAGTTTCCCTAGCCCTCTTGTGAGCACTCATCTTAGCTTTTGGGATAGTTGGTGCTTCTACCACTATAGTCTTCACTTCAGGTTCATAAACTAGCGGCTCCTGCAAACTTGGACGTCATGACCTACACACTCGTGTAGAAGAAGAACTCGTTCGACTCATCTTGCATGCAATATGAACCCCGCATTAGATACATGAGAAAAATACTAGCTACAGCTTCCAGAAAACTTCTATGTGTAGACAATGTGAGTTGCACCAATACTAGATAAAGAAAAAGTCACCAAAACGTAGCAGGAGAAGCATATGCGTCACTATGACAACACACCACCCTAGCAATAATTTACCAGGCAGCAAAACTTACTACCCTTGCACCCATGAGAATTAACCAAAGGAACTGATAGAAGCAGATGAGTAAAAAATATGCAAGACAATCCTCATTAAATAGATGAATTGAAGGCATGCTGCAATTAATGGCCATCATGGCTCACTCGCATGACTGAAAAAATCAATGACTTGCATGTCACATCTCATTCGTCGATCGTCATGGATTAAAACTCAATCAATGAGGATCATTAAGGATCACCACTTGCTTTATTAGTCGTACTTAGAAATAATGAAGAGATCCTTTAAAACTGCCATGTATTTGACAGTATCCTAACTCCATCATTTTTGACATGCGTACCGTCGATCCAAGCAACCACGGGAAAATCTAAGCCACAAACCGAAACACATCGCTCATCATTGGTTCATCCTTCCCACGTGAGTCTCATCAAGCAATAGCACTAAGGCCAGCAATGAGACGTCGACCATCGATCCAATCGTAGAAGGATCCAAACCGTAGACAACCGACCACATCACTCATCGTGCATTGGCATCAAACTGAACCATCCTACCCCGCGAAAAACCAAGCCCGCGTGATGGGGAGGAACTCAACCCATCAGCGGTCGTGGGTTCCGCTCGAAACTACGAATAACAACAGGCGATAGTTCTGGGATTAGCGATGTGTTTCCACATAAACCCTCGGGTGCCACATACTTCATTCATCATTTATCGTGCATTGTCCCTCTAAAGATCAATGCTAACCAAAAAAATGTTATTCCTCAGCGATGGAACACGACTTAGGCATCAGTGGTCGTGGATTTCGCTTCAAATTGCACAAGACAACCAGCGATAGTTAAAAGGGTAGCGATGGGTCAAAAATTTGACCACATCGCTCATCGGGCATCACCTTCCCAAGGAGACAATCGAACATGTGAGGGACTATAGGTGGCCGATCGGAAGGAAAAGAAAGGGCATCACTGATCATGGGTCACATAAGGGAGTTTGCAAATGAACAAGCGATAGGCGATGCACAACTCAAAACCCGACTTAAGAACTTAAGAAGCACTTTCACCAAAGGTTATTTTAAAAGGGATTGTTTAGTCACAATGGGAAGCAAGTTGAAAGGGGTCGGTAAACCACGAGACTTTAGGCAATGAAGAATTAAGAAAAGACCGGGAAATAGATACAACTGGTCAACTTGAAAATAGAAGCCCGTAGATCAAACAAGGGTGCGAACATGAATGACTTGCAAAGCCACAACCCTAGGGCAATGACTATCAGGGTTTAATCATAAAAATTTAGTGGAACAATGAAAAATTCAAGCATTCCACCAGAACAATCGGATCTTTAAGGATATTGAAAAAAACCCTAAGGAGGTCTTTGGCATTGGTTTCAAGATTGTTGCTAAGAATGTCCTTATACAATTGGAAACCCCTTGACAAATCACCTAATGTGTGGGAGATCAATATGGAAAAATAATGGAACAAAAATTTAGATTCCAACTCCTATGATAACTCTAAATCTCTAGAAAGAATGAACACGGTTTGGAAACCCTTAGATACAAGTTAGCATAAACTTAATTTTGATGGGGCCGCAAAAGGGAACGTGTGAGTGGCTAGCATTGGAGGCATTATTAGAGACTCTAAGGGAATTTTAGTGGTAGTGTATGTTGGTGGTATTGGTATTTATAATTCTATGGTAGCAGAGGCTAGAGCACTACTCAAGGGTATTGAAATTGTTGTCACTTTTGGATATAAAGAAACTGCATATTGAAGGTGACTCCAAGATGATGATTGACTCTATTAATCATGGTATTTATCATGGGTGGGGTATCAGAGACATACTCTTGGACACAAATTATTTGATTTCTAAACTTGAAAGGAAGATTTTGACACATATTTCATGAGGGAAACCAGGTGGCATATTCTCTAGCCAACCTTGGTTCCTCGTTGACCCTATCAAATTTTGGAGAAGACTTGAGGCTCTCCCTATGAATATACAGGGTTTTATCCTTGATGAACAAAAAAATATTACTGTTAATGATAGTATCAAAATTTTCTAATCCAGGTAGGTACATGTGGCTCTATACCTGTGGGCCTTTGATGATGTGGAACAAGTAGGATGACGTGGAGAGGAATAGGTGGGACTTTGAGCGGTGTTTTGAAATGATGGCAGTGAAGTTGTGGGTTCTTAAAATTATTTGAGTAGTCTTATCAAAAGTACAACAATTCAAATCATGTCATTAGAAACATGTATATGGCTAAGCATATCTTCAAAATTTTGGCCATTTATTATTCAATCAAGGTTATCATGGCTCCTAGTTTAAATTTGGTGTACTTTAAAATGATTTATTGTGGCCTCATGGACATAATTTTTAGGAATGTGTGTATGGCCAAAGTTATCCCCAAACTTCTAGCAAATAATTACCTGATCAAATTTATCATGGATTTTAACTTAAGCCTTGTGTATTTAAGAAAGTTTTATTATGGCCCCACGGCCATAAATTTCTTGGAAATGACCACTGGCTCATGTGATGTTTTGGCTACCTTAATTAGGCATAATTCTCCTTATTGGTTTGGCGATGACACTAAATGGGTGATTAAAGTTACCCATTGTCAGTTTGAAAATTTGTTTACTCTAGTTTTTTGGGTAAGTTGCATTATTTAATGTGAAGAGATGGGAGGTGATAGGGTTTAGACCAAGTTGAGTTACTATGATGAATTCTATAGAGACCCTATAGTTTGGCACATCTACATGGTGGGAGGAATTATGCCTTTTATGGAGATATTGGTGGGCCACAATTTGATGCTATCAATGCAATTCGCTAGTTCTTGGAGTGACAAGAGAGTCATTGTTGGTGAAACATCCTTTGAAGTTAATGAGGAGGTTATAGCCAAGGAAACATGCCTATCCTACACTGACCAGAAAGTTGTGAAGCACACCAAGGTGTAGGATTTAGAGAGCCTCAATGCTTTATTCTAGGGGAACAAGAAGCCTATCAAAAAGCATTCAAGGTTCAAAAGGGAGATGATTCCAAAGTTGTGGGATAAGATTATCTTAGCTATCATGAAGTATTTTACTTTAGAGGGGAGATTTCAAGTCTTCTATTTCTACCATCTACAATTAATTCACTATTTTAGGAAAAAAATGCTTATAATTTTTCATTTTTATTTTCTTTCCTCTTTAGAAAGATCGATTAAGGAAACCCTCAATTTTGTTTCCTTGGACCCTAAAATGTTGTCACCTCTACCTTTACACCAGGGCCTTATTCTTCAGCTCTACCATTTTCATTTGGTGCTCTTCCCCCCATTCCTATATTTGATGTATGTGTTGAAGAAACGGAACCTTCTGACCACTCTCCTTAAAAACCTTCCCATGATTCTTTTGTTAGACCTAAGAGGAAGCACCCCTATGCAAGATGAAACCAAAGTGTCCCTAAATCCAAACACCCTACCAAAAATAAGAAGGGGATGCGGGTTTATCCCAGCCAAAGGCAACTGTTGGGCTCTTTGAGTTAAAAAATTCTCCCGCCAAGAAGGACAACAAATCGATAGCCAAGATGAAGGTAAAAAAGGAGACCCAATATCATGTGGAGATGTCGAGCGTGGATAGCAAGGGAGGGAGCCCTATGGACAAAGATTCTAGAGGTGATACTATGGTGGTGGTGAGTGTGGATATTGGGATGGAGAAAACCAGTGTTAGAAGGTCTCACGGGTTGGCCAAAAATAAGAAAGAGGTGTCGGTTGACAAGATATCTAGAAACCCGGAGTGGACTGACAACAACAGGACATGTAAATGGTAGGATACTATTGAGGAACCAGATGAGTTTGTTGAAGGCCCCAACCACTTCTTTGAATTGAAAAAAATGATAAAAGAGGATTCCACCACTCAATCTTTGGACCACATGGTTGGGAAGGAGGAGGCGATAAAGGAGACTAATAGCAAGGATGAGGACTTCAACAAATTATAGGCTCGAGTTGGAAAACTAGAACATAAGTTTACTCAACTAGTGCGCTTCACAATAAAAATCATCCATAGGTCTGTTTTCACTCTCTCCAAGATACTCAAAGAGGAAGTGTTGAAGAATATTGGAGAAGAGGGACCTAAATGGGTGGGTGATAATGTCTTGAATATTCTCATTGAGAAGTGGGAGGGACTAGCTAATTAGTGGTTGGGTCTATGTGTTGGGTGGTTGGTTTTCTCTACTGTTGGTCTACTATGTTTGTGTTTTTTTTGTTTTCTTCTACTTTCTAGTTCAAGCTTAAAGTTATAATTTTGGTCTTGGTCCCTTTTTAGCCCTTTGGGATCCTTGTGTAAAGGGTACTACACCCTAAAAATGCAGCTTACTTTATCAAAAAAAATACATTGACCCAAGCTCCCTATCAAAAGCATCACAATTAACAACAAATTCCCTGATACCAAGGTCTAGGTCCAAGATGATGGAGTTGGAGAATACAGTATTGAAAGTCCATTTTCTCCAAAACATTATGGAAAACCCCATTACACCAAGAAAGAGTTGAAGGTGATGATCTATTACCACCCACCCATGACCTTCACTAAGTGGGGTTAATTGGGAAAGGAATGTATCGAGGAAGACCTCTCTAAATGGATATATAGAGATAAAGAGGATGAGGTACATGTAGATCTACCTGTAGATAAATATGATAAGGGGTTTGACATGATGAGATAGAAAGGTTATGATGGGCATAGGGCATCATATCCTTGGACTACAAAAATAAGGTACAAAGGAACCTATCCTAGCAAGCAAACAACCGCACAACATAGGGATGGATATCAACCTCTAAAAGTGAAATCTCCAAGTACCACGATATTTTAGAAGGAAGTCATTAATATTTCTAAGTTGCTTGAGACATCTAAGGATTACCATACCAAAATAGACTCCAATGAATGGGAGTGAGGTTTCAATAAATCCTTTATCAACTATTACCTAGTTGGAACCTTTCAAGCGCTTGAAAAATCCTCCCCTCAAACTAAATATATGAATGAACATGCCTAGATCGACACCTTTTGGGATCCATAAAATTCCTCTATCTTTGCCCTATCCACCTCATCTATCAACTTCACTAATATTAGTAATGAAATTTACCACGAACTAACTGATTAGGACCAACAATGTCCATCGAGCTTAGATCTATTTGAAAATGATGAAGAAATTGTTGAGTTTATGGGAATTAGAGATGGAATGCCAAGTGGGAAGGTTGGATTCACCATTGATCTTGACATGGCTACATACTATGGGGAGCCAATCCCACCTTTCAATCATAAAACAAAATAAATAAAGAAAAGAAAGCCTGTGTGTGAAAACATAAAGGTGCATACATAAATAGCAAAAAATAAGAAAAATGACGTATTTAAAGTTGGAAACTTCTCTGAGGCACCTAAGGATGGAATTTTGGACCCACTACCCACAAATCAAGAGAAATCCCCAATGTTAGTTAAGAATTCAAAGGAAGTCAACATCAACACAATAGTAGATCCAAAAATTATACACTTTGCAACATCCCTGATAGTTGTAGAGAAGCCAAGATTCACAGACTTTTTCTTGAAAAGGAAAATCAACTTTGTGTGGTCATATGCAAACATGTCAGGACTAGACCATGAACTAGTCCTCCATCATCTACCTCTCATTCCTAATGCTAAACTTTTTAAGCATAAATTGAGAAAGATGCACCTACAAATTACCTTACTAGTTAAAGAAAAGTTGAGGAAAATACTAGATGGTGGGTTCATAAGAACCATTGATTATGAAGACTAGATTTGAAATATAGTACCTATTACGAAGCCAATTGGGAGCATCCACATTTGCGTAGACTTCAGAGATCTAAACAAGGCTTATCTAAAGGATGATTTATTGTTACCTAATATAGACATGATCATGGATCTTACAACAAGATACAAGATGTTATCACTGATGGATGGTTTCTTTAGGTATAATCAAATCAGAATTGTGGTAGAAGATTAGAACAAGATAACTTTCACCCATGCTTGGGGAACATACTATTGGAACGTCATTCCCTTTGGTCTTAAAAATTTTGAAGCTACTTATCAAAGGGAAATGACTACAATCTTCCATGACATGATGCATAAATTGATGGATTATTATGTAGATGACCTCTTGGAAAAATCCTTCACAAGGGATGATCACTTAGCAGTACTAGAAAATAATTTCACAAGGTTGGAAGAACATAAGTTTAGATTGAACCCAAAGAAATGTGTCTGTGGGGTGACCTTCGAGAAGCTCCTTGGATACATCATTTCACATAGAGGCATAGAGGTTGGTCCTACAATATTGAAATCCATCATTGGCATGTTCCTACCTTCCACCCTAACTCAACTAAGGAGCCTATAGGGAAAACTAAAATCTATCCATAGATTTATAGCACAATGGGTAGATAAGTGCCACTGTTTTTAGTATCTCCTACACAAGGATGTCCCTTTTATATGGACTAGTTCTTTCCAACAAGTTTTTCAATAGATCAAGGACCATATTCTATCACCACCAGTACTAAGACTTCCTATCAACGGGAAACCACTCATTTATACGTATTAGCAACATCATCAGCACTAGGATCTCTCCTAGAAAAAGTAATAAATATGGCAGTGAACGTGTAATATATTACATCAGGCATACCCTTGTAGAGTATGAACTCAATTATACTCCCATAGAGTAGGCATGACTTGTTGTAGTCTTTTCTACATAGAAACTACATCACTACATGTTAAATATATAGACAAATGTGATATTGAAAATTGATCCACTGAAGTATTTACTCAGTAAGGCCATGTTAATAGGAAGACTGTAAAAATGGGTGATGCTCCTAAGTGAGTTTGACATTGAATATGTGGAAAGGAAAGAAATTAAAGTGCAAGTCATTGTTGATCATTTATCAAATTCCCCTACAAAGGCATTCACATCTCTCTATGCAAATTATCAGATGAGGAAATCTTCAAGCTAAATACATATACGAAGTGGAAAATGTACTTTGCTGGATCATACACAAATCACGATTCAGGATTTGGTATCTTATTCATTACAATGCAAGGGGAGACTATCCCTAAATCATACAAGACCGCATTTTCATGCATGAACAACATAGCAAAATATGAAGCCTTACTCAAGTGGTCTGAGGGAAGCAATTAGATGGAAAGTCAAATTCCTATAGGTATATGGTGACTCACAATTAGTGATCCAACAAGTCAATGATTAATATGAGACTAATGATGAAAAACTAGTACCATAAAAGAAAATGGTGGAAAACCTCAAAGAATACTTTGACACCATTATATTTACATAGATCCCAAGAGTGTAGAATAAGGTAGGAGATGCAATGGCCACCATTGGGCCTCTCTTGGACAATCCTAATAATGTACATCAGTGTGAGTTATTGGTGGAATAACTATTGATCCCTGCATTTGACATCCCTGAATATGAGCTCATTTATGATATTGTTAGTCCCAATTCACCTTAGTATAAGGATATTTATGACTACCTTCATGCCCAAATTTTTCCTCCCAAATTGTCCAAAAATCAATGAAAAACCTTTTCTCTAACGAGGGGCTAAGTATGTTATCATTAAAAATACCCTTTACCATCATAGCCTAGATACCAACCTTGTTAGATGTCTCAACACAAAGGAATAAAAGATAACTTTACAAGAAATACATGATGTTATATGTAGATCTCACTAAGTGGCTTATAATGGAAATTGATACATATTACTTCATGAAGAAATGTCAATAGTGTCAAATCTATGGTAACCTAGTGCATGCATCGGCACAAGGACTCCATCCAATTACCTCACCTTGTCCTTTCTCTCAATGGGGACTTGACCTTAGGGAGATGATTCATCCTACATCTACCAATGGACACAAGTTCATTATCACTGCAATAAAATATTTTACTAAATGGATTGAAGCCATATCGATGACGTATATCATTGGTAAACAGATTTTAAAGTTCATCTTGAACTATATCATATATTGATATGGTGTTTAGACTTTATCCATAGTAATAGATAATGGGTGTCCCTTTTAAAACCCATTCATCAAGGAATTGTGTGAAAGATACCACATCTAGCACCACTTCGCCACTTCATACTATCCCTAGGGTAATGGTCAAGTAGAGGCATCTAACAAAACCATTGTAAAAATCCTAAAAAAGACTATCAAAGATGTTGGTTGAGACTGGCATATACAGCTAAATCCAACCTTATGGGCTTATTATACAAGAATTTGTACTCATATCAATGCCAAACCTTATTCCTTCATCTTCCATTCTAAATCCATCTTATCTATTGACGTCAAGATCCCATCCTTGAGAGTTTCCATGCAGAATTTCATTGATGATGAAGACTATAGAATAGATCCAGATTACATGAGCTAGAGTTACTTGATGAAAGAAGACAAACTGCATTGGTCCACTTATAGGCGTATCAAAATTTCCTCTGATGCAGCTACAACAAGAGATTCAAGGTCTGAAGCTTTGACATTGGTGATCTGGTCTTGGAAGACAATCTTAAGAACCAACTTGAAAGAGAAAATATAGGCAAGTTTGAGCCTAACTAGTTGGGTCCTTATATCATCATTACAACATACAAATTTGATGCCTACCAACTAGCTCCTCCTGAGGGTGAGCTACTATCTAATCCTATAAATAGAATGCACCTTTGGAAGTACTATACATGACCTGTGGAGATCCCATGGTATTTAAAACCAAAAAATGGAAAAACAAAAAGAAAAGAGAATGAAAAATAATCCATCCTATAGTGAAAACCATTTTAGTGGCACTTTTGATAAGTACCATGGTGAAAACTTGGAAAAAAAGCACCATCTGTAGTCAAATTTCACTCTACCATCTATCACTACTCTATCTGATTCCATCCCTAATAAAATAAGAATATTCCCCTTCATAATAAAAACATTTCTCACCCCTTCTCATGGCTTCATATTGAAAAGAATTTAAGTGTCAACCCACTTATCACATCCATCCCTTCAAAATAACTAGTCTTGTTCTAGACTAGGGGCAATCCTTGACCTATGGGTTTTAGAAGGGATCTTACACATGGTTTCAAAGGATGTTATCATAAAAGACCAAAAACATTGAAAATCAAACAAAACATAAAAATATTCAAATATCCTTCAAAAAATCCAAAAACAATCTTAAAATAGTTTTTTTTAGATGATGTCAATTCATGGTTAGTCAAACTATATTGTCTTTGTATTGTCACATAGGAAATTTCATCATCAATGAGCCCCCAAGGCATTAGTTCTATCCTTCAAGGTCCATCCTACTCAAAATCTTCATCATAGTCCATATGTCATGTTAAACCATCACTGGTCATGGTTAGTCAAATGATATTATCTCAACATTGTCATGTAGGAAAGGCCATCACTGATGAGCCCCTAAGGAATTAGGCCAGTCCCCTTAGGGTCCATTAATAATAAACCTTTCATCATGATCCAAAATTGCATAATAAAACTATCATTTGTAGATAATTAACATGTTTGACACAAATAGATTATCCTACACAAAATCAAGCTTAACAAATCACAAAATAACAAATGACTCTACCTAAACTAGTCTTCAACTAGGTTGATCCAATTATCTACAAATTTTACCTACCCTTTCAAAATTCATTTGTCTTCTAGGATGATTCATTATCAAAACCAGACTAGGTATCTTACTTGAAATATTTCACTCTTAAAGCAGGCACAATCTTTTGAACGATACCAAACACTCATCCATGGATTATAAAGGGTCTAAATAGCTATTGACTTGTTTGGTTTAGTTTAGTCTTATCTTATTTAATTTATCTTATGTCATACTCCTAAGCTTCTCGAGGATATCTACAAGTGATTAGAGTGACAATGATGAATTATGATGTTTCTTTTCATTGATTTATGTATGTGGTTTGTCTTGGTAACATGACTAGGGTAACTAAGGTTCTTGTGTGTGGTTGGGATTCTATCTAGCATCATCAAAACATCTTAAACAAGTCAAAAGTAAAATAACACTTTCTTGTAGTAGGATTAACATGCTTTATGGCAATTTCCTCACATATTCCTACAAGGTTCTATTTTTGCTAATCTTAATCAAGACACTCCTTGTCTGACATGTCTTAATCTTTGACAAATGAATACTATCACTAAGGTTTTTCTCAATTTGGTGTACATCTTCCACTTGTCCATATATCATATCTTTTACAAACATAGACAAAGGATGCCTTCGTAATTCATGCTTACATATGCATACATCTGTTTGTCCCATAATAAAATGCTCTATGATGATAAAACATGTTACTAATGATGAGCTCAAGTAATATTAATTATTACATCAATCTTAATTTTGATAAATGATCCATCTAATAGGCTCTTCACTCCTCACTAACAATTTCTCCAATCTAACAGTTCTTCTAACAAATCTCATCCCGATGGTGTACTATGACATATAAAAACACATATATCAGCTACATCATTTTCATCCATAAACATGTTAGAGTACCATAATAATCATGTGCATATAGGTCATACATAATGCATAAGAAAAATACAAAAAGATAGATAATATTGCATTGCATTTTGAATCATAACCATTCATATAACATCATATCACATATGGCATAATATGTCCAAAACATAAATTTCATCATCATATACCATCACATCACATATGGCATAACATGTCCTAAAACCAAATGTCATCATCATATACATCATTAAAGCATCAATAATGTCATCATCATATAAATCATTAAGCATTAAATATACATGCATAATTTCATACACATAAGCATAAAACATATATCACATGCATCCATCCATAAGTAAAATCATAAATAACATCATATGCATCCATTAACATCCATAGCATATAGAAACATGCATAGAAATAACACATCATATAAATGCCTCAAAAATGATGTATATCATACATATAATCCAAAAATAATGTGTCATAGTACAATATTGAATGATGGTAAAAAATGTGGAGATCGCACGCTCATTGCAAAAATAATACATGTATATACAAAATAGGGCCTAGTTTTTGCTGCCTCTATCACCAAAGGGTGGCTTATCCTCTTTGTGGCTTGATCTTGAGGCCCGAGATCTATCCCTTATGTGAATTTTGTGTTGAATGATAAGGGGATGCTCTAGGTTGTGATACCCCTACACTACTCTACAATCTCCTTGCCCAAGATCTACTTTGACTTGTGTGAAACTAGGGGCCCTCTCAATAACTAGTACGACACTATCATAAAGACCCTTGTAATACTACTCTGCTCAGCTAGACTAATGGAGATCTTGATCCAAATTTTTGGTGCCAACACTAACCATATCAATAAAATTAATGGATCTCTTCTTTACTCGTTGCACTCTAATAATGGCCATGTCTCACTCAGCTATCAACTAAGATATCTGACCCTACAAACCATGGACCTATAAATTCATAGCCTATAGCTGATCCTATAATGCCACCACCTATGGATCCACCAGCCTATCCCCCACATCCTCCTCCATGGCCTCAAGGATGTGTACCTCCTCCAAACCCTCCTCCATAACTACCTCATGATCATGCTCCTCTACCTCTATCTCTACATCCCTCTGAACTTCTTGAACCTCAATATCCATACTGATATCAACATTGAACCTTAGCTATTAGACTACCTGAACCTACTCCTAGAGAGGAGGAGCATCAGTATGTACCTATCCCATTGGAATATCAGCTCTAAACCCCTAATCCTAATAAGGAGCATCATGTCTTAGCTCCTCTACATCTTGTGTAGATTCCTGAGGTGGAAGCCCACCTTTATCCCTTCGTCCTCTATCACCAACCCTGCCCATGTCACTACCTCGGCCTTTATTACCACCCTAACCTCCATCTCCACCCCGACCTCCACCACCTCCACCATCCCCTTTCCCTCATCCTCTACCTCAAAATCTACAAGGACCTCTACCAAGCCTCTCTATTGAAGAAAATTGATCAAGATTAGTAAAAGGTGTGGGCCTATGTTGAGGCCACCATGAATCATACTCCATCATCATCCATTCATTAACTACATTAGAAAGGGAACCCCACTCAACTGACTGCAATGATTTTATCTCGATTATAACAATCTATACACTAATCATAGGTCCCCATTGGGGAACCTCCCTAGAAGAATGAGAAATATCAGCAATACCAATAGGAAGTCCCTATCTCTCTAAACTATCTCAAAACATGATATGGAAGGTGTCTCTCGATAATGAGTTGTATCTGGATAATGCAACCAGTCAAATATTTGGTCTACCTATAGAAAGGAAGATTCTCTGCATTATCATCCCAGATAGGACAATCTCTATATAGCCTCCAGGTAAAAACATCTAATATATCAATGTTGTGTCTCCAATAGTCGACATTTCGAACCCGAATTTGTGTGACAAAACCTTCATAAATATACACATAAGGAAACTCTGGCATCATGTACTTGTAAACGAGTAGTTTGAAAACAACTATGTGCTCTCAGGCCCATACCATAAGCAATGCAGTACCACAACAGATGGACTAAGCATCTTTGTATGCCACATCATGTAGTTGAAAGTAAAGCATGGCCAAAAAACATGGACCCCAAGCATAAACAATGGCTCATTCCATAATTCCCTCAAGCATCTCACTCCACCCAATAGGGAAACCATGGCCTTGACAGTTAGGAATAATTCTGCCAATCATAGTGCAAATAACAATGATGAGCTGGTGATATCTATCGACAAGGGTGTCCCATTGGATTTCGTAGTCCTCTACACTGAGATCTAGGGGTTAAACATCAAAAAGTCACCTCAATAAAGTGAATCCATGATCAACATCATAAGCAATGCACTCACCATGAATGGGAAGTTGAAGGATACACCAAACATCCTTGAGCATCACTATAGCTTCACTAGTGGGTGGATGGAAGAAACTAGTCTTAGAGTGTCATTGCATTGTCAAAGCAGTAAGAAAACCTCAATTAACCTAAATAATGGGCATAAAAGTGACATGGTACAGTCCAAGGGCATGCAGGGTATCTCTCTCCTCTCCCAAGTGATCTTGTAGTTAGAGAGAAATAGGTTGACTCTCTCAAGTATAGATTGGTGGTAATTGTATCTACACTCAAAAAAAGCACATTATGTCAATTAGGAAACCTAAATAAACCTACTGGATTGGTTCTACAAAGAAAAATTTATCAAAAATTGACTCAAATTCAATAATAGGAAAATACATCACACTATCATACATATGTGACTCACATATATCACACATAAGCAATTGTGAATAGAATCAACAATTTTGTCACACTTTCATGTAAATGAGTTGCACAACAACATTTCCATCATACTAATCTACAATTGCATTGCACCATCACACATGTAGTGTAGAACTCAATTACAATAAGCCTAACAATGGAAGCTCCATTTAGTAGATGTGTCACACCCTGCAAATGCAACAAACCAAGCCACAGTTGTGGCAAACACAATAACAGATGCGGTGCCAAAATAGAACCGCATCTATTTTCCCTTCTTCAATCCCTAAAATCTACAAAAAATTGCACAGATTATGAGGAAAGAAGGTGTACATACCGTGTCCCTTGATGCCTCTAGTTGTCTGAATGACAGAACTCGGTATCCATAGTGTGCTCTAAATGATATGGGAAAAAATCTAACAATAGCTCTGCGGCAAACTCAAACTCAGAGCTCTCAAATAACTCAAAAAAAATACATAAATGAACCTTTTTGTACCCCCTATGGCCTATTTATAGACATTAGGGTAGGATTTTTGTCTCCCTTTTTAAGTGAGCACATAAACTTCGAACTTAAAACACAAATACGGACCACCCAGAGGCCTTAAAAACAAAATATTTTGCTAGGAATGTCATCAACACAATAAAATTAACTTGTCAGAACAATTTCCTAAAGAATTTGAGTTTTTTTCAAAATTTGAAAAAAAAATCCGAGGGGACATCATCCTATCTCACCGTCATCGGGGCATACTGAGGCAACTCCTAAGCATCAATTTTTCAATTTTCTTTGACATAACTATTGGAAAAAGTGCCTCAATCCTTACTGATATGGAACTCCTGAAAGACCAGTATCAGTGAGACCCTTGGAATGTCTTGTCGATGAGCAACTATCTTGGAGGGATCATATCGTTGTGACTCTGGACATGTCTTGCCGATGGAATTCATCGGCATGGCATGAACTGTTAGAGTCAGTTTCCAAATTCATTCTGACAGAAAAAGTCTTGGTGATATCGACATGACCCTGTGGTTGTCTTGGTGATGAGAACCATCGACGTGACTAGATCATTCAAAGTGAGATTTCTAGCTCATTCTGATGGCAGATGTATGGGTGATGAAGATCATTGGGTAGACTCTTGGCAATGGACGTGTTGGGGAGACTTGAGTTGTCGACATGACTTTTTGATCTCTTGTCGATAACATTGGTATTATCGATGGATCTGCTCCTCTTGAATGATTGGTGTGACTCTTGCCGATATGCACGATCTTGGTATTCTTCAGGATATCGGGGAGACTTGAACTGTTGGTATGACTTTCCAGTTTATTTTTGATAGCGCTAGTCTTGTCGATGGTCCTGAGATTGGGGAGACTTCACCAAGTCTAAGTGATAGACCAGTAGAAGCCGGTGGCATTGGTGACACATGGTTTGTTGTCTCATCAATGAGCGATACAGTTGAAGTTTGTTGACCAAGTGTTTGTCCTACGTGTTATGTCTTGGACCAATGAGAGAAGCAGAATGGAAACCGATTGGCAATTGAACTGTTGTGACTATTCTCTTGTGGGAAACAAACAGACTGCTTGAGGATGAATGAATAGTTCGATCGAGGGTCTGGTTGGAGAGTTCAATAGATGAGTGATCATAATTTTGTGAACTTCATTGTATGTTGAATGAAAGCATTGTAACAGTGTAATTCGATACAAGGTTGATCAGGGAAATGTTGTTGATATAGAATTATCATCTGAAAAGAAGAGTCTGTAACTTGTATGTAATTTTTTTACTATAATACAAGTGATCTTTCTTTGGTGTGGTGGTTTTTTCTCCCATAAGGGTTTTCCCATGTAAATCTGGTGTCAATTGTACTATGTGCTTCTTTTTCAATTATGATATTTCTTTTGTATGCATCTTAGTGAACTGTAATTGCAAAGTTTAAAAGGCATATCTCATTCTCCTCTTAGTTTTGACATTAGGAAAAGTTTGTTCCGCAATCAAATTTTTCCTAACACATGCAGTGTAGAACTCAATTATGAGAAGCATAACAATGGAAGCTCCATTTGCAAATGCAAAGAACCAAGCCATAGTTGTGGCAAACACAATAACAGATGCGGTGCCAAATTAGCACCGCATCTATTTTCCCTTCTTCAATCCCTAAAATCTACAAAAAATTGCATAAACTATGAGGAAAGACAGTGTACATACCGTGTCCCTTGAGGCCTCTAGTTGTCTAAATGATAGAACTCGGTATCTGATGAGCCCAGAATATGTTTATAATTTGGATATCATGTTATAGTTTTAAAATCCCTTGCTCTTTTTTATGGATGTTTTAAACTCTATGGTTATAAACTTTTCATGTTAATGGGTAGTATTCTGTGACAAGCATTCCTATATTCTTCCAGCCTCAATATCTTAGTATGTCTATGTTCATTACCCTGTTTTGACCTCTCAATTGACTTATACGATATATGTAGTTTTTGGATAAGTAAGATGAATTTGATGCATGTGATTAATGAGGAGTATCATGCTATTATGAGTGTATGCCTTCTTTTGCCTTTATTGCCATGTGTTCTACAGGTTGTTAAAGCTGATATGAACGGGTCAATGCACAACAAAACACGGCCTTGCAGAAAAAGCCATTTTGAGCACACCATCGAAGGAGTCGTTTCAAGCGAAGATTCTTTGTCTGGGTCATTGAGAAGAAACCAAATGGATCATCAATCTAGGAAGAGTGGAGTTCTAGATTCCCTCTGAATCTGTTGAGCAGATAAACTTGCATTTATGAAATATGTTCCTCAACCTCAGGAGTTATTTATATCCGCATCTTTCTCTATTAGTTAGTTAGTTAGTTGTTTCTCTTTAAATAAATGTTCCTCCTGCGTGAGTGAACGAGATGATTAAGAAGAGACTAGACTAGAGAGTAGAGATAGAACAGAGTGTATTAAGGTTACTGTTATAATGAAAAGCAGAGCTTTGTGTTAAAGTTTTCTTACAAGTAGAACAGCCATGTATGTGATTTCGAGTTCATGAATAAAAAGCTAATGACGTTTTGAGCTCAACTCTTGTTTAAATTGGTTGATGCTTGCTAAGGGGGCCCACTTAGTAAGTATTTGTAGTTAGTTGTTTACTTCCTGTTGTTTATCTATTAGAATTTCATTCCAATAAGTTTTAATGCAAACTCAGTCTTAAATTGTTCCTATAGCATAAGGAATCCATCCCTGTGTCTGTTCTTGTAGCATAAGGCCAGTTCATGGTTTGTTTCCCAGTAATGGTTATTATGATTCCTGCTTTAGTTAAGTGATGCTTAAGTTAGTAAGACTTTGTTTCACGTTCTTACATCAGAGTTAGAATTCCTTTTAAGCATTTATTTCTAATAGGTTGTGGCTAAAATCGATTCTTAGTGCAAATACGGTGCCGCTCCATTTCAAGTATACGTTCCCTGGTTTGACAAGTAAATGAATGACCATGATAAGATGTTAGTCACTTGCTGGAATGTCCAATTCCTAGGTTAGGATTTTCCATGACTTTTATATCCTTTTGTGGGCAACAACTAGTATCCACAGTGTGCTCCAAATGATATGGGAAAAACTCTAACAATAGATCTACGGAAAACTCAAACTCAAAGCTCTCAAATAACTCAAAAAAAATACATAAATGAACATTTTTGTACCCCCTATGGCCTATTTATAGACATTAGGGTAGGATTTTTGTCTCCCCTTTTAACTGAGCACATAAACTTTGAACTTCAAACACAAATATGGACCACCTGGAGGCCCTTAAAAAAAATATTTTGCTAGGAATGTCATCAACACAATAAAATTAACTTGTCAGAACAATTTCCTAAAGAATTTGAATTCTTTTCAAAATTTGAAAAAAAAATCCGAGGGGACATCATCCTATCTCGTCATCATCAGGGCATACTGAGGCAATTCCTGAGCATTAATCTTTCAATTTTCTTTGACATAACACTATAAACACACATTATATCAAAGAAGGGAAAAATGTAGATACCCTAAATTTTCCTGACCTGTGAGAAATATCGTATTACTAATTTTCACTCTTCTTCACTAAATGATTAAATAATACCTTACTATTTAATTATCGTCAAATTTTTATATTCTTCTATTAATTAAGTAATTTTGAATTATTTAATTAATTCATTTTCATTCATTATTTCTAATATTAAATAAATTATATTTATTTAATAATGTCATGATTAATGTGGTTGACCCCACAATGCAATGGTAAAGTTGCAAGGGTAGCAGTTCAGCTTCCCAAGGTTTGAATCCCATAGGTGGTTTGTGGGAATACTCGTTGGTGTAGGTGGTGGGCAATATTACATGGGAAACGAAGGAGGAGTTTAGGCAAAGAGAGATCACGGGGAGGTTGTAGATGGTTGCGGGAGGGTCGATGGAAAGGCAGAAGACGGAGGGTCAAAGGCTCGGGCTGGTAGTAGGTCAGGTTGTAGAATCAGTGGGTACTCAAAGGCATCCGACAGATGGCAGGAGGAGTAATGATGGCAGAGTGGCATATGAAGTGGGTATGAATGCCAAAGGTTCCAAGGTTGAAGGAGGGAGGAGAGGAGGAGAAATGGAAATATCAAGGATAAGGTCTCCCATATGTGGCCTCACTAGTTCATAGCTCTAGTCAAAAGCATAGGGTGCTTTCCCTTAGCAATGATTCACTGAAAACAAAAATAATATCCTGATTAACATTACTATCCCTAACTAATTAAATAAATCATATTTATTTAATAATATCCTTGTAATGTCATAAAATTTAACCCCTTGCAATTTCACATACATTTTTGTATCCACTTTAGTGTCCACTCCCTTAGCATTTGTATAGGCTCATCTTACCCACTACATCAACTTTTTTCCCCTCTCAGGATGCTCAAGGATCCCCTTTTCAGCCACTACCTTCGTACATTAGCTTTGCACAAAACCTTGTGTTTTTCTCGTTCTCGTCATTTTGCAGTGTGATGTGTCTGGACACTAGCGTGTCGTGTGGACGTTCATGCTCCACACTAGTATCCCATGACATTTCAACATTCAAACAACCATCGTCGAGAATTTTTTCCACTTGTCAACTCCTTTGGTCAGTGATAACGACTCGAGATGCCTTGGAATAGCTCAAGAAGCTTCTTTTCCTTCCTCTTCTCCCTTTAAATGCTACCTTTCCAATTCATTTGTGCTTCTAGCTTCTCTCTAGCTTTTTGGCTTCTCTCTTTTCCCTCTTTACTCTCTTGCTTGCATAGATCTCTTGCTTGTTACAACAGCTTCAAGCACTCTCACATTCTCACAACACCCTTTGCAACTCTCTTGTCTCTCATAGCTATCTCTCTCTTTGGCTTCCTTAAGCCTTGCAGCTGAAATCTCCCTTATCTTGTGCTTGCGAGGATCTTAAGATTTCACACATCCACTATCAATTGCATCTCTATCTCATGATACGGATTCTCCTCCTTGAGTGGGGATTACTTTTATCACATCATATTTTCTTGCTTTGTTCACTTTCTCTATCTATTTGGTTGTCCATGGAGGTGGGAACACCAAAATGGGGGTTTGACTGAGGCAAACCCCTATACAACACCAACATTTTCTCTCAATCTTACATATGTAGGTATTTAAGTTATTTATGTGTTGGAGGCTTCATTACTTGGGTGTTTGTGAGAAGTTTTCTTTCTCTATACTTTTTAGTTCTATCATTTACTTTACCTTATTTCAGTCCTATTACTTTTTGTTATTTTCCCACATTCTAGAAGTTCTTAGTAATAAGATTGTTAGTAGTTTATTTGCTATTTTTTGTGATATTCTTAATTTCTAGTCTTTACATGATGTTAGTACACCTTCAAGACTAAAACACATCATTCTATCATCCCTATTATGTGCTATTATCCTTTAGTCAAAATCCCATCAGTCTATCCAGAAAACCTTTATGATCTACTCTTTCTGATTCTAGAACTCTTGCTTTGTTCCTTGAGGTAGTTTAGGGAAGTTCACCCCTTGAGATTCTCTTGAGAATAAAGAGACTCATAAGTAGTGAATCCCCCTTCTCTACATTTTTGGTGAACCCGATGTGAAAACACCTTCCCCAAAAAAAAAATCAGGGTGATACCCTGAACCCCATTTCTTGCTATCAAAGTGATGCACCAGCCTTTGACGGACTTGTTTAGGAATTTTTTTATTATATTTAACTCATTATTTTCAAAATGAATTCAATATCTTATTTTATCAAATCAGTTTCTAATTTTATTCAAATTGTTAATGATGTTACATTTCATGCATGTGATGGTTACTTGGCTTTACCCATGTCACTCGGTGTCTTTGATCCTTGTCACAAAATTCCTCTTGTTTCAGAGGATATTTTTTTGCAAGAAGATGAAATCATTGATACCTTTCTTAACATTACTCTACCCTCTCTTCATTCTAATGCACTCTCTTCTAGACATGATGCATTAGTGAATGATGAATCTCTTCTTTGTTCCAATGAACTCTCTTCTAGAGATGATTCCTTAGTGAACGATGAAGTTCCTCTCACATCAAATCCTTCAAGGATGGATATTGAGCATATTTCTTCAAATGATTCCTCTATAAGTTGTAAGGAATCTTTAAATATCATCTATCTCTATTTCCCCTCAAAGGCCTAAGAGACCAGTCATTTATTTGACTCCAGCTAGTCCTCCTAAAAGGGATTTTTCTATTAATGGTGTTCCATTTGATAGTGATTCTATTGATCTTTGTAAGGCTCCCTCTTATATAGCAGTATCCCATACTTATAATACTATAGAGAATAAACAAAATGTCAATAAACCTACTTCTTTACCACCTTCTCAACTAAGTCTTCCTCAATCACCTAAACCTATAACTAAAGCACCTAGTGATTACAATCTTTTCAAGCAACTTTGTGTTACTCTAGCTAAGGTATCACTATGGGACTTGCTTCAGTCTACTTTGGATTATCAAGGTATGATTCAAGAATCCTTGTAAAAGATCCTCTTGCATTCTTCTTCTAGGTTGATAGATCTTAATGTATTGAAGGCTCATATTCGTGCGAATTCACCAAATATTGTGTTCTATCTACAAGAACTCCCACCTTTGGAATTAAAAAAGCAAGTGGACCCTCTAATGATCATAGTTAACATTAATAAAATTGGCATTAGACATACTCTTGTTGACACCCATTCAGTTCTCAATGTGTGCAGCATTGATCTATTGCCTAAGATTAATATTGATTCATCTTCTCTTAATGCTTCTTCTATTGTCATTCATGGGTTCGATAATGTCGGTTGACAAGCCCTAGGCACAGTAATCTTTCCTTTGAGGTTCGGACCCGTTACTGTACCCACCCTTGTATATGTTATGTCAGAAAAATTACCATATAACCTTTTTCTTGGTAGACTGTGGATTCATGCTATGGGTGTAGTCCTATCTCCTTGCATAAATCTATTAATTTCATTTGTAATAATCGAGTAGTCATAGTTAGGGTTGACCCTGAGGCTATGCACTTATGTGAGATGGCAGTTGTTGGTCAAGCTTTGGTTGTGCCTAATCTCATCCCTTCAGTGACTTCCAATGTGTTGATGTCTACTCCAATAGTACATGTTACAGAGGATACTCTTGAGACGGATGTCCCTAAAGAATATCCTTTTGAAGCAAGAAATTTTAAGTTTTCTCCTTCTACCTCTTCTCAAGAGAATGCATGTCTTGGTGATGATTTGGCTTCTCTACTTTATGTATTCCTTCATTTGGGAATATAAAGTCGACCCAATCCACTTAAACCTTCAATAACATCATCCAAACCCACTATCAAAGATGATAATTCTTCGATATCGCAGGATAATGTGAGCAATAGTTGTAATGTCCTTAATGTCGATCCTCCTCCTCCTGAGGAAGATGATCACACTTTTGTTAAAGACGTTAATGTTGGCAGTCCTTTCAAGAAGGTTGATGGTCATCGCGTAGAGGAGTATAATCCCCATTGTTGGAATAATGCTCTCTATGGAGATCATCCTCCTCAATATTTGCAAGCATGTTATGGCCCTGGTTACAAACTCACCTCTAAATATGGCTATGGACGGAAAAGGTTGTGGGTGTAGTGAACAAAGAATTCAGATTCCTATAGAATGTGTAACTCATAAATGTAATTGGGACTTGGCTGCTTGAATGAATGATCTAAATAGAAACCATGGTTGAATGTTGACATGATTGTTGAATATCAAGGTTCTGAGAGGGAGGGTGAATCGACATCTTCTTTAATTTATTGAAAAAACATCATCCAATTACTCTAAAGCATATAATAGAAAAGATGAGCAAGAGCAATAACAGAATATGAAACCACACAACACATGAACACCAGAATTTTACGTGGAAAACTCAATGAGGGAAAAACCACGATGAGGATGCTCACTATATAATGTAGTTCCAAAACCGAATACAAAAGAGGCTCACTACTAGATAAGAGAGGCTCACTACCAGATACAAAAGTTCACTGCTTACATGTAGGACTCACTGTCCAAATAAGGAGGCGCGTTGCCTACAAAATATTATAGTAATAAAAATGGCTTACAGCCAGAATATGAACTGATGAAGTTACACCACACAAGTGCAGATTCAAATCCTTTGATGCTTATAGAATTCACATGCCAATAGACTAATATTCGCTCTTATTCACATTCACATTCAATCCACACATTCCACACACTTCAATCTCAAAACTACCCAATATATATATCTAACTTATCTGCAAACATCAATTAGGTCGGCCTAATTAGATGCAATATTTATCCACCAAAAAGGCTAACTATCAGCTCCAAGTTAGTAAAAAACTTCTCCAAAAACAATTCATCTGAGTAGCACACTATATCATGTCGGAATGGACCAAAGATAGGTCACTCATATATCTGCAACACAAATTAAACCATTATACCAACAGTTGTTTATTAGGTCAGCAATGGATAATAAAATGTAACAACTAGACTAATGCCAACTCACCATACGATCATATGAGCACACAAGATTGTATACTTACAAGCTTCCAATATCTGTAAACCATTTCCCAAATCCACAAGCAACTATGAACACTGGAGGGTAATGCGGACCAAAATACTGGACCAAAAACACCAGAGGATGTAAACATGTCCTTCATACTAGTTCAGAGTATCGGACCAACCTGACACCTTAATCAACATGGTGACATCAATGACAACACAAAAACTGATCTTCTTCATTCTTCCAACAATCTCCCCCTTTTTCATTGATGACATGTGCCAAAAGAATGTATGACAATATCTCCAAATCTCTCCAAATCTCTCCCCCTTTGACATCAATGGCAAAGGGCAGCCAAAATAGGATTTAAGTGTATGTACATGGTGACATTGCATATACAAATAAAATTTAACTCTAGAAACTTCAAGAATTCAAACTCTTCCAAAACTCCCCCTTTGTTCAACAATTCAATTTCTCTTCTCATCTTGTTTTTATTTTTCTTTTCATTTTTCTCCCTTTTCTATTCTTTTCTCTCCTCCTTTTTGCCAAGAAAATTTGAACATTCATAAACTCAAGGAAAAATAACACTTTTCATCTGAAACACTTTCTTGTATCTCTCTCTAACAGTTGGAAGAATTTGGTTCTAGGCTAACACAATAGAATCCATTTTGGTACACATGTTGTCTAATAAAGACAACAATGTAAATGAGGATGACCAATCCACAAACAAGCACTGTCATTCAAATCTCCTGCAACATAGAGTATTCCAGAGAGATGATCTAACCGGACCTCAAAAATTTATTTAACAAGCCAGAAAGTTCTCACCACATCTTCCCTCTATATTTGAATAGTCAACAACTCTACTTGCAATTATCCAACTCTTATTCATTGTTTTCCTTCTTTGTCCTTAAAGAGATCAAAATTATTTCCAATGGTATTCATTTTAGATTCAATGGTTTCAATTTTGTTTCTAAAATTGTCAACCATAGCAGGCCATTAGAGACAATACTTGTAGATGTCTGACATTTCTTCAAAGAATTTCCTTGTCTCTTTAATGCGTTCAGATAACTTCCGCTTAGCTTTAACACACCTTTTCTCAATCATAGCTTCAAACTTATGACCTTTAGGACCTTCTAGCAACATTCTCTCTTCAACAACTTCAACTAAAATATTTGATAATGAATCAAAAACATTTGAAATGCCAATACCTTTCTTGAGCAGATGCTCAACCAAAGCATCATCAATTTTTAGTCTATCCATCAGAGAGGAGGCACTCCACAATTCACCAATCTTCATCATCTCACCTTTATCTAACAATGTTCAAATATCATCTGAATCAGAAGATTCAAATCCAAGCAAGGATTCTTCATTTTCCTTTTCTTCCAGAATAGTGATGATATCTTTTGTGATAACTTTTCTCTTTTTAGATTCCAAAGGGGAATCGCCAATAACAACTTCTAATTCCTTTGTACCGGAGGATGAGCCCTCCTCAAACTGACTATACATAGGCATATAAGAGCACATATCCTTTTACAAAGATAAGAAAAATATTTTGCAAGTACTTGCATTGTCCTCCATACCTTCCAAATACATGAAAACTTGTTTTCCAACACAAATCCTGGATTCTCACTTAACATTTTATTTTCCTGGCAGCGAACTCAGAAAGTAAAATACCAAGCACTTAAGCAAGGACCCGAACCGGAAGGGATAACCCTCAATCAAAGACATTCGTACATTTTCGGTTAGGTTTTCCAAAATTAAGCTACACATATCAAATTGCTTGTTTTCCTTCACCATTTTGTGTGCAACATATACAACAATAGTCGAAGTAGCTGAAGTGGAACCTTCGTGATTTCTAAAATAGATTTTGTAAGAAATATCATACGCAACATACCTTACAACAGGGTCAATAATAGTATTTATTAGCAGGAAAACAGGGGTCTTTGTCAATTCCATTTAGTTCCTCCACCTCTTTGTATTTCACTGGTTTCTTTCCGGGGAGGTCACCAACACAGCACAAACCAATAATAGCTTCAATTGCCTCATTCGTGATAGGGTAGGGTTTGTCCAAAGTAATGCTGCCATCCTTGAATTTACTTAATAGGAACAAGATAGATTCTCTATCTATAAACCAAGGAAATTCTCCCTATAAATCCATGCCTACTATTTTTATGTTTTGTAATTCGTTTATCTTTAACCCTAGTTTCATTTCCTTTATTTTTCGATGATCAAATTCTTCCAATTCAACTCCCTTTAGCCTTAGTAGAATATTTTCAATCGATTCTCTATTAATAGATTTCATCATCGTACTTAACTTCTTCAAATTCTTCCCTTCAAAACAAAAACTTCTTCTTTTACCTTCCTTTATAGCCACGAGAGAAAACGGTCATCACTTGTTCTTGATTATTCACAAAGATTTATGTAGATTACCTCATAATCATTCCAAATCGCTTCAGGATTGCTCTAAGATTGCTCCAAGTCATTCTTCAAATTATTCAAATGCTTAGGTGATAAAAAATGACATGTTAATTTCTCTTTATACACCATCATATCGCCCTAATTCACATTAAATTCAATAAGCTTCAAAAAGTTGATAAAAACCTTCTTTCACTGCACTGAGAAACCCTAATTTGCTCCACAAATAATCATGCTTGCACTTTTTCTTTCAGTTTCTTTTGCATAACCTCTGCCCATTCATTCCTCACAAAATATCCTCATGCAAACAGTTGACACACCATATTTCTAGGGGGTTTGAACAATTTTCTGTTAAAGCTCCCCCTAAGACCATGCTAGGTCTAATTCCTAGAGGAATTGTTTGCATCTGATGAGGGCACAGACACATTTGTTGTCTTTGGTTCTTTCTTCTTCCATATCTTGTTCATTTTTTTCTTAATCTCATATTTTCCAATCTTCTTCACAGGTTCATTCTCTTTTACCGAAGTAGACTCCTTTCCCTTTTTACTTCTACAAACTTTTGAAATATGTCCCGATTTGTTGCAATTGTAGCAAACAACATTTCTCTGGTTTGTCTAACTTCCATTAACCCTTGATCTGCATTGATTTTATTTGTGTCCAAACTTGTTACATGTATAGAAGTAGCCATCAAAAGATTGATTCATTCTACCTCCATTAAACCAGTTAATCATCTGAATTCTACATTCACTAGCTCTATGTCCTATTTTCTTGCATGCATAACATTGTCCAGAGAAGGAACCAGAAAACCGATTCATCCTACTCCTACACTCAATTTCCTTATAAACAAATTTATTACATGAAAAGAAAACACCATTGAAAGATGGGTACCTTTGAGAATTTGGTTTTCTAATAGGCGGTCTTCCTCTTGGATTTTTTTCTGCTTCCCTTTATCTTGAGTCTTTTCATTGTCCATTGGATTTGAGTTCTCCACATTCTTAGATTTTTCACTGGCTTCATTTCCCAAACCACCTTTGTCTTTAAAAGGTCTATGTCCTGCTATCAATTCATCAAGCTTGGTGGAGCTTGTCTTGAAATTATCTTCATGGAGTTTTTATTTTTCCAAATCTGCTTTCAGTTTCATCACTTCTTGTTCAAGCCTTGAGCATACATCATACTTACCTTGCACCACTATATTCATACACTCTTCAATTCTCTTCTTTTCTTCCACTTGCACCTTTAATTCTATAATCTCCTCATTTACTAGTTTCAATTGTTCACTCACTTATCTATTTCTTTCTTTGAATTTCTTCAATTGCTCTTTCAATTTCTAGATGCATTCATTTGTCTCATCAATATTTTCTTTCAGATCTATATTTTCATTTTCAACCTTATCAAAATCTTCAAGAGCAGCCCAGAGCTCTTTTTTATCCATTTTTTTAATCTGTACGATCTTCCTCAAGTTGTTAGGCTTCTTCAGAGGAACCAAGGCTTTAATAACAATTGTTAAATATCAAGATACTGAGAGGGGGGTGAATCAGTATCTTCTGTAACTTATTGAACAAACATCATCTAATTACTCTAAAGCATATAATAAAAAGGATGAGCAAGAGAAATAACAGAATATGAAAGCACACCACATGAAAACCAAAATTTTATGTGAAAAACCCAATGAGGAAAAATCCATGGTGAGGATTAGCTCACTATATCATGTAGTTCCAAAACGGAATACAAAAGAGGCTCACTTCCAGATAAAAGAGGATCAATGCCAGATACAAAATCTCACTGCTTATATGTAGGACTCACTGTCCAAACAAGGAGGCTCACCACCTACAAAATATTACAGTAAAAAAAATGGCTTACAACTAGAATATGAATTGATGAAGTTAAACCTCACAAGTGCAAATTCAGTTCCTTTTATGCTTAGAGAATTCATATGCCAACAGACTAATATTCGCTCTTATTCACATTCAATCCACACATTCCACACACAATCTCCAAACTACCCAATATATATCTAACTTGTCTACAAGCATCAATTAGGTTGGCCTAATTAGATGTAATATTTATCCACCGAAAAGGCTAACTACCAGATCCAAGTTAGTAAAAAAGTTCTCCAAAAAAAGTTCATTTGAGTAGCACACTATATCATGTCGACATGGACAAAAGATAGGTCACTCATATATCTACAACTCAAATTAAACCATTATACCACCAACTATTTATTAGGTCAGCCATGGATAACAAAATGTAACACCTAGACCAATGCCAAATCGTCATACGATCATGAGCACACAAGATTGTATACTTACAAGTTTCCAATATCCATAAACTATTTCCCAAAGCCTCAAGAAATGATTAACACTGGAGGGGAAATGCATACCAAAATACCAGACCAAAAACATCGAAGAATGTAAACATGTTCTTCATACCGATTTAGATTATTGGACCAACCTGACACCTTAATCAACATGGTGACATCAATGACAACACAAAGCTTGATCTTCTTTATTCTTCCAACAACAATTTTCGCTCAGCCTCATTCTCTTGAAAAGATTCACCCTCTGTTATATGTTGTCTTTGTGTCTTCTTCTTGTGAGCAGTCAAGCTTTTCTCCACAAGAGAAAGGTTTTCTTCTTGCTCCTCATCCTCTATTTGAGCAAGAGTGTATTATGTTGAGGCTTCTCAAAGCCCACTTAATTAATCTTCCTCTTGCTACACAAGAAACTTCATAAACATGATAAAGCAATACATTATTTTTGTGCATACCATCAAGTGTTTGGCCATTCCACTAGTGAATGTAAGGCCTTGAAGGATGAAATACAACAACTTTGTGATTCAGGTGCCATCAAACTCTTGTTTGTTGATGCACCTACCTTTTCTTTGCATGAAAAGTGATATTGAGGTCTGCCTCTATCTTGTTTATTCTAAGAATTTTCTCATGAGGTTCTTACACCTACCTCCAATAGTATCTTGCATGGTTCTCCTCCCCTATGTGCCAGGGGTAGTGATAACTTGTTCTAGAGATGTGTGTCCTTCCAAGGAACCCCTCCCTTCTCTCTATCTTTCAATTAGAGTGTCCCCTTAAGTGGGACCCTTCATGTCTTGTAAGGTTCTCTACAAAAGGAATCCCTTTGAAAGATTCTCCTTCAAATGAACTCATTGGCGTCTAGCTTAGGGGTGGCCTAAATAGGCCTATCTTGTATCTTTGCATATAGCTTGGGGGTAGTGTAAAGAGCGAAACTCTTTAATTCCAAATAAACTATAATTCCTTTAATAAGTTCATTTCCATTCCATAAAATATCGTAACTCCATTCTATTAAATTACTTTAATCCAAAAGATTCCAAAATATCGACTTAAAGTCTACATTAAGATTCATAATACTTCCAATTACATTCATAAATACGTGTTATCTTTCATGAAATTTATAATACAAAAGCATTGTAAACGAAATTTACAATTCAAGACTTAAGCATTTTGTCACCTTAAGTTCTACAATAATCATTCAATAATAAAATACAATAGATATATGAAGAAAATTTCATTTGATCTTCAATCCAACTGATTATCTTCAAACATGAAGACGAGAAAAAGGTTCAGGCACCTTTTCCGTCCAACCTCGAAGCTTACGCTTCCTCGAAATTCCTTAGTCATTCAAAGAATACTCGACCCTGCACGAATCGCTTAGCAAAAAGAAGTCGACAAGCAGGATGGAATCTGGTGCGTGCCTAGTATAACTAGTAAATCCACAAGCATTTTCATTTTTCTAATTCATTTAAGAAACAAGCAAGTTCGATACTAGGATATGGTAGAGAGTTATATATAATCCATCTATTTCAATGGTCCTTAAGTTACTTGGCCAAGTAAAATTTCATGCACGACAAATAATAGTAGTTTTGGAAAAGCAAAACTACGGTCTCTAAAAACCCATATTCGGCACCCGTCCGAGAAGGTAACTTTCCAAACACATGACATGCACATTCAATTATCAAGAATGCATGGTTCCATTCAAAATAAATAAATTATCTTTCCCAATCACATGAACTGCACTTCTATTTTTAAGCAAACACGATTTTATTGCAGTAATTTCACAAATTTAAATCACAAATAACATTAAGTTTATATTTAAATTAAAATATAAGAAGGTGTATCTCAAGTATGTAACTCACTACATATATAACCAGAATAAATGAGCACACATTCTTTCGGTTCATTTACTCAAGAAATTCAACTACTCTTCAATATAGTCTTTTTCTAATTTGTTTCATTTCGAAGTAATTATATTTTTATTTCATTTTCTTTCTTTTCTGTTTTTCTTTATATTTCCCTAAAATCTTATCTCTTTTAAATTTTATTTAAACCAAGTTCATTCAGCTGTTTAATTCTGTAATAATTTCACTATCTTTTCTGTTCTTTTTTGTTTTGAAAATTTTATCTCTCTAATAGTTTTGATTTTTCTGAAGCATTTCTAAATCTAAAACTTTGTGATTTATGTGTGATTCTTTAATATATATACTAAAACAAAAATTCTCTAAATAAAGAAATCTATTGTTTCTTTATAGTTTTTTGTTCAAGTTTGTTCAACAATTTTGCATAGAAACACAATTTGGTATATGAACTTTCTTTGCTTTTGATAAAAACAGTAATATGTTTTATGTTCAAGTTAAAATATATGAATAATAGAAAATGGTTAAACTCAAGCATATTAATATTATGAATTTGGTAATTGTAGTTTTCCATCGATCCTACATGTGAATCTTTTGTAGTTGTTTGGTTTTCTAAATCTGGAAATGATTCTTCGTTTTATTATCTCTTGTTGTCCTTCTTTCTCTCTTCTCTTCTCTAGCCCCCTCTCTTCCTTACTTCCTTTCTGCTCTGTATTTTCTTCCACTCTTTTGGCCGCACCTTTTCTCCTCTTCTTCCTTCCACACCTCTGGTCACGCCTCTTCACCTACTGCTTGCATGGGATGAATGGAGGGTAGACTCTGTTCTCCTATTCTCCTTATGCCTGCTCTCGCGCCTTCTCAAAGAGGATTTCTATCCTCTATTCTTTCTTCAGACCACGTCCCTCTCCCTTCCACTTTGTGCATGCCTCATTCTCCCTCTTCCTCACACTTGCGCCTGAGTTCTTCTCTCTCTGGCTGCGTACTCCCTCTTCTCCTTCTTGCCACACGCATGAGGAATAAGCCAATCCCTCTTTAAAAATAAATCTCCCTTCTCAGTTGCGCATCATGGGGAGATAAGCAGAATGCAAAATCGATAAAAACATCCACTGTTTTTCCTAACTCCCTCTATTCTCAAAAACGGATTTTCTCTACTTGCTCTCTCCAATTCATTCGAAAATGGTGAAGTTGTCAATAAAATCAGATCCACTATCTGTGCTTGATCTCCAAAAAATGGTGGCTATCACTCCAAGTTTCTCTTCGTGATTGCATGCGTAATTGATTGAGAAGTAATTGTTTTCTAATTGTTAGCTGTTGTTTTCAATTCAATTCCAATTCAAATGTATTGTTGTTTCTTTTTGTTTTAAACAACTAAATTTAATATATATCTATTTTAAACATATCTTTCCACTTTCATTTATTTCTACTCTCATTTTAAATCTGTTTTTCCACACAATAACATAATATATTCAATTTAACCAATCTTTTCACAAATAATCAATCTTTTTATTTCAAAACAAACATATTCATTTTCACATATATTTGAACAATCAGATAACTTATTAAAAATTTCCAAAGTAATAATCATCTTGAAAACACATTAATAACTAAGTGGTGTGTGAGATTCCATCATCCTTATTAACATCTAATGGCTAAAACGACTCTACATGATCAATGTTCTCGCATTCATTCTCGTTCAGCTGTTCCTGCGTTCACTTGCACTCAAATTTTCATCAGCAATGACAAACCCCGAATTTCATTATAATGAATTTCAAATCATTTCATTTGCATTTAAATTTCAATTTCACTTTCACTTTCAATTTCAATTTAAATAATCATCTAACATAAACATGCAAATCTCATGATTAATAATTGCAATTAAATAATTGATAAAATCAGTACGTGACAAGTAGCCTGACTAGACTTGTATTTGCTATTATTTTCCAGCAACACAGCTTGTGGCAGTCATAGGTTCATCTAATTAGTATTGTTCTGCAAGACCAAAAACCTATAAAGCTCCTTTGCATCAAGATTTCCTAACATGTTTACTCTACATATTAACATGTTTCCTTGTAAATGTGCCTATAAAGCTTCTTTTCAATCAATCTTGCAAGACCAAGCACCTGTAAGGACAAATCAAACTCTACGGAGCCTCTCGTATTGGGCTTCCCTCGGGAGAGAGTACCTAGGGTGCTCTCTTTGCAAGTTCCAGGACTTGCAAAGTGCATACATCCTGCGGGATCTCTTTGTTCAACTTTGTAGCTTTGAGGACCTACAGAGCCTTTTGTTTACCTTTTGTACATCCATGGATTTAGAGCGTATTTATTCAACCCTCCCCGAGGGAGAGTACCTATAGATCCATCTCTCTTGGAATTTTCATTCCTTTCTACCTCTTAAATTCACTTTTATCTTTCCTTCTCAAATTGTGTATACCGGATTGAAGACTTGCATCTTCGTCATCCCGATTATATACCTCTTTCTATCTTTGACATTGATTGCTTCCTTGACATTTGGGTGCATTCTTCTCTTGAAGCAATCGATCCTTACAATCTTCTCTTCATTTAAGAATTCTTCTATGTTATTTCTTAATTTGGGGATGACGCATGGTACCGAGACAACCTTTTACATCGAGGTCTCTTTCACTTTGTTGACTCAAATCTTTTTAGTTTGTTGTGTTCTTGCGTGTATGTGTTCTAATCATGTATTTCATCCAACCATCACTTAATTCATTCATTCATTCATCTCCTAGGTCCTCTTATCATCCATGATGTTATCACCTAATCACCTAGGTCATATATTCATTCAATCATCATCTAATTTATTTTTTTATCACCTATTACACACACAACATCACCTTATCACCTAAGTGTAGGCAAGAGACACTGCTAGTATATTTTGGTGTTGTCATTGATGGCAATCCTAATCAATGATCAGATACGCACATCATCATTCGATCATACCAACAGACAGATTAAAGATTGACAAGGAAGAACAGGGCGTCCGGTAGTTCAATGTTCATCGATTTGTATGAAGATTTTTTGTTATTATTTTGTGTTGCGCATCTCAAGAAATGTTTTTTGGTATATTATCTCTGTTACTATTGAAGCACAGTGGCTTGTATTGATCCTTGTGCATGTTTGAGGATTTGGTTGACTAATTCTCTATTTTATAAGTATTGGAGTCAATTTCATGAATGTATCCTGTCGTGGATGTATGGAAAGTAATTCGATAAGTATTTTTGTGTTTGTACATCTTTGTCTGGGTCCTGGCCAAGTTGTGGCCAACCGTTGTGGATACACATTACATATTATTCATGATTTGAGATAAAAAATGTAAATATCCTTTTCTCCTATTAGAGCTGACATATTGTAATTGAATTCTAAGTTGTGGATATATATATATAGGATCGTTCGTATCATTTTAGAAGACGTATGAAGTGTGTGGTGATTTGAATTGTGAATTACAGTAGAGCAAAAGAGAGATAATGCGCAGTTTCACTTGCGCATAAAGAATCTATATTGTGAGTGTGAGCATAACAGAGCAGAAGTGCAGAATCAGTCTGTAGGATAGAAGATTGAGTATTGTGTCTAACTGGAACTGTAATCAAGCATATGCAGATGTTATTTTTCTCAGTGCAAACTCTCAGATGGTTTTAATCTAATTCCTTTTGTAAGGCAATGAGCCTTCCCTTTGAGTAGTGAGTTCTAAGCAGTGTGTCTGAATGCAAGTGTATTCCCCATATTGTAAACTTCATTTGAGTATACTCAGATTAAATTGTGGATTGACCATCCACCGTGTTTTTCCCCTAATAGGGTTTCCACGTAAAAATCTTTGTGTTATGGTGTTGTTTTTATTTTCTTCATGTTTATGCATTATGGTTGAATGTTGTTAATGATTTTAAGATAAAGGTTAATAAAGTTAATTCTTGCACAACACTGATTCACCCCCCCCCCCCCCTCAGTGTAGCTTGTTTCCAACAATTGGTATCAGAGCTAGTTCCTCTAAAGAAGTCTAACAACTTGGGGAGATCTTAGAAAGTGTTTCAAAGGATTCAAGCAGTCTTCAACAACAACTTTTGGTGGCCTTGGATGATATTGATCAATCAAAGATTGAAGTTTAGAAATTGCAAGCAAACCTCATGGATGCTGAGAAATTCATTGAGTCTTTGAAAGACACGATCAATAAGTCTAGAGAGAAGAGAAAGAAACTTTGTGATTAGATTAAGCAAAGTGACAGTAAGAGCATTGAAGATGAACAACTCAGTCAAGCCCTGAAGGAAAAGAAAGAAGAATGTGAAAAGCTTACTAGAGATAATATAATTCTAAATCATGAAATGGGATTTATCATGATGAAGATGACCAAGGAGATTGAAGACAAAAATAAGAATGAAGAGAACCTAGCACAGTCCCTGAAAGAAAAATCTGAAGTATGCAGCCGATTGGATGATGAACTAGAACAATCTAAAAACAATGAAGAGGCACTTGAAAAGCAGATGGATGATCTCAGAAATGAACTTCTTGTTGTAAATGAGTACAAGGAGAAGTTCAAAGTTAGCTCAACCAAGCTTGATGAACTGATTAAAGGTCAAAGGACTAATGGTGAAAAGAGAGGTCTTAGATATGAGGAAGGAGAAATTTCAAGATCTGGACAAAAGAGATTCAAGCAAGGAAAACAAATGAACAAATATGGAAGGTATTCAGTAAGGCAACCTAATGATCAAAGATTTAATGGATATTATTTCAGTTACAATAAATTTGGACACATAGCTACTCAATGTAGAAGTAGAATGAACTCAAGTGGTCCATCATTCTCAAGTCAATGCTTTAATTTTCATAAGGTTGGTCATAAGTCAAATGAATGCAAAAATATGATGAATCAGTTTCATAGAAATATCAAATGTTATACATGCAATAGACGTGGCCATACTACTAACCAAGGCAGATCAAGACAAAATCAGTGGAACAACTGGTCTGGACAGAAAAATGTTGTGTACTATAATTGCAACAAAATTGGTCACATTGCTACATTTTTTTGGAACAAAAAAGGTCCGATAAATCAAAGGAAAAACATGTAGAAGGATATCAAGGGAAAAGGAAAAACCACTACAAATGTGGTCAGGCAGCAGATGCAAAAGATATGGGTGAAGAAAGATCCCTCTGTTGAAGAAAATGTGCCAGCACTAGAACCTGCTTCTAGTAATTCCTCTGGGAATTAGTTTCAGGCCCTTGGCCTAGGGGGAGTTGTCAAGAAAATATTTTAACCCCCTAACCGGTAAGTAACACTGGATGTAGTTGTACACAAAAGGTGCATAGATGCTCAATAGATATTTTTGAACTCATTGAAGGAAGTAGTATGTTGTATTGGAGGTTCGCAGAAGATTTATCTGTCACAGTGCATAAAAACAGGGTAACCAGATGAGTTAGGGTAAAAGCATTTATTGTGACAAAAAGGGTTAGGTATGCAAGTGATAAAAATTCATTTCATTCTTCATTTGTCACTTTGTATTTTGGAGAAAAGAAGTGATTCGGCAATCAAATTTCGATCCGGTGAAAAAGGTATTTATTAGAAAACTCTACAAATTTGAGATTTGGTCAAATGAACACTCCTTTGGTAGTCGAAGTCAAGGAAAGACCTCGTCCCAAATTTAAATGGCATCCTTACAAGTCTCTTGAGACAGACCCATTAGGAGAATTTTTGTTTGTTCCATACAGAGTATTGAACATAGAGGACATTAGGGTTTATATTCACGCAAATATTGAAGAACTGGGAAGCTCATAATTGCTGAATTTGTATAATAATCATACCATAAGTGAAGATTTATGTGTGAGGTTGGAACATAAAATCCTAGAAGCAAAGAAATTTACACAGATTGTCAAATTTCCCATCTTTGAAGAGTCGGAATGGGTTCATTATATTTTGAGTCAAGTTCATGAAAAATTCATGTGGTTAAACATACCATTCAAAATCACAAAAAAGGCTATCAATGTTTTAACAGGTCTAAATTCTTCTAGTGGATTACCAATCCTAAAATCTATGAAAAATCAAACGATCACTGATGCTACGGGCTCTAGGTATGACAGAAGGGCAATGAAAATTGATGACATTATTGATATAGATGTCAAATTTCCCTCTATGGTTATTGGGTACAAGATTTATCATTCCAACCAAGACAAATCTGTGTATGGTACAATAATTTATGTCGCCTATTAGATGGTGAAGCAGCAAAACAAGCAGTTAGAAGGCAGAAAAAACTCAATTAGCTGGTCTGGTAGCACCATTTGCCCAAGCTACATCAATCTAGAAGCTATGCATCTCATTCAACTCCTACAAAAAAATCAATCCCTATGAAAATTGAATCTAAGGGATCCGGTAAAGAAGGTAAGATGAAGAAAGATAAGAGAAAAAGAGTCTATGTGGCAGTTTTTGAGGATGAAGAGACAAATTCTAATGAATAAGTTAGAGAAATCAAACATCAAGGCACCAAGGCAGCAACAGTTACAAAAAGAAAACCCTCTGGTGGAGATGCTCAAGCAAAGAAGAAGAAAAAAATTGACAATTCAGGTATGTCAGTAGAAGAAGTTGAAAAGGCTTTAGTTAAGAATGGAAATCTCAAGCCACTCTGTAAATGGTATGAGTCTTTTGGTGAATCTGGTAAAATAATTCTTGAAGAAGCGACAATAAAACATATGAATATTTTCAATAAAGTTTTGATTGAAATAATGCCTAATCTACCCAAAAGTCTATATGACATTTTGGAAATGAGAAGACTCAATGTTAGAACAGAAGAAGAATAGATGAGAGAAAGGATCCTTGTAGAATTGTGTATGGTAATGTCTATAAATGACATGTAGGCACTCTTGAATAAAGCCAAAAGGAAATTTAAAAGAAAAACAAGGGTAAATAAGCTAATGATCGAATTAACTGATGAAGTTACAAAAGAAACTGAGCAAATCCTAAGGGAGATACTATTAAATGATAGAATTGATGTTGTTGTTGAGGAAACACATGTTGATGATGCCCCGTCTGGTCCGGTAAGGGAAGCAGAAGAAGAAAATTTTGATACAGCTTCCTCCTCCAAAGGACAACTCAGAAATTACTATGGAAATTGAGATACCTGAAAATGTATCAGTTGAAAAGGTGGAGATCCCTAAAGGTAAATCAGAACCTACAACTAAGGAATCTATGATTGAAGAGAAGGTAATTGATGTAAAGGCAATTCCAGTTGAAGCAAGAGACACTGTTGAGGCAATGAGGAAATTCTTGGTAGAACAGAAAGAAGAGTTGGATGTTGAACTGATTGAAGGTCTTATTGACCTATCTACCTTGAGTCCAATCCAGAAGATCAAAGTAGCATCATTTGCTCAAGCAAAAGCCAGAGAAGAGCTACTAAAGTCACACATTGAAGATAGTGAACTGCTAAATCTTGCATCTGGAGTATTGGAAAAGATAATGCCCTCTTATGTGAAAGATTTGACTAGTTCCTCCTCCAGTGAATTGAAAAAGCTTATCAGCTCAGTTAGTACTCACTTTGAGTCACTTGAGAAATCAGTTATGGTTAAAGTGCAAAAAGAATTTGATGTCAAAAGGTTTAGTGGATTGAAAGAAATGATTGTTAAAGATAAAACTATTTTAGCCACTTGTGTGAAGAAGGTACAAAATGCTCTTTCAGAAGGTGGAAAGATTTATAAATCATGTTTGTCTTTTTCAAAATTTACTTAAGCTAATGAGAAAAAGGTTAAGGATCTGGAAAAATAGTTAAGTACTATTTCTGAAGAATTTGATCCTCTAGCTAGTGGTGTTGGAAAGATATAAGGTGAAGTGATGTCTTTACTTGTAAAAATAAAAAGCTTGAAGCATGAGAATGATAAAATTGTTGCAAGAACATGTGAACTAAAAGGCATAATTGGTCCAAAAATTGAGATAATGTCAAGCACTCTAAAGGAAGGAGAAGACACAATGGCAGTTGGTGATCCAGTGAACTTGGAAGTTGCAGAGACATAGTCCTACCTGACATGTGGTCACATAACAATCCTAGAGAGTCTCAAAAGAGTCTGGGACACAAATATGATCTAGCTCAAGAAAGATTTTGCAGACATTTTTCAGTTCATGTAAGTCAAAGAATCATTTTTGTATAACAGTTTTGATTGATTGATCCATTTTTGTTATGTGAATCCCTATCTTTGCCATTGATGTCAAAGGGGAGAATAGTGGAGTGAAAAATGCATAGTCATCTCAGGGGGAGAATTGTATTTTTGGAATTTTAGGGATGGCAGTGCAGTTTATCTTGGTATTGATCCAACACTTAGTCATTTTTCACTAAGTGTTGCCATCAATGCCAAAGGGGAATATTTTTGGCAAGAGACACTGCTAATATCTTTTGGTTTTTTCATTGATGGCAACCCTAATCGATTATCAGATATGCACATCATCATTTGATCATACCGACAGACATATTGAAGATTGACAAGGAAGAACAGGGCATCCTGTAGTTCAGTGTTCATCAATCTATATGAAGATTTATGTTATTATTTTATGTTGCACATCTCAAGAAATATTTTTTGGTATATTATCTTTGTTACTATTGAAGCATAGTGGCTCGTATCGATCCTTGTGTGATTTTGAAGATCTGATTGAATAATTCTCTATTTTATCAGTACTGGAGCCGCCTTCATTAATGTATCATATCGTGGATGTATGGAAAGCAATTGGATAAGTATTTTTGTGTTTTTACATCTTTTTCTGGGTCCTCGCCAAGTTGTGGCTGACCATTGTGGATACGCATTACATATTATTCACAATTTGAGCCAACAGATATAAATATCCCTTTGTTCTATTGGAGCCGACATATTGTAATTGAATTCTAAGTTGTAGATATATATATATATAGGATCGTCTGTATCATTTTGGAAGATGTATGAAGTGTGTTGTGATGAAAATTGTGAATTGGAGCAAAGCAAAAGAGCGATAATGTGCAGTTTCACTTGTGCATAAAGAATCTATGTTGCGAGTGTGAGAAGAACAGAGCAGAAGTGCAGAATCAGTCTATAGGACAGAAGATTGAGTATTGTGCCTAACCAAAACTGTAATCAAGCATATGTAGATGCTATTTTTCTCAGTTCAAACTCTCAGATGGTTTTAATCTGATTCCTTTTGTAACACAATGAGCCTTCCCTTTGAGCAATGAGCTCTAGGAAGTGTGCATGAATGCAAGTGCATTCCCCATATTGTAAACTTCATTTGAGTATACTCAAAATAAATTGTGGATTGGCCATCCACCATAGTTTTTCCCCTAACAGGGTTTCCATGCAAAAATCCTTGTGTTATGGTGTTGTGTTTATTTGCTTCATGTTTATGCATTATGGTTGAATTTTGTTAATACTTTAAAGATAAAGGTTAATAAAGTTAATTCTTGCACAACACTGATTCACCCCGCCTCTCAATGTAGCTTGTTTCCAACACTAAGAAACACATTATCACCTAATGCCTAATATTTAATTAAATAATTCTTAAGTTATTTAAATTAATTTGGCTATCATTATTCACATTTCATAAATTAATTATCTATATTTATCCACACATTATCCATTGGAAAATTAATTTAATATTAATTTACACCTCATGTGCACCAATAACTCAATTAATTAATTACAACTCATCTAGTTGACTACCTACTATAATCATTCCAATATAACTTACTCCCATAACCACTCATCAATCAAATCCAATTCACTCATCTATGCAATTAGTTAAATATTCCATGCAATAGTCAACTCACCTTGATTCTCTCATGCACATAGTTAACTCCATATAGGCAACTGACTAATCAATCAAATACATTAACTCCCCAGACACATTGATTTGAGAAATTATAATTATTTTAATTAAAAATTAAAAGAATATGTAACTCACCTATGCATGCCACATCTCCTCATTAATCCCCCAAATCAAGGATAAGATCTCAGGTCTCAAATTGAATCATATCCATTCATCAAATCAACTTGCAAGTCAATAAATCAAACCCATCTCCAATCAATCAATCAACATTCATTTTGTATCCAAATCCTATCAAATTTACATCCAAATAATGTTAACTTTATGGTCAATATGAGTATATTATAATAATGTATATCATTTAATGAAGGAGATGTTAGGTCATCATTCCTCATGTCTAATGGAACTATATGATGTTAAAGAGGATTTAGGATTGCTAAACAACTTTTTTCCCTTAGGAAGAAATATATGATATCTTCCCATTTTAAAAAGGAATACAATCAAAATCAAAATCAAGATATATGATGTCTCTAGAATCTTTGTAGGGGTCATATTGTTAATATCAAGAGGTGCCACAATAAAATTAGGATTCCTATGCCTATAAAGATGTTGACAAATCATAACTTTGTGGAAATTAATGTAGAACAAGATCCAAAGATAAAGATGAATCCTTCTAATGTTGCTCAGGGATTGCCAAGACAATACTAAACTATGACAAGTACCAATAATATGAATCATATATCATGCAAGATTTAGGTACAATATCCATGAATGTATAGTGCTCACAATAAGTATGTCAGTTAGACTGGTGAGAATATGGTACTCCTACAAAATATGTCAACATTAATGATGATTAAATTAGATATGTGGACTCATAAATATTTGTAGAATTTGTCACTATAGAAAAAATGTAAGAAGATAATTAATAAAAGGGTTCATATGTGCTCTCATAAATTCTAAATAACATTATGCAAATCCATGGGAGTTATCATCAAAGAGGAGATAAATTTCCTCAATGGCATCCTCCAAATTTGTAAGATAGGATTCACAAAATTAAAACAAAATGGTAGGAAACTATTCATCCCACAAACCTATATCTAAAATATTGATATGAACTTGCTACAAGGAATAATTATAAGCCACGAATGAAGTATTTTGAGATTCAATTGGAGAAACAAGTGATAGAGATAAGATCTGATGCAAGAGAATCTGGGCGGAATGGCAATCGACATCACCCAAAAACATTTTTCAGGTTTAATTTTTAGTTTTGGTTTGCTTTGGTTTGGTGTTCATAGGCATTTCTTAGCCTCACAGAACTTCAAAGTCAATAAAGTATGGAAAGAATAATTTTTTGACGATATCGATTCCCGATATGGATCAAATAGTGTCTTTACAGTACCCTCACGGTGGTCTTCTGGTAGGCTCACGGTATTGTGGGAAGATCACACCCCCATGGTGGTTGTCTAGTAAGCTTGTAGTATAGCAAGGAAACTGTCCCCCTGCAGTGGTTGTCAAATAAGCTTACAGTAGTGCGAGGAGTTAGTCATGCTATAACTTATATTACCGCTAACCCATAGCGGTTAAGTCATGGTGTTGGTAGTGTTGCAGGATCAATTGGAGGTTACTTCCACCCCACAACTAGAGATTAGGTTACCTACAACATTGTGGTGGGTAGTTGATGTAACTAGAACAGATTAACCACCACCCCACGATCATTAGCAACTGGTGTGGTGAGATTGTGGTGTATCATTGTAGCCATACATCCATCCTATGATTGAGGATGGATATTCAAATAGGGGTAATGGAAAGCCAATGGTTGCATAAATTTGGAAGATGAAAAGGGGAGAGGAGGAAGGAGATGGATGGGAAGATCTGTGGAACGAGTCAAAGGGCTCGAGGGAATAGGAAGAGAACTCGATAGAAGAACAGAATGGTAATGGTGAATTAACAGGCTAGATAGATAAATGCATGTGTGAAAGGCAAGGCTTTAGAAGAGTGTTGTCATAGAATAGAGGAGTAAGATCTATGAAAGATACGACTAGGAAGTGTTGTGCACTTTTCGCACACACGCCCCACTGAAAGTAGGGACCCTATTTCTTGCTCTTTTTCTTTCATTCTTGGTGTTTTGGTCCTTTGATTTTGAGGATTTCGTTGCCTTGGCATGTTCCCAAATGGTCATCTTACTCGTGCAAGTGTCCCTTTTGAATAAGTACTTTGAAAATCCTGTGTTTTGGAATTCGTTTCGGGTTTTTCTGTGTTTTCAGGAAAATTCCCTTTGGGCGGATTTCCCTGAGCGCCTTGAAAACCCGATGGAGGCTATTTTATATCATTTTCGAAAATTCTGGGACTTCGCAGAATTCCTTCTGGTCCGGATTTTGCTGAGATTCCATCATGCCTTTGGATTCCCGATGTTTCTAGTACGGTCTTGCAGTTTTCTTTTATTGGATTCATTTGTGTTTTATGGGAGAGGTTTTTGTCATTTGCCTTGTGAAATTTGAGGAGCTGGATTTCAAGTTGTTGTTGTTGGATTGTGCATTTGAGCTTGTGATCGAGCGTTACAGTCGGATTTTCTGGTGATCGCTTGCATTCTGCTCTGATTTTCGGGGTTTCTTACCAATTGTTGCTATTTTGATTTCTTGGCTTTCATGGTATGTACATGTTGCCTTCCCTTTTTAATGACCGAACTAAGTTTGTTTTGGGGTTTGTGTGGGTGCATGTTTTGAGTCGGGACTTCGGTGTGGTTTGATCTGGTGGTGGTGCTTGGGTTTTGCTTGTTGGCTTGATGCCCTTCCTCATGGATCATGCCTCCTTTCTTCCTGCATGACTATGATTCGATGAGGTTAACCATTGCTCTGCTTCATTTTGTTTGATTTTGTCCTCTCTTATGTCGAGCTCTAGTTTAACCTAGAAATCCCCGACCTATAATGAAACCATGTCTATGGTGAGGTTTGGATCTTGTTTCTCATTATCTAATTTGGCAATCGTCCTATCTTAGTTGAGTGGTGGGAGAATTCGTGTGAAGATGTTGAAATGAAAATGACAAATGGATCCAAACTGTGCTATCATGGCAATTTCCTAGGGTTCCCCTTGTTGAAGTCATTCCTCATGTTGATTGGACTTCATTTGTGATCGGTTTGAAGTATGATTTGATCTTGCTCTTTGAGCACTTCGCGGATTTCCTTTACTTCAGGATTTTCTCGGTTTTTCCATCGCTTTGTCGATTTCCAAAAAACATGCTTAAAATGTGAAGATTACACTAACTTCGCAAAATTTCGTGTCCTCTGGATTTTATCGATATTCCTTTGTCCCTTCATTTTCCCAGAATTCGTAAACTATTGCCATTTTCGTGGATTTCTGTCCTTGGTGGATTTTCCTGAAATCTTGTTGAAAATGAAGAAATGGGAGATAGTATGATCTATTAGGTGATGACTCTGCATTTTATGGCTGATTTGAGTTATTATAGATGTATCATGCTATTTCTTAGGTAATTTTGACTGATTAAATGGTGGTTACAAATTTCTTTATGTTTGTTTCGCTGAATTTTGTCTGGTTCGGAATTTCCCGAGATTCCCCTCGGGCCCGAATTCTGCGAGAGGGCTAAAAACCCGAACTTTGAAATGAGTAATTCTTATGAGATTCTGGATTTTTTTGTTCATCATGGATTTTTGTTTTAAGGATGAATATATCATTTCATGATGGATTAACTTGAATCTCATGCTATGATGGATCTTTAGTATGGTCTTTTTATTGGATCAGGAAGAATCAAGTCAAACTGTTGCTGAAATGACCAAGGGAAAGGTAATGGATCTGAATACTGAAGGCTCTACTATCTCCGAGGCAGAAAGGATTAAAATGGACTTAAAAAGAAAAATCCCAGAGAGCAAGTTGTCTTCCATTTGGTCAGAGGTCACAGATACAAATATTGGAATATGGGATTATGCAGTAATTAAGGCAAGAATGGCAACACAAAACCTCCCTTTGTTGGCAAGAAGAATATTGGAATCAGGGTTGGCGCATGTGGTTGGTTTCCCTCCTACAATTTAGTGTTACGAATTGGTGCTTGAATGTTCCAGACATTATGACAAAGGCACATAGAGGATAGTTATTCCTCAAGAAAGAATTGTGGCACATCTTAACCCTATGTCCATTGCTCAGACCTTTGATATCCCTGATAGGTCTCATGTAGTGGGTTTTGATATGGATGTAGCAAAGAAGTATTATGATGAAAATATCATCAAATCCCAAAAGGTCATCAATTCCTGGCTGGAGAAACCCAAGTCCCACTTTTCCAAGCTACCCAAGCAGCTAGTCAGAGCTAAGTTTAGGAAGGAATACTATGATATTATCACACCCCTCAGTAGGGTATTGGGTTTGAAAAGTGCGGGAGTGTTTGAAAACTGGATGTTCCATGTTATTGTAAGGATAGAGCAAGGTACTGACTACCAATGGGCAGGCATTATAAGTGCAATGATACATGAACAAATGTGCAATGTCTTGTAGAAAAAGACCTTCACAATGACCTCCTACATGGTTTCATCTGTACAAGGGGTTAAGCACAAGGGGTGTGTTTGGGTAGGATGTTATTTATGAGGTGTACCCACAATTTCACTTGGGTAGCACAAGTTATAGAAGGGTGAACGATGGATTCATCATGTACATCACCAGGCTATTGCAAGGTGCAAAACATGTTTGGATTTCAGATAGAGCTGAGGAGTTAATCAAGAGGTTTGGAGCTTGGTTTATCCAGTTCCCTACCTTTTCATACATCAGAATTGATGGTTGTCCAATGGCTCCATACAGACTCCCTAGATATCCCACAAATCATGTTGTACTTCTGGAGATCACAAGGAAAATTTGTGACTTTGATGCAATTATGAAGAAGAAGAAACATAAGACTGGGTTTGCTGGTGATTTTCCTTTGAGGATAGGCATTGGTGAGGCTTGTCCTTCTATTAACTCGGCCCATGCTTCTGAAGAAGAAATGAGTACTCTTGGTCTTTCCTTCCGTTCCAAGAGATCCAGATTTGATAGGACTGGTGAAGCACAGAGGAAGGCCAGTAGGGAATATAGTCACAAGGATGACATAGAGGATTATTGGGCCAACATTAGTGATGAATTTGAGATCAAAAAGAAGTTCTCCAGGCTACCAGTGAACTTAGTCTGGCTATACAACATAAAGGCCATTCCAGATCAGGTTGAAGATGATGGAAATTTGATTTAGGGCCATAACTATGAAGTTATGAAGGATAAACCAATTGGAGAACTAGATTGGCTGGAGGAAGAGAAGACAAAATTGGAACAAATCATGACTCTAGTGATCAGGTATACTAAAATGTGGCTCAAGCACAAGATGTTGGAGTTGGAGAGTGAAGTGGTGCAATGCACCTATAACCTAATGGGTAACTTAGAGTCTCACTCCACTTCTGAGGAATCACCTGAGCAGGATCCTAAGAGTAAGACTAAGGTGGGATCCCCTTTTAAGATAAAAATTAAAGATGCTCAGGAGGCAGGGGAGGCAGAGAAACAAAGAAAACCCATTGCTAAGAAGAGGAAGCACATTTCAAAGAAGAAAGCTGAGAAGGATGAGGTTGAAAAGGAATAAAAGGAGGCTAGTGTTCATGTGCCTAAGAGAAGAAGGATAGTAATATTAGCACAGAAGGAGAAGGGAACTTCTAAGGCAGGATATGAGGCTGACCCACCAGTGCTAGAGGTGGAGAGTTCAGGAGAAAGGACACTCATGTACACAAGAAGATTTAGAACTCCATATCCTAAGGATGGTGTACCACAGAAAGGTGTTCCCATAGATGCTCCTACCACTGAGCATGAGAATATTCCTCCTTCTCATGAGACCTACAATGTACTAGGTGAATCCAAGGATGTTGAGGATCATAAGGATGAAGAAGAAGAGGAGCTACAAGAGGGTGATCTCAATAATGTTGACGCAGAAATGGAAAAAGTATTATACTCTCCTCTAGTGACTTATGAGGATTCACCTACAGAGGGTGAGGAGGATAGAGCTCCTAAAAGTGAGGAAGTGGAATTAGGACTCCTTATCCAATGCTTGAAAAAGAAGAACATGATAAGCGAAAGGAGGATACAGTTGAGGAGACTCCTGAAAAGCAGGGTTTAAATGAAGATGCACCCAAGGTCCACCAGGATGCAGTTGGACAGGGTGGTGTACAATCGGATTCCACCATTCTAGGTTGGTTGGACAAGGAATTAAAGAGCAAGCAGGTTGCAGTAGATGATACTCCTCCCTATTGGGATGAATTGTTGGCAAACATAGGAAAAGGAAAAACAAAGAAGAAGCTTAGGGTTATCTCCAGGATTGAGAGGGATGAAACAATAATAGGGTAGTCCATATTGCTACTCCTGCTCCTTATAGGAATAAGGACGATGTAACTGGTACTAACTACAGTGTACAAACTATCAACTTAGGGCCTACTTCCATGGAGCAGGATATTGAAGAATATGTAGGCTCTAGTGCTATGATCTTGGGCAGATTGAGGAAGGAAGTGTAGACTAAGCAAGAACTAAAGAAGGAGAATGAGAAACTTTAGAGGTATCTGCAAGACTTGATGAAACCCTTGCAATCCATCAGCTCCTCATCATCTGTTGCGGGTTTTTTGCCACAAGAAACAATAACGGAGTTAGAGAAGATGAAAGCCACAACTCATGCCACAATGAGCTGGTTACAGGGAGTGTAGGCCAAGGGAGATAGTGACATCAAGGACATCATTGCAACCAGTGAAGATGCTATGAGATTAATAGACTAGTTGAGGAATGTATTAGCCCAGGATAAGGAGGATATTGATCTCTTGTTGCAAAAGACTAAAGCCATCATGGACTACACTGAAGATAAATTGGTGAGTGAGAATTCTTTCTTCATCCAAGGCTGCAGAACCTTGGGAATGGTTTGAGATTTTGTCAATAAAGTTAAGGGTTTTGAAGAAGGTGCATAAGCAGGGGAAACAAATTGAAGACACCCTGACTGAGATCTATAATAAGTGTATTTCATTCTTTGAGGATATGACAGGAAGGAAGAGGTTTGCGCCAAAACATCTGAGCTTGGAGCAATTGAGAAAATGGTGGAGAGATGTGTATTCTCCAATCAATGAGGACCAGGTCACTGAGCACCAGTTAGATAATGTAGCCACATACATTGCAGTGATTGATAAATACCAAACCATGAGGGTAGATTGGGATAAGGTGGTAAGGCAATCAAGAGAAGACGTTAAGTCCATTGAAAGGAGGATGAAAGTGTTAGTCATGCCATCTTTGGCCGAGTTGGAGAAGATATTTTTGATGGTATAGGATAGGGCAAAGCGAGATAAAGACAAAGGGGAAAGCGGTTAATACAGGGTCTCATCGAGATTTATGCTTCCCATTATTCCTCTTCCTCCTTCACATGCATTGGACCGGGCTATGTTGGAGATCCCAGGCCGACCTGGATGGAGTGCATGCATTTAATGCATAATTTATCTTATTTTGAATTCCTCTTGGCCAACTTGTGGCTGACTTGTTTTGGTGGTCGTTTATTATTGTAAACCTAATTGGGCCGACCTATCTTGGGGGGGTTCTATAAATTTGGCATTATGCCTCATTTGTAAGGGCTAGCTAGATAGTTTTTACATTGCAGCGAATTAAGAAGAAAGAATTAGAGTTAGGAGTTAGTCTCATTTTTCAAGCAGGTGTTGTAACAGAATACTGGAATTGTTGCTACTTTGGGTAATTTAATACAAGTAAAGACATTGTAATTTGGTGTCTTTCTTGTGTCAAATTTTGATCTGGCATGGTTCTTGAGATTCTATCTTTTGAAATTGCTTAAGTTTATTTAATATATGCTAGGTTTGATGCTAGATGATTTGATGATGTTTAGGGTTTGATTCTTGAAGTGTCTGCAGCAATCTCTAGTCCATACTTTTTGCAGCTAGTTGATTGTTAGCTGCTTTGCAAAGTTAGCCTGGACTTAAAATTGTGCTTAGTTCGATTATGAATGCTTGTTCATTTCAATTGCAATTGGGCTGTTTTGAATGAATATGCATAATCTGAAAATCTTTAACTCCTTAGAAGATTGCACTATTTCTGTAAGATTGCAGATTTATCTAGGTCAAACAAGAATTAGTTTCTAAGGGATTGGTCCATTTCAAGTATTTTATCATTTTCATCGATTAGTCTTAGAATTATAAGTAGTCTTAGAAATATTTTTGAAACCCTTATCTCTTTTGTTGTTTATTTTGAATCTGGGTTAGATTTAGGATTTGAAGTATCACCATATTGCTAGATCTAATAAATTTGAATTCAGTATTTGCTTGTAGTAAGGTCTCTTTGTGATTACCAACATTTTCACATTATCTCTGAGTTATTTTATTGCATTGTCAAGACCTGACATTAGAGACCTTGGGGTTATCTCTTGAGGCTTGTTGATAGAGATTTACCTTTCAAGAGAGATAGGATATCATATTCTATCTGAGTTGTTGTTGTGCAGAAAACACCATCAACAGGAAGGCCATCCATTGTAATGACATTTTGTTTGAATTAATGAAAAATTGTTGTTTGTCCATTATGTTGAGTCATGGTGAAATGTGTTGTATATTTTATTTCATGGTGATTGGTTGAGTGTCGAGAAAAGGGGAGTACCCTCTTGCATAAATTGGTATCAGAGCAAGTAATCTTGAGCGTGGAAAGTATCCACCATGACCATGGGTGAAGATTTTGTGAAGAGTGAAGAATCCTTGTGTGTTACCAAAAAGTGTAGCCTTTGACACTTTTCACTCATTTGGACCCTTGCCTATGGATTATGGACCTAAATAACCCCTTTTCATCATCATTATAGGTCCCTATGACCCCTTACTATGTATCCGAAGACTTAATTGGATCAAATATCTAATAAAATCATCATATAAACCTGATTTCTTCGCTCTCGAACAATCCAGTTGGAAAAAGGGTCCCTATGGGACTAGGTCACCCATCTGGGCAAATTAGTCATGTCCAAGTGGACTAGGTCACCCAAGGTGGTGACCTAGTCCTATTGGAGCTATTTTTGAGATTTTGTGTGGGAAAAGTTAGGGTTTTAGTTTATTTCTCCTTCATGTCGGCCTTGAGGATCAAATAACAGGTGTTTTAGGTGGATTACCTATAAATAAGCCTCAAAACCCTAATTCATTATTACACACTCATTATTCACAACTCTCGCATTCACTCTTCACTCCTCATTCACCATTATTCTCATGAAATCTAGGGTTTCTACATCCTAAGTCTCCAAGACACATTTATGAGGCATTCAAAGGCCGAATCTTTGCTACAACTCAAGATCTCTCATCATGACAAGGTACTAAGTCAATTTTTCTTACATTTCATGCTTTATTGTCTTGTTTCTTCATTAGATTTAATTATCTACAAAGGGGTTTGACAAAGGCAAACCCCCAATCCCTAAAAATCAACATTTCCTCTTCCTTCTTTGAGTGTGTTTGTAGATTTAGGTACTTTGTAGGTTTGGAAATCATTCAAGGATGGGTTGAAGACTTGTTAGGGAATCTCCTTGTCAATTAGTGAAAAAACATCCACAAAAAGACACCTACAGACCAAAAATCAAAGTTTCTAGTCCGAACACTTGGAGGAGCAGAAAGTGCAAATTAAGAACTCTTGTTTCCACCTTCAAATTTTCAGAAATGGCAAAAGGGACACTCCCACAAGTTGTTCCGACCTAGTCCCAGTGTGATTATTTTTTAGATATTTCTACAGATCCGAATACCCATTTAGCTGAAATAGGTCTCAGATTAGTTTCCTGAAATCACTCTAAGAAAGGACTAGGTCTCCCGGCTTGGCACAAGTGTCCCGCTAAACTCAAAAATCATTTTTTTCTAGAATTTCAGAGTACCCCCAAGTCTGTAATACATTTCCAAGTGCACATCTTCCATTTCCATCTTTTTTTTTTGTTAAAGTTTACATTTTTAGGTCATCTTGTAAATGTTTGTATACAACACTGTGTTTTCTATAATTTCACATTCTTTAGATTTAGCATCAATAAGTTATCTCTCTTTCAATTTATTGCATTTAGACATCATAGTTAGACACATTCATACCCCCATTAACCCATTAAGCCACAATCCTTTGAATGTAACATGTGCATTTTGGTATCCCTCTCTATCCTCTTAGGTGAAAAACCCTAGAAGTGTTAAAGACCCTAAGTGGGTACCAAAATCTTTGTTACACCTTGAGAGGCCATTGGTTCCATGGGAATCACATTGGTTGTCCTACAACAGAGATGAGGTTGGATAGAAGGTGTGCAAATTTCCTCCACTAAGAGGAAGTGGGTAGAAGATATCGTGAGGGTGCATCGTCTAGAAACCTATTGGGTAGAGGATAGTGGTGAGAGTTTGTTGCAGAGGGGACTTGTAGAGGTAGTGAGTGTTGATTCTAATTTGTTAGTGGTTACAGATTGAGATTGATTGCAGCAGGTAAGATGGTTTGTGTCATGAGGAGACCCATACGGATACTATTTTGGGAGCAGTATTGAGAGAAAGTGGAGGATTTAAATGTTTGAGAAGTTTGAATAGATAGTTTGTGAAGAAGTGGGAAATATGGTTTGAGAAGAAGTGGGAATGTGTGTTGGAAAGAGTGAGAGAAAAGTGATGAAAAAGATTGAGATGAAGAAAGAGGACAGTAGAAAGGAGTATCGCAGCCTGAGTTGGATGGACAAAGATGAGGGAGCAGCCCATGTGGAATAATTAGTTGTCGAGACATGTCATGAGGAAGGCATGACGAGAGAAGAAGAAAGGATTGAGGTGAGAAGTGAAGAGGTCGCAGAAAAGAGAGGAGAAAGAGAAGTTGCATCAAACGAGGATGTGAAAGACATCGCATTCAAGTTCGATGTTGTGGTTGTGAATGAAGATGAGGTAACACAGTTTTATGATGTTACTTTGGTTTTAGATAAAAAGATAGAATAAGAGATGGATAGAAAACCAGAGCATGTAGTAGATGTTGCAGATGGTGTGTGGTTGTGTGTAGAGTTGGTTGAATATGTTACAATTTTTTTTGGTGGAGGTGGACAATTAAAGGTGGGTTTGAACCCACGGAAGAGGAGAGGAGTTTGGAAGGCATTTGGCAAAGGACGGTTCGTGGTGGACATGAGTCCACAAGAAGGAAGGATGAAGTGGAGTGTTGTTGGAAGAAGATGGTGAGAGTTCCAGAGAGATGCTAGAAGAGGTGAAAGAAAGGTTAATTTTTCAGCACTTGGTATAGCGATTGAGTTCATTGTAGATTGTTTACAATCTCAAAGGGTGGTTATATCACTCAACTCCACTATTGTGAGTCTATTCTCACAATATTTCTACCTGGCGTGTCTAATGTAGGAGCATCTAGGCAGACTGACAATCAACATCACCCAAAAATATTTTCAAGTTTAATTTTAAGTTTTGGTTTTCTCTGGTTTGGTGTCCATAGGCATTTTTGATCCTCATAGAACTTTGACATCAATAAAGTATGGAAAGAACCAATTTTCAATGACACCGATTCCTGTTATGGATCAAATAGTGTCTTTACCACACCCCCATAGTGGTTGTCTAATAAGCTTGGGGTAGTGCGGGGAGTTAGTGATGATATAGCTTATGTTACCGCTAACCCATAGCAATTAAGTCATGATGTTGGCAGTGTTGTGAGATGAATTGGAGGTTACCACCACCCCAAGGATAGAGATTAGGTTATCTACAACATTGCAATGGGTAGTTGATGTAACCAGAATACGTTAACTGCCACCCCGTGGTCATTAGAAACTGGTGTGGTGGGATTATGATGTAACATTATAGCCATAGATTTGTCCTATGATCAAGGGTGGATATTCAAACAAGGATAACAGAAAGCTAACGATCACATAAATTTGGAAGACGAAAAGGGGAGAGGAGGAAGGATACAGATGGGAAGATCTGTGGAATGAGTCGAAGGGCTCGAGTGAATAGGAAGAGAACTCAAGGTAGAACATAATGGTAATGGTGGATTAACAGATTGTGTAGATGAATGCATGTAAGAAAGGAAAGGTGTCAAAAGAGTTTTGTCATAGAACAGAGAAGGAGTAAGGTCTATGAAGGATGCGACTAGGAATGCCATCCATTGTAATGACATTTTGTTTGAATTAATAAAAAATTGTTGTTTTTCCATTATGTTGAGTCATAGAGAATTGTGTTGTGTATTTTATTTCATGGTGAGTGGTTGAGTTTCGGGCAGAGGGGAGTACTCTCTTGCGTCAATATCTCAATGAATTTCATCTAAATACATTTATCATCCTTGAATTATGTGTTCAGATAAGATTTCTAAGTATGGACACTTAATATATTTACTAATGCAAGAGTTGAAAAATAAAGCCAACTAATGTGATCATCCTAAACAAGTTTCTATAGTTCATAAAATTTCTCTATAAAGAATTCATTTTCATCATGATTTTTCTTTTCATAGTAACCATATTTGAGTTTACATGTTTTATGAGGATTATGTATAATACTTAAAAATAAAGGAGAAAGAGTGAGAGACATGATTAACTCCCCCAAGACTACCCAATCATAAAACTTACAAAACAAAATATTAAATAACAAGATTAGCCCCAAAAAACCATACAATCATGAGACCCCCAAAAAACTTGTGATGATGGAATTTTATAAGTATGATTGTAGTTTCTAGTTGCCAAATTAGTGAAGTGGTAGTGATTGTAGTGTATTACAAATTCCAAATTTGGTCATATATCTAAAGATACAATTTTTGGCATAGAATGTGATCAATTAGACTGATCCGATGAGAAGTACATGAAAATTTATGCACTTTTAAAAAATTATACCAAAAAATATTACTATATGAGCCTAAACATAGCCTTAAAAGTTCCCAAAATGATAACTACTTAGCCTCAACTATTAAAATCTATAGTATTTTGAAAATCTATACAGCAAAATTAAAAATTATTTCACCACTATGAGTCTCTAAAAAAATAGTCTAGATAGAAATATTTACTTGAAATTTGAGTTGATACGACCTAGGACAAGCCTCTAAATTTAGGTACCAAAATCAAAATACAAAAAGAGAGGGTTAAGCTAGGAGGGAAAAAGATGTTGGCATCATATTGACATTATTATTCACATTAAAAGCATTTTCCCTATGGATGGATCGTAATTTCCCACACCAAAAACCATAGTTGATTTTTGAAAAAGTACCATTCTCGACATAAACCTTTTGATTTTAAAATCAAACTACCTATAGAGGGAAAGAAACTACTCTCTAGTCAAAACCATTGTTTGTGAGGAAATATTCCACAGATTGTGATGGATTAGAAAAGGTGAGAAGGATATGGGGCTAGATGTGGGAGGTTTTTCCATGGTGGATAGGTTTAGAATCCTTAAAGTGTCATTATTCATGATATATTGTGGTTTTTCTAATACTACAACCATATATACAATGGTACCTATGGTGGCAAGTATTTTACACTACTTCCTAGCCACTATAGTACCTCGCAAGTACTATGTAGGCATAATCTCACACAATACTATGCAATTATTTTTTATTTTAAAATGCTACATAGTGTTGTTCATGGGGGCCATATGACTGCTAGAACAAAAAATGCCTCACCTAAAAACTTTGTCCAAAATGGAAAAAATTTATATGCAAATAGAGATTTTTTAACCTTTTAGATGTAATAGTATGGTCATATTTGACCTAGAATGTTTCATAAATTTAGGTACCTATTAGATATAGCAAGAACCCACCTAGTAAAACCCTTTGCAAATATGGCCGTCAATGTCCAATTAGGACAAAACAAAGGAAAAATATAACTTTCTTAGCTACGTTGAACTTGATGGTGAGACCAAATTTACTCCAAGAAGCTCATACAATGCACCTACAATTGACAAGTTAGAAAAGAAACTACTCTAGAATTGCTAATGTTTCTTTCAAGTTTTTCTAATATACTCAAATTTCTAAGAAAATTTATGATCTCTAATCTTGATATTGAAGTAACTTTATGACATCATAGCTCTAATACTATGTTAATTTTTTTATGATCAACAAATCTATCTAAGACTAAATGCCTGTTAGCTAATCACAAATCTAGATGAACAAAATAATGATATTATCTATGCAATATTATGAGATGATTTACAAAGAGTAACATGCAAATATATAGGTCTCTTAGATGCATTAATCAAGGATATTACATATATCCAAGAAGTATAATTGCAGACATGTAAAAATGACCTAACGCTTATCACACATCTTGAATGATATTTTTTCATCATCGACATCACTATCATTTTGTATCACTGCATTTCACATCATTTACATCAAAAACCCTATTTTCCTCTATTAATTGAATAATCTTTTAAATTATTTAATTAATTCACTTTTTCATCATCTTTGATTAATTAAATAGCATCAATTATTTAATTGTCGCTAATTTACCTTATTCCCCTAATCAATTAAATTATTAATACTTAATAGTTTAACTAAATCACTTTTCCCCTTTCTAAATAGAATAATTAAATTAATTATTCATCATCAAAAAGGTCAACAAACAAATACAACTTTATTTGTTAAAGTCAAACATGACTTGCACATTCAACTCAAAAAACTTAAATTAATTAATTACCTTCACCCCCTTTTGTGATTGAGAAAATCATGATGACCGATTGCTCACTCTAATTAGTTAATTGATTCATCTATTTGCTAACTAATCCATCTATTATTCAATCCCATTGAAAGATCAACTTGATTTCCTCAATTCCACAGATGAGGAAATCTATTTCCTCTAATTGATCAATTGACATTCTTAATTGATTTGATCATTGAAGCTAACTGAAAAATCTAAATCCTCTCAACAAATTTCAACCATTGATCTTGATTCAACATTGCTTAATCTTGCATGTTCATCTCAAAACAAGAAATCTATAAAATAACCTTCTACCTTCTCACAATTCTAGAATTCACATAAGTGAAGTGTTGCATAATTATCTCTTGAGCACGTTATGATTATCCTCACAATTCTATTTCAACATTGCACACATTGAATCTTTTGCAATGCATAATGAAGGCTTTGCATTGATTACAACAATCTGACATTCAACATCAAATGTAAATACACTTCAACACAAGATGGGTAACAATATAGTTTACTGAATTATTTGTTTTTTCTTCATTTGATAACCATTGTTTCATTGAATTCATTGGTTTATATTGTGTATTTTGTGAGTAATGGGTTTAAGAATCTTAATCTTGTTTGAACTAGATTACTTCAATTCATTTATGTTGTTTTCCTATTGCATCGATTTCCCCCTTACAGCATCTGGCACACCCGGTGGGACCTCGATCCTTAACATTAACATTTTCCTTGAGTTTTCCTAAGCAATTGCAGGTTTCAAAATGTAGTCACATTTTCTAGAAACATAGTTGAATATTTTCACATAGAAGTTTCAAAAAATTTATTGTGATTGTTTCATGTTTTTACTGCAGTTGCCTTTTACCCAACCATAGGTGCACTAAATCTAGCCTCCTTTGAAATTAAGTTGCTTCTGATAGAAGTAGGTCTATAGTTGCATGTTTGGACCACTATTGCTCCCAAAAATAGGTCCACAGTTGCACTAAAAAGGACCACTTTTGACTAATATGCACACTTCTCCTCTATCTTTTTTATTCAAAATTTGTAAGTAATTTTGTTGATTTATAACACTAATGGGTGATTTTTTTAGATGTTGTTGAGGTTGTTGAATTTGTTTGTGCATATCTTGCAGGAATATGCCACACTTTACATAAAAAATGACTAACGATTTTATTACAGACAAGGCGAATGGTCCAAGTCCAAGTTTTCAAAAAGCATTATTAGTCTAGGAAAACACTTCAAATTTGGTGTTATAAAACTGAACCCGCAAATTGCACACTTAAATTGGTGCTTTAAAAAATGAACTTTCAAAATCTTTCTTAGTTTAGAAAATCTTTTTTTTTGGTGTTGTAAAACTAAACCCACAAATTGCACACTTCAAATTGGTGATCTTAAAATGAATGTTCAAAGGCTTTCATAGTTTAGGGGAGCATTTCAATTTGGTGTTGTAAAATTGAACCCTCAAATTGCACACTTAAATTTGGTGTTTAAAAATTGAACATTCAAAATCTTTCGTAGTTTAGAACAACACTTCACTTTGGTGCTCATAAAAATGGAATCTTTTGTTTTGACCAAACGCTTTCATTTTGTTGATGAATGAACGATCTTTCTTTTGTTGACCACATTAAGTCAAGGCTATTAGAAACACTAAAGTTTGGTGCTTAAAACTAAATAAATACATTTTTGATTTGCACATTGCTATCTACTTGCTTGAAATCCAAAACACTTCAAATTTGGTGCACATAAAAATCAAATTCCTATCTTGTTCACACTTTATTCATTTTTTTTGGGTAGCATCTCTCGAGGGGCTTAAAAATAATAACTGTGATGAATTATATATTGTGTTTTCGTGTTTGGAAAACTAAGTGTCTATCCTCTCCCCTCACGTCTTTTAGCGATCTTGGGTGACGAAAAGCACTTTGAGTTTAACACCTGTTTCATTTTAAAGCATCACCTTTTAGATCAGGCATGCCTTGACATACATCCCACGCTGGAGAACTCGAGGTGACTCAAAGTGATTTTTCCCTCAGGTCACGACTAAACACCAAGACTAAACCTTGATTACTTTATCATTAGTGTTATTCAGAAAGGGGAGGTACCATTGGGTATATAGAGCCCCGAGTAAGAGTGGTTAAAGCCTTAAGTGGATTGCTAGGAGCTAGCAAGGAGGATTGATTCCCTAAGCAATGACTAAGAACCATTGTAGTAGAAGTCACCCTTTTTATCCAAAACATTGTTTGAAAGTGGTGCATCAGAATTTACTTCCAAGAAGTTACTTACCAAGTTTAATTTATGGTTGAATTAAAACACTCTCCATAAATTGCATGTAAAATCATCCCTTTGGGGCATGAGGTAAGCCCACCTAAAAGAACGTGCCTATCTCTAGGGTGTAATGATTATCTTCACGAAATTTCCAAAATTATTTGTTACTTTAGACATCAAACACTTTGCTTGATTTAAAAAGAAAACATCAAAACAAACATTAAACTTGGTTATCAAAATCTCAAACCCTTTGGACTTAGTGTGAATACCTTTGAAAAGAGCCCTATATTTGCACTCCTTAAAAGATATCTTTAAAAAATATCTCTAAAGGATTCTAAATATTTAGGCTTACATTTCAAGTCACATTTTAGACCAAAGTCAACATTGGGAACTCTGGTTTTAGTATCTTGATTTTCACAAACTTTGAGATTTTGTGGAAATAAAATCACTTAAACTAGACATTTAGGGTCAAGTTGTTTTGATTGTTGTGGTGTGTTGTATCACTTGCCAAAATTCTTGAAAAAAAATTAGAACAACCAAGACTTCAAAAATTGCAAACTTGGACAAATTCTTGTCAAAATAGAAACTAGAAAAACAAATTGAATAGAAGTCGATATTGTTGCTATTTTTGTCGCTATCGACCTAAACATTGATGCAATTGATCTAAAATAGGTTGTTATTGCTCTCTGATTTATGACAGTGACTGTCAGAACTTTACCGCTTTTGAAGAACAGAATGCAATTGACCTAAAATTTCCACAATTGATCCTAATATTATCGTAGTTGACCTAAGTTTTAGTCGTAGTTGACATAAATCTAGCCGCTTTTGACCAAAATTGTCACTTTTGCATTCACTGTTCACTAGTCAAAAAAATTGTTTCCTTTGACAAACAGAACCTCTTTTTCCAAAACTTACCGCTATTGAGCTCTTTGTTACCAGCCACAAACTGAAACAAAGATTGCTACTACTCTAAATTTTGTCATTTTTGTCCTAAAATTTAACGCTATTGTTGATTTTTCCCTATTTTCTAGTGAAAATCAGAGACTAATCTTAAAATAGTTAAATATTTTGAGAACGAAATAATCAAACTTCAAAAACACCTTGTATCAGCATCAATCCATATCTGTTTTCAAAATCAAAACACCCCAACCTAGTTTTAGGATTCAAAATCAAAACAACTTGGATTATTCATTTACTCTTGATTTCTAAGATATCAACATTTGCTTGCACCTCAAGACTAGTTGAAGTAGATTTTCAAGCATATCCTCTAGAAAAACAAAGTGAAATATCGATCCAAGTTTTCTAACCATTTTGAATCCCAAAGTTAGCATCATTTCCAAAACATCCACTGACATCACTCACTTTATGACCATTTGGCATCTTACTGCCCTAGTTCAACAACCAGATCTTATGACACCCACTTTACAACCAAACCTCATGCAAATTGAAGGTGAACAAACTTACATTATCAGCAGTTTGAGAAGTTTCATGTTTGAGAAAAAGGAAACACCAAATCAGTAGAGAAATGCAACTAATGTCCTAGAAAAAGAAGAACAAAGAGTTGTTCTTGCAGCCGGAAGGCCAATATTACCACCTCTTGCATGACAATAGAAAATCTTGGCTCACCCAAAACACTTCTAAAATAGAAAATCCCCAAAAACACAATACCATTTCTTTAAACTAGAAAATCCCAAAAACAAAGCATTATTTCATACCACAGTTAGGAATCACCAAAATTTCGCAAAGGTCTTGGCACTTGTTTATGACAACTACAAGATCCCAACATAGAAAAAATATGGAAGCAAAAAAGAGTAGCTCGAGTGCACCAAAAAACAACATCACTAATGAGGAAACAAACCCATGGGGATACAAACCAAGTCACCTTACAACTCCTCAAAAGGAACCTTCCTTCAAGGCAACACCAAACCAACCACCAATTGGTGAAGAAGTACGCATTAGACACCAAAACATGATCGATAGACAAAATCAACTTCCAGATCCCAATGATGTGATCATAGAAGAATACAATAGTGATGAGGAACTCACTGAGGAGAAGCTATTGGAATACTCCCAAGAACCTAAAATGCAAAAGCTTATGGACAAGATGTAAATGCTTACTCATATTTCCTCACACTAGCACAAAATGGTGCAAAACTACCAATTGACTTCAATGTGGACATACTAAAAGATCCAAATCTTATTCCACTTGGAGATCAAATGGTAGTTAGACAACTCCTGAAACCAACCATGAATACCAACATATCACCATTGTTTTCACAAAATAATGATCAAATGTAACCCATGGATAACCCATTGTTTAGGAAATCATCCCAAATTGAACAAACATATGTAGCACAATAGTATCAAGGAAATACATCCCAAAACATTCCGCAACATAACAAAATTGAAAACATGGTGAATATTACAATGAATCAACAAGGTGGTAACCCATCATAAGGGCAGTACATGCCCCAACACACTTCCTACATTGACCCTTCTAATGATGTATAAAATCAACAAGGGAAATCATCACAACATTTACCACAACAAGGTGTGCCACAAACGAACTACCAAGGCAACCTTTAACCAAATCAACCATAACAACAAGGTGTGCAACAAATGAACTACCAAGGAAACCTTTAACCAAATAAACCACAAAAACTAAGTGTGCCACAAACAAACTACCAAGGCAACCTTCAACCAAATCAACCACAACAACAAGGTGTGCCACAAATGAACTACCAAGGAAACCTTCAACCAAATCAACCACAACACTAAGGTGTTCCACAAACGAACTACCAAGGCAACCTTCAACCAAATCAACCACACAAACAAGGTGTGCCACAAATGAACTACCAAGGCAACCTTCAACCAAATCAACCACAACAACAAGGTGTGTCACAAATGAACTACCAAGGCAACCTTCAACCAAATCAACCACAACAACAAGGTGTGCCAAAAACTAACTACCAAGGCAACCTTCAACCAAATCAACCACAAAAAAAAGGTGTGCCACAAATGAACTACCAAGGAACCCTTCAACAACATTCACAACAACATGGTGTACCATACATGAACTATCAAAATACACCCCAAACTCAACATTTTTTTGTCCAACATCAAAATCCTCAACAACAACAACAATGAGGACCGCAAAATCAGTACCAAGGAACACCTCAAGGTCAATATCAAGGTATGAAACAAGGACCTCACATACCTTATGCACAACAAGGACCTCACATACCTTATGTACAACATGGTCCTCAAAATCCCATGATTATACAATATCTTGTTTATGACCAAACAAACGTCATGGGACAATAGATCTACAATACCCAACATCCTCAAACAAGCACACCAAACAATGACATAAATGTGCAACTTCAAACACTCAATCAAAGAATGTTGGATATACAAATTAGAAAGTCGAAGAAGAGATATGCTCTCTGAGACATCTATCCATATCCATTTGATCAAAATATACCCATGGTGCCTTTGCCCAAAGGCTTTGAAATACCGAAATTTGACAAGTATAGGGGAAAAGGATATCTAATTGAGCATGTACATGATTTTTTAGTATCTTGCATGGAACTACAACGAAATGACACCTACCTAATGAGACTTTTTCTATGGAGTCTTAGTGGGACTGCTATAGACTGGCTCTCACATTTACCTCCAAGTATCAGAACATTTGATGAACTATCAAATAAGTTCATCAACCACTTCTCATATAACATAAAATAAGACATTACGGCCACAGACCTTTTTAAAATCAAACAAAGTTAGGGTGAATCATTTTCCTCATAACTACAAATATGGAGACACAAAGTGAGAAAAATCAAGTGGCCAATTCCAGAAAAACAACTTGATGTCTTTATCTCCAATGTACATCCAGATATCAATTACAACCTCACAGTACTATGTCCAAGCAATTTCGAGGAAACCATTGAGAAAGGTATACTTATCGAAAGAGCCCTTGTTGCAATAGGAACACTCAAACTTTACGACCCAAAAGATTAACCTTCTACTTCAAATGATGAACCCAAGATTTGGGTGAAAAACAAGAACGTAACTAATGACGAAGTAGTTGACACTAAGGTTTTACACAATGTGAAAGCACCCAATATACCACAAAATCAAGTCCAAATAGCACAACAAAGTCATCAGCAAAACAACCAACCCAACTATCAACAGAACAATCAACTCAATTATCCATAGAACAATCAACCCAACAACCAACAACAAAATCAAGGACAAGATAACGAAGGGAGACCACCAAGACAATATGACCAACCATGAAGGAAATTTACTCCATTGGGAGAATCCCTTGAAGTGATTATGCACAAACTAGTCAACAAGAACCTCATCAAAATCAATGATACAGAAAACTAAGAAGAACCTAAATTCAAACCCCCTTGGTATAATGAGAACGATCAATTTGAATTCCATAGAATCAAGGGGCACACCACCAACAACTACATGAGACTTAAGAGTATTGTGCAAGATCTAATCGAAAAGGGAGAGATCGACATAGAACATCAACCTAAAAACAAAGACCTAAAGATTTACAAGGATCCAATCCCCGACCATTCTAGGGGAAACAACAAAGGGAAAGAAAAGGATTACTGTAAGGCCGCCTTCTCTTATGGCGAGGATATTGTTCTAGGAAATATCTCTTGTGATGATCATACTAGTTGTAAATTAACCATCTTAGGCACTAATCCAAAATGCAACGTAACTACTCGAAGGGGAAGAATAACAATCCAAGGAGCACCACCCCCAGTAAAAGCCACAAGTAAGCCAACTCAAGAAAACTCCCACCCTAATCTCCATCCTTGAGCTCTTAAAACTATTGCTAGCACATAAGGAGATATTGGAGAAAGCATTAGTCGAAACGTTAGTCCTAAACAACCTTGACTCTAATACATTTCAAGCCATGGTTGTAAATATCACATCCAACCATCATTGTCTTTTCTAAAAAAAGACCTTTTGCAAAAGTCCTTCCACAATCAAGCTCTTTATTTAGAGCTAGGTGTTCACAAACATAAAGTCAAGAGGGTACTCATAGATAATGGTGTGGGTCTAAACATTTGTACCTTGAAATTTTTGAAGCAACTGGGATACTCTGATGATGTCATAGATAAAAGAAAGAGCATCACCATCAAAGCTTATGATTATATGGAGCATGATTCAAAAGGGACAATCAGGCTACATGTTTAGATAGGACAAACAATAATAGAAACTACTTGTCAAGTCCTAGATCTCAAGCTTCCATATAACCTCCTTTTGGGTTGACCATGGATTCATGCTTTGAAAGCAGTGTCATCTACAATCCACCAATGCCTAGTTTCCTTATAGCAATAAGTAAATTACCATATATTCCAACCCTGAACGCTTCCATTACTGTGCTAAATTGGAGGAAAAGTATAAAAAGATCAAGCAGATACCCAACAATTATATATCTTTTCACTCCTTTTCATACATTGACCTTGCATCACTAGTTTCATCCTCCACTACACCATCATCAACTGAAGTACCTAAATCTGATACCAAGATCCAAGTGCTTGACAAGGGTTGTGGGGAATACCACTTTAACCAATCTTTTTGTATCGAGATGCTTCCTCCCACATCGAAAATATATGGAGGGCCAATAGTGATTGAACATGTTCAAACTGTAATGATGATATTCAAACCCACCATCTTCACCAAGTGGGGTGACATGCAAGATGAGGAAGTATGTGAAGAATATTTATCTTCGTGGATCTACAAAGAAGATGGATGGGAATAGACACTACCTCCCCTTCCTATTGATGAAAAGAGAAAAGGGTGTCAACTAGCAAAGAACATGGGATTCATTAGACAAGGTGGCCTTGGTCTACATGGAAAGGGTAGAATAGAACCAATCATTATGGAAAATCACCCCAAGAATCTTGGACTGGGTGATGGTTCCTCTAACGTGATTACCCCAGATACTGAAAACACCTATAAAGAAGAATCTACTTCTACCACTATTGAGATATTAGATACTTGTGAACATCTAGAAGACTATTTTTATATCTAAAACATGTTTGACAACCTCAACATAAACACTATCATCATTGAACCTACATCTAAAACCACATCTGATGATGACCATATCCAGACAGATTCCAACGAGTACGAATGGGGTTCATGTGACTCTAGCGAATATAACTTAGATACCTTATGGAGATTTGAAAAAACCAATGTCCCTAACCTAGCTACAACATCCATTAGCTTTGCCAGTACCAGTGACAAAATATCCTTACATTATCCATAGTTGATATATTGGGACCAACAACATCAAACTTCAATTTTGGACACATTCCAGAATGATGAGGCTATTGTGGAGTTCATGGGACTTTGAACCAATATACTGTGAGGAGATCACAAAGATTGGTCTGTAATGGAGCTAGATCAAGGAGCATATTTTGAAGGGGAGATTATGTATTCCAGTCACAAAAATAACTTACAAAATTAAAATATCAAAAATAGGTCCCCTAAAGAAAACCACAATGTGGCTTTATCGGATCCAAAAAAGAGAAAAATAAAGGACACATCTAAAGGTGAAAACCTCTTTGAGGCGCCCAAGGTTGGAACATTCAATCTCCCCACCATAGAATATCAAGAGAAATCAACACTCCTAGTTGAAGACGTCGAACCTATCAATGTTGCCACATTAGAAACACCCAAAATCACATATCATGCAGCATCACTTGATCCTAAAGAAAAGGTGAACTTCTCAACATTTATCAATGAAAGTAAAATCAACTTTACATGGACATATGTAGATGTGCTAGCCTAGAACCAACATTGATTGTACATCACCTAGTCATATTTCCTAGAGCTAAACCCATCAAGAAGAAGCTACAGAAGATGCATCCACAAATAGTACTTTTGGTAAAAGAAGAACTACAAAAATTGTTAGATGTGAGCTTCATCAGACCAATTGATTATCCTGAATGGGTATCAAATCTAGTACCAGTATCATAGCCCACTAGGGGCATAAGAATCTGCACGGAATTTTGAGACTAAACAAGGCTTTCCCGAAGGATGACTTCCCTTTTCCCAGCATTGACATGATTATAGATCTGACTACAGGGCATGAAATGTTATCACTAATGGATGGCCTCTCCAAATACAATCAGATCAAAATATCCCTGAGGATCAACATAAAACAACATTAGTGAATAACAAGGAAAGAGCATTCTATTACATCAATCAAACACTGGTGGGCTATGAATTGAAATATTTTCCCATAGAAAGACTGTGTCTATCCGTCATCTTTGTAGCATAGAAATTGAGACACTACATATTGAACAGACAAGTAAAGCTAATCTCAAAAGTAAATCCACTAAAGTATCTATTGGAAAAAGAAGCTCTCACAAGCGGGATTGCTAAATAGGTAATGATATTGAGTGAGTTTGACATAGAGTATATAGAAAGGAAAGTTATCAAAGGACAAATAAAAGAAAATCAACTAGCAGAACCACCATTGGAAGATCACCAACCTCTCGCAATAGAATTCCCAAATGAAATAATATTGCTAACAGAACATGCAAGTCATTGGACCTTGTAATTTGATGGGTCCCACACTCAACATGACTTAGGAACAGGTATCTTATTTCTCACATCATAGGGAGATAGTACACCTAAGGCTTACAGAATTGATTTCTTGTGTATAAATAACATCTTGGAATATGAAGCACTAATCACAGGACTCAAAATGGCCATAAATGGAGGATAAAAGAACTACGGGTTTATGGAGACTCTCAACTGGTAATCAGGAAAGTAAATGATGAGTATCAAACAAAGGATGACAAGTTGATGTCATGTAAAATAATGGTGGACAGTTTTAAATAGTAATTTTTTATCATCATCTTTGAACAGGTTCCTTAGATCAACAACAGAGCAGCCAATGCTATGGCAATAATAGGTTCACTCCTTGACATTCCACAAAACATTCTAAAGTATGAATTACTTTTGGATCAACTACTCATATTGGCATTTGATATCCTAGAATCAGAACTGGTTTGTGATGTTGTTGGTCCTAACTCACCATGGTACCAAGATATATTTGACTTTAGCGAGCATGGTATCATACCTCCTAAATTAACAAGCCAAAAGAAAACCTTTATTTGTAGAACCTCCCAATTCATTATCTTAGGAGATACCCTATACAGATGAATTCTAGATGAAACATTACTTCGATGTCTCAATTTCTAGAAGAAATGCAAACCACTTTACAAGAAGTGCATGAAGTTATTTGTGGGTCACACACAAGTGGAACTAATCTAGTACAAAAATTACTGAGAATAGGGTACTATTGGCCCTCAATGGAACAAGAATGCATTCAACACTCAAGAAAATTTTGTTAATTCCAACAGCATAGTGACCTTGTTCATGCACCGGCACAAGAGGCCTACAAAAACACCATGGCCTTTTCTCGCAATGGGGATTAGACTTGATAGGTAATATCTCTCTCACCTCATCTAATGGGCACAAGTTCATTATCACCGCAACTGAATACTTCACAAAGTGGATAGAAGCAATTCCATTAACATACATCACAAGGAAACATATATCCAAGTTCATCTTGAATTGTCTGATCTTTCAATGTGGAATTCCCCAAACCATCATAACAAACAATAGAACCCCATTCAAAAGCCAAGATGTCAAAGATATTTGTTCCAATTTTTCTATCCAACACATATTCTCCATGCCCTACTACCCCAAGGAAACAGTCAAGCTGAAGTGTCCAATAAAACTATCCTAAAAATACTGAAAAAGCTATTAATGATGTTGACCATGATTGGAATTTGCAACTAAACCCAGCCTATGGGCTTACCGAACTAGTATTCATACACCTACAAGTGCCACACCTTTTTCCTTGGTCTACGGATTTGAAGTTGTCCTACCTATTGAAGTCAAAATCCCCTCACTACGAATATCATTAAAAGGCATGGTTAGCAATGGGGAATATTAGGTTTCTAGATTGAATGAGTTGGAACTCCTAGATGAAAGGGTTTTGAATGTGTTAAACCATGTTCAAGTGTATCATAATTGGCTCAAATGAAGCTACAACATAAAGATTAAAAATAGAAGCTTTCAAATTGGTGACCTACACTAAAAGAGAATCCAAAGATCCAACTGAATCAGGATGGGAAGGGGAAGTTTGAACCAAACTGGTTAGGACCCTTCATCATCACAGCAAGCTATGGCTTTAGAGCTTATCAATTGGCTACTCCTAAAAGAGAACCTTTAGTCGAACCATTGAATAGCAGCCATCTTAAAAGGTTCTATACTTGAACAAATTAGAGTATCCCAACAAAAAAATATAAAAAGAAAAAGATTAAAAAAAATAACAAATAATAATAAAGATAAATAGAACATTCTTTAAGTGAAAACCACTTTGTGGCACTTCTAGGACAAATACTGTAGTGAAAACCTAGCAAACAAGCGATGCGTTTGAATAAGACTTGCATCGTTATCTATTTGCACTATCTGAAGCATCCACCCATTCATCCCATGATAAAATGTGCATACCAATCATGGCTCAATGACTAATTAAGTGTTGAACCTTATTGCACCATCAACATTTGTCTCCCCTAATGAAGGTAATCTTGTCTAAAACTAGGAGAAACTTATTGGAACTGATAGCGGATTGGGTCCTTGTAAATTCCATCATGGTTGAGAAAACCATCAAAATCAAAAACATCCAAAAAACAAACAAATTCAAAAACATCAAAAATCCCAAAAATATGTTATGCTTTGAGTCAACACCAGTCGAACTAAATGGTCTATGCATATATAATGAAGGCAAGGCTTATCTAGCCCCCATGGCCTTAGATCAGTCCCATTAGATGTCTGTCATAGTCTTTTAACTTAGTCAAAAATACAAAATTCAAAAACAGTCAAAAAAATAGAGAACTCAAAAAACATGTTCTTATCAACCAAGGGAACTATGAGCCTTTGTGTGTATAACTTAGGCAAGGCCATCATAACTGATCAGACCCTGAGGCCCTAGGTTAGTCCCCTAAAGAAAAAGGAAAACATTCAAATATCTTATCACAAATCCAAAACATTCATAAAAAGTTAGTAAACTCCAAAAACAATGTTAATCAATATAGTCAAACTACGATGTCTTTGTGTTCATCACGTAGGAAAGGCTTATCTAGCCCCCGAGGCACTGATTCAATCCCTTTAGGTCTGCCCATTTGTTTCTAAAATTCTCGAGAACAAAAAAAATAGCATCAGATAAATATAGAAAATCAAAAGGTCCTACCTCCATTATTGCTTCACCACAATAAACTCATCATCCATAGTAAATAGTTGTCACACTTACCCTTTGCCAATGCAAACAACAAACAAAACAAAACATCAAAATCAAAAATTCCAAAAGTGACAATTAAAACGATTAGACAACAATTAAGGTAAAAACAATGGGCCTGAGTATAGACTACCATACCTATTTGAAAATCATATCAACAATCCTAAACATGAGTCTTAACAAATAAAACGATCCTACAATAGACATCATCAATGGATTTCATTATGAAACATCAAAACAACTATGGTAAGTGATACTGCAACATTGTTTATCTTTTATAATCTTATCCTTTTGATTTATCTTAATACCACATTCTGAGGATCTCTCGAGAATTTTCATAAGGATTTAGAGAAGATGGAATGGTGGCGTTAATTGTCGGTTTATGTTTGTTTTGTTTGTAAGATATTTTTGTGATACTACCATGATGAATACATGTTTTGTTTTGTGTATAGAAGTTGTTTTGAGACAATTCGTGTAGCAGTTGCATGTTAGGTACTTCATACCTATCTATGTAACTAGTCTGAAAATTTTTAACACAACTTAACCATATACTCTAACAAGGTTTTCATTGTATGGTCTGAGCAAAAATATTTTGTGTCGAATTAAAGTCCATGCAATGGATACAAAGCCATCTTGGTTATTAATACCCTTGTGCATCGTATATGTTTGCTACATCAAAAAGGAGTGTTAAAAGATACAAAGCCTCTATGCAAGCAAAATAGAAACTCGTCAATAACTAACAACATCAAACTTTTATCCATCTCTAGATCATCCAACACTTCTTCTAACTAAAAACTCCATCCTACATCAAAATATCATTAGTACCACATCCATCCTACATCCACAATTTCATCAGTACATATCATGATCATAAGTAAAGCAATGAAAATATCATGCATCATGTATAATCATCCATCATCTACATAATAAATCATCATTCATCACATTGATATATGAATCATCCATCCATCCACATCATATGTATGCAATAGAAAAGTACAAAACATAAGCATACATCATCATCCATAATCATCTCATAACACATAATAAAGCCAAAATGAAACATGGTATATATCATATATCATAAAAACTGAGAATGTCATATACATCATAAAGTAACATGTGTGATATCATATACAAAACCATACATATATACGAGGCCTCAACTAGGCCGATGAATGTATTTAAAAATCATGTCTACAAAGTCTCTAATATAAATAAATCACAAAAGATCAACAATCGTTAGCCCTGATGGTCGTCTGGAGGTGGGGACCTTTTATGCTCCTGGCTTTGATGAGGAGAAGGCTATGGCATAACGAGAGGTTGATCAAGTTGTCTGATAGAGTGGCCACCTGACTCTACCCCAGTATAAGTGTTAGGCTCTCTAAAATGAGGCGATCACTGAGCTCTAGGGACAAAGGCCTCATAGAGCGTCTAATAATATGTAACCCTATGTACAAGTTTCTCACACTCAAACTGACATTGAGTCATAGGGATAGATGAAGCCAATAAAATCTTTGCAGATAGCCTAAGTTGCCTCTCAATCACTAACTCATGTCGGGAAGCATCTCTCTCCTGTTTGGCAGCATCTCGCTTTGTAGTCAAGGTTGCAACCTGTGCCTTGGCAACCTGTCTCTATACAATCTCTAAATCTCTAGCCATAATCAAATGGAAAATCTAAGTTGTCATTGTTGCATCCCTAGGTGGAGGAGGAGGACCCTGTGCCACTGGTTGATCCTACTGATCATGTTGTTTGTCATGTCCCACTCTACCCAACTGCTCAACAACGATCTTGAGTCACTCTCTTGCCCCTATGACTTGTCACGCCTTCTCTAGCTATAGTTGGCCCATCGCTAGCAGGATTTGTAAATCAAAGAGGAATTTGACAAGCCCACCACTGATCATAATCAAGTGTAGTGCCTAGATCTACCGGTCCTACAAGCCATCCCCATCCAAATGGGGAAAGCTAATGAAACTCAGCAACAACAACTATAGTAGAAGCGTAGAGCTGCCACACCCTAACCTCTTAAGTGGTCCTCCCAAACTAAGCATGATAAACATCAGGAAAACATGTTTGTTGCTTGTCAAACTGGAAAAGAACCGGATATGATAAATAATGCTCGAGCAAAGAACTAACACGGTCGATCAACCAATGAGTTTGTCAGTAGAATGGAAGTTTCTCCTGATCATCGTATCAGGAATCACAACCTAACCATGGCCTCCAAATGAAACCAGGCATATCATCGATAGCACGACACTAGTAAGATAGTTGACCAAGCCAAGTGTAGTGTAAAAAATAACCATATTTATAAGAATATGGATCCTCTGGATCCCAGTCCAAGACACCATTAGATCTCGTCATTGGGATGTGCTCCCAGGTCCATACATACAACAATGTAAGATCGACAAAGATGGAACTACCTCCTCAATAGGAAACCCCGTGCATGTATTTGTATAGATGTGCAAGGAGACAAGGGACCCATGCGTACCTAGTACCATGCTCAAACATCTGTTCAATACATATTCCCCAACCAACTAGAAACTATCTAACTCGCCAATCAAGAATGATGAGCCCCAAGACTAGAGCACATAAAACCAAAGAAACAAGATCTACATTATCAATTAATGGAGACGGGTCTATCTTTGACAACACAACCCGAAGATGCCTAACACCAATAACTCACCGCATAGCACATGTACCATGTCTAACAGAATAGGTCACAAGCACCCCATGAATCAAAATACAAAGAATCCTCCATACATCCTCCAAGGTGATGGTGTCCTCATCAATTAGCAAATGAAAGGATGAAGAATCAGAGTTCCATCTCTCAACGAGGGCGGTCATCATTGCTCTATGACATCTAATCGCTAACATGTAGCATATATGTCACAATCCCACAGCATCTAAGAAATATCGCTCAAACTCATGGAAACTAGTAATCAAATCAAATAACTGATGTGATCATCGCTCCATCAAGTAAAGTGTTTTGAGAATCGCCTTCAAACATTCAACCCATGACGTTAAGAATTTGTTATGAAAAAATGAAATGAACCTAAGATTGCAAACAAACTAGGTCAAACTTTCAAAAATAGCAAAACCGGTTACTTTTTTGACAAAAGCAATCAAGAAAGTCGGTATGGGACCCTTTTTTATCAAAAACGGTAAAAAAATGCAATAGTAGTATAAATGACAAAAGCGGAAAAGTTTCTAAAGAGCGAACAAAAATCACAAAAGTGACCAATTCATACAAAGAATGTCAAAACCGAACAATTTAAGCGAAGGCGTTCAAACACAAATGAACATCTAGAGCGAATGCAAACATTTTAATCAAAAATGGTAGAAAAATGTGAAAGTAGTACATTCATAAACATCAAAAGTGGCAAGAACGATACAGAATCACAAAATTCATGAAATTATTGTTATCGCTTGAAAACTATTCTAGCATTTATTACTCAAAAATGAAAAGATGAAAACTAAAAAGGAGAACGTACATACCATCCCACTAATGCCAACGAACCTCCAAAACTCACAAGCTACCTCTATGTGATCTAGCGCTCCTCCAAAGACATCATGAATCAACAATCGCCAAATCAAGGAATCCAAAGACAACAATTTACTAAGCACTGAGAATGCACATGACGTAAATTGAACCCTAATTACCTATTTTAACCCCCCAGACCCTAATTTTTTACCTAGGGAACCCTCCTAGGTTGAAATTATGAGCTCACAGGTACATTTGAACTATCAACAAGGGTCATATAGCTTAATTTTTCATCCTCTACACATCTGAACTGAAATGAAACCTTGTCGTGAGCCTGGCCTAAAAAAAAAAAAAATTCGACCTACCTCTCGAGGGGGAAGCCCAATGTCATACCATCTTTTCGTTGAGTGTCGGAGCACAATGGGGCATATAAAAAATTTCTAATCTTGATTTTAAGATCGAATTCTTTGAAACAAAGCAACCACACTTTGTATCAAAGAGGGACAAAATGTAGACATGTAAAAATGACCTAATGCTTATCACACATCCTAAATGACTTTTTTCATCATCGGCATCACTATCATTTAATATCACTACATTTCACATCATTTACATCAAAAACCCTATTTTCCTCTATTAATTGAATAATCTTTAAATTATTTAATTAATACAATTTTTCATCATTTTTGAATGATTAGATAAATTTCATTTATTTAATGAAGTCCTAATCTATATTTATTCCTCATGATTAATTAAATGACATCAATTTTTTAATTATGTCACTAATTTACCTTATTCCCCTAAATCGATTAAATTATTAATACTTAATAGTTTAATTAAATCACTTTCCCCCTTTCTAAACAGAATAATTAAATTAATTATTCAACATTATCAAAAAGGAAAATAAACAAATGCAACTTTATTTGTTAAAGTCAAACATGACTTGCACGTTCAACTCAAGAAACTTAAATTAATTAATTCAATTAATTAATTACCTTCACCCCCTTTTGTGATTGAGCAAATCACGACAACTGATTGCTCACTCTAATTGGCTAACTGGTTCATCTATTTCCTAACTAATCCATCTATTCTTCAATCTCATTGATTAGGCATTATATTTCCTTTGATTGATCAATTGACATCCTTAATTGATTCAATCACCGAAGCTAATTGAGCAATTTAAATCCTCTCAACAACTTTCAACCGCTGATCTTGATTCAACATTTTTTAATCTTGCACGTTCATCTCAAAACAAGAAATCTATAAAATAACCTTCTACCTTCTCATAATTCATCTAGAATTCACATTTAAGTGAAGCTTTGCACAATTATCTCTTGAGCACGTTACAATTATCCTCACAATTTTATTTCAACATCACACACATTGAAGATTTTGCAACACATAATGAAGGCTTTTGCATTGATTACAACAATTCGACATTCAACATAAAATGCAAACACTTCGACACAAGATGGCTAACAATATAGTTTAGTGAATTCTTTGTTTGTTCTTCATTTGATAACTGTAGACACTAAAAATTGTCCTAAGTCTACGAGCATCATTTTTCCTGGTCATCATCTTTCAATAATTGAATAATTTTAATTATTCAATTATGTTCGATCATATTCCTCTATTAATTAAATATTTTTTATTAAATTATTTAATTGATTCAATTATGTTCGATCATATTCCTCTATTAATTATTTAATTGATTCGCCTTCTCATTTCTATCCTAATCAATTAAAATTATTTAATTGTGTCGCTAATATATCCCTTTCTCCAATAATTAAATAAATTATTTAGTTAATTATTTGTATTGCATCCATAGTTAGATAATAATTATTTGACCTTTTATTCTTCTATAATTAAATAATTGATAAAATTATTTAATTATATGTCATTCTTCTCTTTTGAATAATTGATCCAAATCAATTATCCATGTTTAATTTCTATCTCATCCTTTAATTGAATTTATGAATTTAATTAAATCTCATTTTTCATTTCCTCCAAATAAATTATTTGAAATAAATTATTTATTTGCCACTTGTCCCTCTCCATTTTTGAATAAATAATCTAAAACAAATTATTTATGCACCTCTTTTGGTCAAAGATGCCATGTTCATTGCCTTTATTTCTATCATAGTCGTCTCTATTATAAGCCTTCATGGTTTGTCATAGTTATCGGGCATCATAGCCTTCATTGCCCACCTCTTTTTGGTGCATCAATTCTTCACCATTGATCTAGGCATCTTTCTAGAAACTTGATCTTGCTCATTCGTTTTGTAACCTCTCTCTCATGCATCATCATCCGTTGATCTTAGAATCTTTATAGAAGATCAATCTCATTTGTTCGTTTGAATGGTTGTCTATAAAAGAGACCATTCTCATCCATTTTCAATTTAACAAGCATTATCTCCAACTTTGTTTTTTACTATTTGCAAGTATTTGCACAACTTCATCAACAAATTTGAGGGCAATATTGGTGTAACAAGAAATATGAGAGACAAGAGAAGTGAAGCAACTTCAAAAGGGAGTATTTGATTTGAATGTTTTTAGCTTATTATTCTCCATTTGTTTCTCTTCTCTTGTTTGGATGTGGTTTGTAGCTTAGAAATGTTGGTTGTCACTTAGTGTATGTTATTTGATTTTATCCCATCTTACATTGGTGAACCCGACTCTAATCTTACAATTTTGCAGAGAAATCCGTTTGTTTTCTTGTTTGTTTTTGTTGTTTTCCAAGTTACAGCCAAGAATTCACACAAAATATCGTCATCTTATTTTGAGCATAGAAAAATTGCCGCATAAAATATTAAAAAATGATTATCTGAGTTTTGTAAGCCTCATTTTTAGCTTTCTAAAACTTCAAACGGTTTGAAATTTTGATATGTTTTGAGAAAGTTATGGTCATTTTAGTGCTCACAACTTTTTAAGATTTAGTTGTTAAGCTCCGAATTTTCTTTTGTTTATAACACTTTTTTTGTGCAGGATTTTGCCAAACTTTTTTTGGGTTTTGAAGGTCTATGTCTTAGCTTTCCATAGATTTTTACGGTTTAAAATTTTGTTTAAGTTATCATTATTTTTATTTTGTTGTTTTTATTCAATTTTATTTTTTTTGGTTTACTAATGTTTTATTTTCTATGTGTGGTTTTCATCACGAATATCTAACTTGTGGTTTTGCAGGATTTTTGGCTTGTTTTGGATAAGAATTATTTTGTGTGTTTTTCAATGCACTTTTTGAAGAGCTAAAATTGTATTTCATTCATTAGTTTTAAAATTTACAAAAAATTGCATTTACACTCATGAGGATAAAGTGAACCACAATTTGCATGTCACTCATTTGGTCTTAAAATTTACAACAAATTGCATATTTCATTCATGGGCTTAAAATGAACAACAATTTGCATATTTTCACTCATGCGATTTAAAATTGACTTGCATCACATTTCATTGGCTTAAAAAGAATCCAAGTGTTTTCAAATAATAAGCAAGGTTTAAAATCAATCGATTGACTTTAAGCGTAGAAATCACTTCAATTGGTGTTTTAAAAAGAACAATTATCTGCTTTCACATAGATTAAACTAGAGGGTAAATGAACACCATGTCTTAGTGTTTGAGGGTGGTAGGTATTATGCTCTCACCTTGTGCAAATTCAGTGATCAAAAAGCCAAACCCACCTATTTTTGTGTTCACACATTAGAAGGGTCTGCCTTGGTGGGAAAAAGTACTCACCCCAAGGGACGACCCTAAGCAGTAACAGGCTAAAGCCAAGTCCTTTTGAACCACTATAGAAATTTGTGATTGTAAGGAAAGTTTTCAATCAATGGGATGTGGTGTGTGATAGCTCTCCCATAGTATCTTTATAATATGTAACCCCATGTTCTAAGGGTAGGGAGACCTCTTGGGGGAGTTTATCATAGTACCCCCTGAACCAGATGCCCTTACTAGACACCTCTTGTTTGTAGCAGCCAAAATACTTCTATTTTTTGGTGTAGGAGGTCGGACCTCTGAAGTCGTCCTACATACTCGTGGTTCTTAGTAGAGATGAAATTTTTTTCATGGGAGATTCATGAGAACTCAAAGCTTGGTTGACCCAAGAAGTGAGTGTCGTGTTGGGGGAGCCAATGTGGCCAAGCTTCTAAGTCATCCACTAAGAATAAGCGTGGCTGGTTAATCCAAGTGGGAATTCAACAAATATTGCCCTTGCCAACCTTAGGATTGTGCTTGTATTCTTTAAAAAACCAAACTTTTTTACATCAAACCAATCCTCAAACAAAGTGCTTGATACTGTATGTTGTGTTTTCCAGTCATATTCCATCAGAAACAATCAAAACTCGAATCAACAACCATTGAAAATATCAAAACTATCAAAAATATCATTTTGGAACCGCAACCATCAGACATAGACCCGCAAGTTTTACCAACTCATTCTAAGCATCCCCATTAGGAAAACATTGCATCATAGGTTGCATCCCTTCATTCCTTGCATTACACAATTTGGGCTTTCACCCTTAGGTTGCATTTAAGCCTTCAAATTTTGAACATAGGAAGACCTTTGAGCTTTTGGAAATTTTGGGTTACACATTCTATTTATCATTGACCATTGTCATTGTCGTTGTCTTATCATTTGTCACTTTGTCAAGTTTGATCTTGGTCTTGTGTCCTAGTCTTGGTTGTTCTCTTATGGTCAATGAAATTTGGAATTTTTTGCCTTGGATTCACATTAGCTTGATTGCCACCCTTAGTTTAAAATTCCTTCACATTACTCTCATTTAGATTCATATTAACTAGATTGCATTTTGCGTCCTTATATCCCAAAAAAATAAAAAATAGCATAGTTTCATATCCATTTTGCATTTGAGCCTTGCATTGTCATCCAAAGGTCACAAGTTTTGTATGGTCCTCACTAAGTTTTCCTTATCCGTCCTAATCCAAATTCATGACCATGACTTCACTTTACCTTGATCTTCTTCGTAGTCAAACTGGATACCAATCAATCCTCAATCGTCAATACCAACCACTCACATGCCCTTCTTACCAATGATCCATAAGCACCAGTACTTCATCCATCTACCCTCACTATCAAGATTCCCGTAGCACAATCCACGTCATTAATCCACAACAAATATCCATTAGTCATCCCTATCCTAACTTTGACAAGGGAAAACAACCTTCCATTAGTCCATTCCAATCCTCCACATCCTATCATAATCCATCATCCACTAGTCCATTACAATCCTCCACATCTTATCCTAATCCATCATCCACTAACCCATTTCCATCCACTCCATCCCAAACTACAATAACATACAATAAAGGCACATTAATTAATGCTCTCCAAGGACAACTAGCAAAGGAACTTGTTCGACTCCTAAATGAAAACAAAGTTAGGAAATCCAATCACATTGTTGATCCTACACCATCCAACCATTTGTCACCATCATGTCCTTCATGCCTACCAATATCGAACAAGATATTTTTATTGAAGCTTCATTATTGCCATGTCAAAATCTTGGGTCTATCAAAGAAAATCACATCCTTGTCCAAAAACACATCACATTGCCTACACCTTGGGATACATGTCAAAAGAAAAGTCCAAAGCATGACATCATAGCTTCACCTTCATGTCAAGATCAAAGTAGTCCATCCAAAAATTCCTTCTAGATAATCATGGCATCCAAAATACACCTATCCTTGCTCAAGAGTCTATTCACAACCATGTTGTCCAAGATACACCTATTTTTGACCAAGATCCTACCAATGAACAAAAAATCCAAAATGATCCTCTCATCAACCTTTATACCATCCATGATCAAACATTTAAAATTGGCCCTATCCAAACTCCAAACACATCCATTTCCCAAGATGTGACACTTCTCTCCTTTGGACACATAGATAATCAAATGAATGATATGGATAAAATCAAAGAAGAGCATAAAGTAGCTACTATTGATCAAGTCAAAGGAGAACACAAAGAAGCTACTATGGATCAAGTCAAAGAAGAAGATACAAAATATACCACAGATCAAATCAACATCCCAAATGATCAAGAAGAAACAAGTATGGTGAATGATAAATCCAAAAAATCCTATCAACTAGGAGCATCCACCTTTGTCAAAGTAGGCTTTCTGGTAGATGAGGATATTCCAAGCAGCAATTTCCGCATACAGAATGATGGGTTCGCATCTTGCTTTCAAAACAAAAAATACCCTATCACAAATAGAATATGTCAGAGCATGCAGTATCAAGGAAAAGGACTAGGCCTACATGAGCAAGGCATTTGAGAACCAATACAATTTTATGCAAATCCTAAACATCAAGGTCTTGGTTATTCTTCAATCAAAGAATCAAATGATGTTAGTGGTACCTCCTTGATATTGTGGGCAACTTTATCTGATACAAACTCAAAATGGGGGTCATGAGTAGTCCTTGTCATAAGGTTGCTGCCAACACTCCTTCCATCCACACCATAAACAGTCATTCAAACAATAAATATTCCTTTTGGAACCAACAAAAAGAAAATTATTACAAATCCAAAGTTCAAAATCGAATGTTAAAGTCCATTGAATCAAACAAAAATACAAGTGGACAAATGAAGTTAAAATGGATCCCAAAGAAAAATGGATCAAAAAAAGAAAATATTCCAAATCCAAAAGTCAATCAAAATATGGAGCCACAAGAACAGAGAACTCCCACATATAGTAAATGTCCACCTCCTTCAAAATTATCATCAAGAAAGGCATGTAAAAATGTTGGTTTTGAATGCTATCCCAATCAAAATTCCAAACTCCACCATCCAACATCCCAAGTTTGGAAAATAAAAAGTGATTTATCCAAACATCCAAATAATCCTTCCACATCTGCCATCATCCATCATGCCTAAAGTCTAAAATACATACCTCATGAATCCATCGCATCTTGGCAACAACTCTTTATCATAAGGATGCAAAAGGAACTCTATCACGATGTGTGTATTTCGATAAGGCCAAACCTAGTATCAAAGAGGATCACAATGACATCGATCAGTTGTATGTGAGTGTTATGATCCTAACAAGACAACTACTCCATAAAGGTCACTATTGGCATATCATGACACTGGTATCTACATCAACACCATCAACGGATTCAGAACAATCAGCGATTATACAGGACATCAAATCAATATAAAAAATCAAAAAAATTATCACCCTGATGAAAACCTGGAAAACAGGCATCTTGTGTGACATCAAAAAAAAAAAAAAAACAAAATAGTAAAGAGAAAAAAATTGTCCAGATAATAAAAACCATTTTTATGGCGCTTTGGATAAGTACCGTGATGAAAACCTGGCAAACAAGTGTTATGTGTAAGAGCAATTATCTATGTGGACCATTACACTTGGGGGCAAGTTGTCTCATCTCTCATGCATTTCTCATGACATTTCCATCTATCCATCCAATCCATATTGTTTCCATCCATTTTCCCACCTACCTTGATCTTGATAAGAAATGGGGTACAAACATAAATCATGTTTTGGGAAAATTCTTGACATGTCAATCCTTTGCTCATACATTACCCATGAAATATCATGTCATTGCCTTCATAGAATTTATCCAAACCCATATCTTAGAGAAAACAAATTATCCCCATGCGAAATAGTCTTTGGAGATCATATGATAATTTTTTTAGCCAATAATCCTCATGTCTCCCATCCTTTACCAAAATAAATCGATTATCCTTCCATACCTATCATTGGGCTTGTTTTTCCCTTGTCATTGGTCTAAGGATTCTAATCTACTTATCCAAGTGCCCTCCATAATCCCATCTAGTCCTAAGGTTAGTCATTTCAAATGCAACAAGCCCAATCCATATGTTTTGCTATGCACTCTAGCATGTCATCCAAAACATTCATTGGTTTTGTTCCCAACCTTGCTGCAAACCTTGATCCTTTAGTCACATTATCATCAACAAGACATGTCTTTCCCAATCCTCATGTTGTTTTGGGATGTTTCCTTCCCATATCAAACATCGTTGTTGTCATCATTATCACCTATCAATTGGTTTTCAACTTGACTAGGGGCAAGATCATGTTTATCCTTGGATCCTTGTGCATGCCTGGCTGATTGATTGTGGATATCTTTCACATGCATTTTTCATGATCCCTATAGTTATCATCCATAATAAAGCTTCATCATCCTTCCCATGGCTTGAAGACGACCAACATTTAGCATCCTTTTCTTTCATATCCACCTGTCACATTCGTCGTTACCCCTTTGCACATAGTAAAGTGGTCTTGTACCTGACTGGGAGTAGTTCCTTAAATTATATATTCATGGGAAATAACGCATAGTATCAACCCTTTAAAACCTTCAAAATCCATAAAAATCATAAAATGTCCTGAAAAAATCCATAAAAAATCAAAACATTTCAAAATCCAAAAAAATCAAAACATTTCAAAATCCAAAAACATCAAAACATTTCAAAATCCAAAAAGATCATAGAATCCTCAAAATCTAAAACATCAGAAAAATTCAAAACTCCCAAAAATTAGAGTCTGAATCTAAGTCTGACTCTGAATTGATTTTGTTATAGTGGTTGAACTACATTGCCTTTGTGTGTTTTCTACGTAGGCCAGGTTCATCTTAAATGGCCCCTAAGGCATTACATCAGTCCCTTTCAATTGTCCAAATAAAATCATGACTCAGTCTTTTGTCAAATACAACAAAATCAAATCATGTCAAACTACGAGGTCTTTGTGCACTGCTACATAGGTAAGGCCATCTTTCGATGAGCCCCTGAGGCCCCCTAGGTCAAGTCCTTTAGGGTTCGTCGAGTCGGGTCGTGTCCTTGGTCCGGAAGCAATCATCATTCAAACTAAATCACTAAACACCAAATGAATGAAATCCTCCATCAATCAATTATCTTATCATCCATCAACCTGGTCATTCAACTGGAATGGGGCATTTTATTGTTTTGTCTCATTCAGTCTTATCTCTTGTCTCTTATCAAGATGTGTCCTCCTTGAGATTAGATTTTGTCAATTTGGTCATTCACCTTACGTAGGATATGTCTTTCTTGTGGATAGGCGTCTTGTCAACACTTGTCACTTGATCAACTTTATCAGATGTGTTCCTTGCCTTAAATAGGATATATCTTTCCTAAAATTGGGTATCGTCACGTCACTTGATCATATATCAATCAATCTGTCAAAAATTCAATTAATCTTGTCAACCTTGCCAATCAATCTTGTCTTAATCAAGATGTGTCTTTCTTGAAATCAGGCGCATTCAATCAACTTTGTCTGCTTTGTCAATCAATATTTGTCCATCAATCTCATCATCTTGGTCAATCAATCCTGCCTTCATCAAGATGTGTCCTTCCTGAGGCTACACGTGGTCAATCAAATCAAATTGGTCAACCTTTGTCCACTTATCAATCAATTCTTTTCAAACTTATCAAATCAAATCTCGGTCATCTTGGTCAACCTAATCAAACAATCACCATTATCACTGGCAAACACTTTGTTGGTTTGGATTTTCTTATATTTTTTATTGGTTTTCGGTCATGTTACTAGTCTCCTCGAGGATGTCCTATTAAAGGATTTAGAGGAACGATGATGGATCATGGCCTCTTCTCTTTGTTTGTTGTCTATGGTTTGTCTTGGCAAAAAGGTTGGGACAATTGGGTCCTTAGTATGAGTTGGGACATTCCTTGTCTTTTTTACTGTTTGTCTCTTCCAAATGGTCACCTTGCACACCTTGGTTTATCTCATACCATGATGTTTGTGGTCCATTTGTGACATTTTTTGACGCCCAATGATGATAAATATAAAAATTTAAGCATGAAAGTTGGTTCCCTTATCATTTCCTATCTATATTTTTTTTCCTTTTTACGCTAACATCCCATCTCCCTTGTCTTTTCCACGCTAACATCTATCTCCTTCATGCTAACATTTCTTCTATCCTTCATCCTCTAGTCTTATCTTCCATTTCGAGAGCACATTTGTGTTCTTTGAACCCACCTGTACTCTCGAGGGGGCATACCACAACCCTCCTGGTCATCCTTCCCCTTTCTCTTTCAATTGGGGCATATTTTAAAATCAAATTTCTTTGACACAATGTGATGAACTGCATTATGTCAAAGAGGGGCAAAATGTAGACACTGAAAAATGTCCTAAGTCTGCGAGCGTCATTTTTCTTGGTCATCATCTTTCAATAATTGAATAATTTTATTTATTCAATTATGTTCGATCATATTCCTCTATTATTTTAATTATTTAATTGATTCACTTTCTCATTTTTGTCCTGATCAATTAAAATTATTTAATTGTGTCGCTAATATATCCCTTTCTCCAATAATTAAATAAATTATTTAGTTAATTATTTGTCTTGCATCCATAGATAATAATTATTTGACCTTTTATTCTTCTATAATTAAATAATTGACAAAATTATTTAATTATATGTCATTCTTCTCTTTTGAATAATTGATCCAAATCAATTATCCATGTTTAATTTCTATCTCCTCCTTTAAAAAAACTTGTGAATTTAATTAAATATCATTTTTTATTTCCTCCAAATAAATTATTTATTTGCCACTTGTCCCTCTCCATTTTTTAATAAATAATTTTAAAACAAATTATTTATGCACCTCTTTTGGTCAAAGATGTCATGTTCATGGCCTTTATTTTTGTCATAGTCGTCTCTTTCATAAGCCTTCATGGTCTGTCATAGTCATCGGACATCATAGCCATCGACATCATAGCCTTTATTTCCCACCTCTTTTTGGTGCATCAATTCTCCACCGTTCATCTCTGCATCTTTCTAGAAACTTGATCTTGGTCATCCGTTTCGTAACCTCCCTCTCATGCATTCTCATCTGTTGATCTTAGAATCTTTCTAGAAGATCAATCTTGTCCGTCCGTTTGAATGGTTGTCTATAAAAGAGACCATTCTCCTCCATTTTTTATTAAACAACTATTATCTCCAACTTTCTTTCTTACTATTTTCAGGTATTTGCACAACTTCATCAACAAATCTGAGGGCAATATTGGTTTAAAAAGAAATAGGAGAGACAAGAGAAGTGAAGCAACTTCAAAGGGGTAGCTTATTATTCTCCATTTGTTTGTATTCTCTTTTTTGGACGTGGTTTGTAGCTTAGAAGTGTTGGTTGTCACTTAGTTTATGCTATTTGATTTTACCCCATCTTACAATAACCATTGTTTCATTGAATTCATTGATTTATATTGTGCATTTCGTGAGTAATGGGTTTAGGAATCTTAATCTTGTTTGAATTAGATTAGTTCAATCCATTTATGTTGCTTTCCTATTGCATCGATTTCCCCTTTCTAACGATAATATATCTATCAATCAAAAGGGGAGTTAACTTAATCTCCCAATCAAAAGGTGAGTTAACTTAGTCTAATTGAGATAAAGGTGGAATTGATTAAATAGAGTTGGCACCTAACTACCATCAATTAAGAACTTATGAAGTAGTGATGACATTGTGTACCTCAAGTCAAGGTACACATGTGATTATTAGCTATTTTTGTGAGGAATAATTAAATATCTTAATTATCTCATGTAAACTTATTAATTAGGAGTAATATCACATTTAGGATAGGATAATCTAAGGTGAATAAAATATTATACCATTAAAACTTACATATTTGTTTGTATAACTATAAACACAAGAATCTAGGGATGATCTCTTTCTCCTCCTTTCAAATGGCCTCACATATACCTTTAATATAAAATGAATATTGTAATATTTAATATTAAAAATTATTCTTTAATAGTTCATCCCTAATGGATTCTCTTAAATAGAGGGGAATAACATTACTATTAATTAATAAATTTATTAATATGAAAAGATAAATCTTTTTTATATTAATGCATTTACTAATTAATTAAATATTTTTTTGTAATATGTTAAAAGAGTTTATAATTTAAGGTTTTATAGAGTGTATCAAAACTTTATAAATAGTTATTGCATACCTATTTATTGATGTATAGACCCCTAATAAAATTATACTTAAAAAGATTTTTGATTGTGATATTTATTTAAGTTTGTAATGAAAATAAATTCATCCATGAACTATGAACTTGAATAACAGATCATTTTCTTTAAATTTGAAAGTTGTCATTTTACATTTTTGCAGATTTGGCCTCATTGTCAAATAAACTTGTGACTCAACATGCTATAGGGAAAGATCGTAAGACTTTCCTATTAGTTTTAAACTTTATTTATAAATTTGAGACCATTCTTGTGTGAATTGGAGCTTTAGACAACATAGAGCCATCCATAGGTTCTTTTAACATGTTAGTTATTTCTAGTTCTTTTAACTTATATTTTTTGTATGTTGGTTTGGGAGACTAGGGGAAACATGTTAAACCCAATTGTGTATACTTTCACTACTAGATTCTATCATTTTTTCTATTTTTAGAGGTTTTGTTGTAGTATCTAGGTAGTTGCAATAATATCAACCCATTGCAGCAACATTCTAAGCATGAAAAATTTTAGTGAAAATTCAAGGGATGTTTCTTCTGTTTTTAGTTTCATATTTGCATGACCAATTTCTAAAATTGTGGTGTACTTGTTAGATAAATATTTGTCTAAACTGAACATTGTGTGATTACCAACTTTATATTCATGTCAAAGTCATTTTTATTTATAGCATTGGAAAGCTCTTGAGATACTTTAACTCAATTTTAATTGTTGGGAAAGTTTTGAGAATTTATTCATGGTGCTTGAGATGATTATTTATTTGGTCATTCCTTAGTAAATGAATTAATTAGATTGATTAATGAATTGAATAGTGGTTCAATTCTAATTTATGATGTTAGAAATTGGAGGATGTTGTTCTAGTTTTTTTGCATCTACACTTACAGAATTACAAATGAATTAATGACATTTCCTAATTCATATGTTTGTTCTATTTGAATTAATTAATTGACAAATGAATTTTCATCTCCTGGTTTATTTAGTTTCTTTTTTTTATAAGGTTGTGGATATGAGTACCTAGTCACTTAGTATAGGGTGAGACCCTACCTCCCTTATCTTGTGTTGTTTGGTTTAGTTGGACAAACATCATTATCCCTATGTGTACTCTTATGTTGAAGTTTTCTCACTAGGATTAAATCTTTCTTTAGTGCTTATGTGTGTGTGTGTGAGTGGACCATATTGGTATGTATGCCATCTTTGTGAATTGAGGTGTTCACACCTCTCTACTTGTTTGTAATTTTCTTATCTTCCACATAGATTGAAGTGTTTTTGTATATTATTAAGAGCAATGTAAGTACTAGTGTTTGAGTGGACCACATTGTTAGGCATGCCATCTTTGTGAATCAAGGTGATGGCACCTCTATATTTGTGTGTATTTTATTTTATCTTCTACATGATTTTAAGTGTTCGTGTGTATTGTGAAAGGAATCAAAGTACGTAAAAATCTTCCTACATTAAAATTTTGAAGAAGGTAATACGAAATTAATATTTTAATAATTATAAAATGAAGAAACACATATAAATATAAAATAAACAATATAACATAACATAAATATTGTACAAATTCTACAATAATAATTATTGACTTACACAAAATAAATAAAAAATGAATATAAAGACATTTGGAAGTAAAAGGGCATCCTTATAGTAGGAACTAATTATTTGGTTAGACAAAAGCGCAAAGATTGTTATTATTGATACATATGTAGCCCGTTATTAAAGCAGGGAAAGTGAAATGGATAATGCGATAAGAGGACGTGGCAATTTAATTGGATGATGATGGAGCTCATATTAGCAAGAGCATATACAAGTAGGTGCCTAAAAACAAAAAAAAAACAAAAACAGAGAAATAAGCAAAGCGTGCGTGCAATGGCCGTTTCGTCCTCTGCATATCTGTCTCTTGTGCGGTGCCGCTCTCCCTCTCCCTCTCCCTCTCCTGCATTGCCCATCAAGACACAGGTGCCCCAAAGGCTGAAATACAGGGGGCAGGTGGGGGCGTGGGTGTCCAGGAGGGAGGTGGGCATTACAGTAGGAGCATCTGTGTTATTGCCCCTGCCCCTGCCCCTGCCCCTGCACCAAATCCAGGCCATTGCTGCGGAGGAGGCCGAGTATGAGAAGGAGACGCGGGAGGTTATTTTGCAGGTGAGGGGCACAATCGAGATGGATAAGGGCGACCCCAACACCAGCAGTGCCGTGGCTGCCCTTCGTGAGGCCTCCAACAACTGGGTGGCCAAGTACAGAAGGGACAAACAATTGGCCGGTAAGCCCTCTTTCAGTAATATGTACTCCGTCTTGAATGCCATCTCCGGCCATTACATTAGCTTTGGACCCACTGCGCCCATCCCTTCCAAACGGAAAGCTAGGATTCTTGAAGAAGTCGACACTGCCGAGAAAGCCTTGAGCAAAGGCAGGTAGGCTAGCCTAGGGTTTTATTCTTGACTGTTTTCAGAATGTAGGATGCCAATTCTGTCAGATCTTAACCTCTCTTCATCACTATACCTCACCGGTACCCCCATGGCCATTTCGGAAATTACTGGCTAGTATAGTTTAAATTTGTTTGCCTAAATTTTTAAAGATGAAAACATGTGTTTTCTCATAAAACACTTTTTTCTTGGTTGTAACCTCTCAGCTTTAAGACAATATCACTGCTATTTAAAACCTTCGTATTTAAGCTTCAAAATTTAAGAAAACAATTTTGAATGAGAATATGGTGCCTAGCTGCTCTTAATGCTTTTACCATATCTCATTAAGTTGTTAGCCTACTTAGCATTCAATTTCACAATCAAATTTATATAACATTTTTGGTCTTGTGTCAATGTAACAATAGATTGTTTATTTCTATTTTTTTATTTATTAAAAATAATTTTCAATCGGTCTTTGATATGTTGGTGAAGTTGAATGGTTTGGAATGAGCCACCAAGGATCAAGTTTTGCTAAGTGGAAAGCCCCAACATTATAAGGGATGAGGTCAGGATTGTGCGTTGAACGACTTTGCTGAAATTGATATCCCTTAGTCCTTGACTCTTAGCTAAAGAGGTTTCAACCTATTTGAATTGATATAAAAACTCTATCTATGAAAAATTGACATCGTAAAATTATGACATTTTAACTAAAAAATAAAACAATGCTTGTTTTAACACATCTAATATAATATTGCATCAAATATTATCATGACTTTATTGTTATGTTTAATGTTTTGTTTATGACTTAAATTCAAAATACAAAGTAGTGAGCTAATTTAGAAACAAACTATTATTTAGTTGGGAGATCTCGCCTTATAATTTTAGTAGATTGAAATGAGAGGTTGTTAGATATTGTAGCATAAATATAAAAATATTTTATAGAATAATACAGGGGAATTAAATATATTTTATTAATAAAAATATAATTTAAAATTAATTAGTATTGGGAATTAAATTGACTTGTTTTAGTCTCCTTGAGATCAAACCCAACCACTATGGAAATGTCCTAATGCATGATATCACTTTGTAACCCATAAAATAATCTCGACAAAATGTAAACTTCTACAACCTAGTTCGTCACAATCTTTGATATCTAAATATGCATAAGATTGATATATAGAAATATTTTAGGGGACACTTTCAAATTGTAAGGTTCAAGTTCTCCTTCATCAATCCCCTAGTTAGATTGGTTTTATGGCCTTCGATAAATGTTGAAAGACAACAAAAAATGTGCAAGTAGCTCATATGCAAACTCTGATGCAATTGATACTTTTTATTCTCTAATTCAAAGGTTTCTTAGGAATGAATGTTCTTTGATAATGAAATTTTGCATGTGATTAATTGTACACAATGAATGTCTTTAAATACAAACATAGAAATTGGAAAAATGTTGGAATTTGACAATTTAAATTTGAAAATTTAAAATCTGGGGTCAACCTTGAGCCCTTTGAGATCAATCTTGAGTGCCACGTAATTGAAATAGGACAATAAAGTAGAGATCTCAAGGTTAGGATTAAATGTAGCGATATGTGTGTAAGCATAGGTGCAATAAATGGCTAATAGTGGTGAATGTGTGGGAATAATTGCAAATAGGGATAGGGCAAAGTCAAATATCTAGGGATAAGTGTAAATGGATGTAAAATGTAACTGAATGAGGATTAAGAAATAAGCCAAACCTAGCACATGAATGCACAATATATTAAGTTATTCTATCAAAGTGGGCCCAAAATTAAAAGGATTGGCAAGGTATGCAAATTTTAGCATTACATTTTACCCCCATTTTAAGGTGTATATGAATCATGGCCATTATTTCAATGTTTATGGACATTCTCAACCAACATGAAAAGTAAATATTTAGACAAAAAGATATGGAGTCATGCAAAGTAATGAATTTATCTCAAACTATTCATGTGTTCCTCCCCTCGATCTAACCACTCCATAGGAACCCGCAAAATAAAGTAGGTTCTATCATGAAGTATAAATAATTCAACTACCTAGGAAAATGAGAGAGAGGGAGAGAGAGACTATGCATGTATGGAAAGTGATTTGGAATGTTCAATAAATGTGATAATAGTAATGTGTGTGACATTTTAGGCATGTATATGTAATGTGCCTCCAGTTGAAGTGGTAAATATGATTTACACTTAAATAGTAATGTAATAGAAATTTGTTGCTATGGGAGAATGAAAGTGCTATATTAGGATCTATATATGTATAGTGAGGAGTCTCTATAAACACACATGTGGTTGTTTATGATCTCAATGTAAGAGTGTTAGCAACAATATATTCTCCCCTTCAATCAGTAAATATAAGGAATTGGAGGAGAGGGAAAATGATACATGAAAAGTAAAGGTAAATATAATCATAGATAAACATGCTAACACATGTCTTGTTTTGATTAAAGGTAAAAAACAAGTTTTGAAGGGGTCTAGAACCCATCACATCAAAAGCAGTTGAACCGAAAGATAAAGACAACTAAAGAAAATCAGCCCAACCCTAGCAAGACCACAGCAAAAAGTCAACAAAAAAGTAGGACGCCAACCAACAGCATTACATATTTTTCAGAATATCTGCAACCTCCACATCACAGGTCACAGTCTTAATGCCTTCATCCCCAGCAGTAGACGGATCATGAGGAGCACATGCCTTAACTTTGGTCTTGTTGCGGGTTCAAGCCCCAGGCCCACCCGATTTCACCTCACCAATCAAAACACAACCCTTATCAACATCCTTATCACTAAGTTTTTCCCCTTTCAGTAGCTTGTCAACAACATTAGCATCCTTACCATTTTTAACACTATCCATAGGGGAAGTGATACCCACAGACTCAACATTAAACCCAGTTTTGTTCCCCTCCCTGGACCTTTGTCCAGATTATCATAAATCCTATCAATGAGATTTTCCAAGGTGGGGATTCTTCCTTCCGGGTTCCACTTCATCAGAAGCATTTCCTCTGCCACAGTCTTCAGGGAATTCATCAAATCATCAATATGATCCTGCATAGAGGAATCCTCCGCTTTGCTCAACACACCCCTCACTCTGACATTAGTCATATTCAATTCATGGAAAATCCATTTAAAAAGCTTATAAAAAATAATAAAGCCCTCTTTGGTGGCTCCCAAAACATCAACAATATTATCTTTACCAATACTAAAAACATCTTTTCCCTCTTCATCCTCCTCATGCAAGGAACTAGCCTTATCTAAATCAGCAGCAACCTCCTTACCCTTTTCAGCAGCAATCAGCGTCACAGTCGGAGTTTTAATTTTTCGGATGGACTCCGCGATCTCAGTAGCAACTGCCATCCTTTTTGTCCTTTTGTTTAGGTCCACCATAGGAGAATCCACAACAACCTGCTCAATGTCAACCACAACCATCTTGTCCTTCTTCTGATCCTGAAGCCCACCCGAAGGGACCACAACACCCTATTCCTTTTCATCTGAAAACCCCACAACATCCTGTCCGCCACCCATTTTATGAGGAGTATGCATCTCAAGCATTTTGCTAGCAAACCTCACCACCTTAGTTTTACTATCCTCCACAATCAACTCCCTATCTTTCAGAACAGGGGGAAGCGACGACACCTCCCCAGCCGTATCTTTCATGTCCTTTCTTCTCTGACTCAGTATTTCCTCAGCAGGCTCTTCACTACAAGTGGCATAGCCCTTATTAGGGCACAACACCACCTTTTTGCGCTTACCCAAAGCAGGGGATCTCATGTCTTCATCCATAGTAATCAGGGAGTCCGACACAAAATCCACATCATCCTCTGAATCCGACTCCTTTTCCAAGATAAGCTTTTGTTTCTTCCTATTTTTGCAATGCACTTCATCCTTAGAAAGAGTCTCATAACCCTTATCCTACTTTTGTTTCACATCCTTCAAGGTAGAAATCGGCTTTACAACCTCAAAGGCTTTGGCATAATCAGAGATAAGGAGAATCAACCCCACATGAAGAACAGGGTTCCTCAGATTTTTCTTATGTTCAATTATACCAGCATCCAAAGAAGCCAAAAGGTAAAAAGGGAAAGAGATCATTTTCTTGTGACGGAAATGATTAAGTAAAATAAAGTGGTAAGCATTTACCGTAGAATAACAACCTTCGAGATAAATATACCACATTATCTCCTCAACAACGTCCCCCCGCAAGGCCTTGATAGTCTTCCTCTTATAACCCCCACTCTTCGCAGTTTTAAGGTCTTGGGCTTCCTCTCCTTTGAAGAAAATTTTCATGGCGTTTTGCACTTCTTTCTTATCTCTAAAGAACTTCATACCTTTCGTCGACAAACCAGTAATGTGGGCTATGAGGTCTTCATTTACATCAAACTCCGTGCCTACAAATTTCAGCACCTTGTTGTTCCAATTTTTGGCAAACAGAGAAGTCGTATGAGGGTTATTGCCATGCAAATGCTCAAGATAAGGCATTAGCTCTCCCTTCTCAAGAATAGCCCAGACCTTCAGTTTTTTCTTAATCGTGTCACAAGAGAAAGGCTCTGCCTGATTCCTGTGTCCACCCATGGCAGTCGTCCTCTCAGAGTCGAAACAGTTCACAATTATCAGAGCAGTAAGGAAACTTCTCAAGAAAGCACCACTTAGACTACCCACAATTCGTGTGAGAAAGGAGACGTGGCAGAAGAAATTTAATAACATAGTAATCCGCTCCCTACGAATATCCTCCTTAGTACCATCAAGGTTGGCTGAATCCTGATTACAATTCCTCCATATCATTACCCTCCACGTGATGATAAACATACACGCCCAACACCTTACAAGAACATCACTCCCCTTAGATATGTGCATCATGATTAATTGTGACAATAACCTCTATAGGAAGAGGGTCATTCAAATCCGATTCATGGGCTCCTCTAACCCCCATATTAGCAAAGATATCAGCCAAAATATTTCCTTCTCTCAATATATGAGAGATATAATACTCATCAAAAGACTCAAGGATATCTATGGAATCCTTAATCAAATTCTCAATAGTCCAACAGGCAGTAGCACATTTTTTCATGTTATTGATGATATTGAGAGAATCCCCCTCAAGCCACACTTTCTTAAAACCTTTCTTTTCAACTAGTTTGAGTCCATGATAGGCAGCAGCCGCTTTCGCATAGTGGTTTATCTGGGTTCCCAAAGGGAGCGCCACCACAGAAACGAGCCTACTATTAGAATTTCTAATCACTCCCCCACAACCAGCAGGTCCCGGATTTCCTTTAATCACTCCATCAAAGTTCACCTTAACCCAACCATCTAGCGGAGCCTTCCACACAACATGCTCTCTAGAAGCTTTCCCTTTATGGATCAAGAGGGAGATATCACAGGGCAACCTCCACTTCTGAGCAACAACCAAATCATATTGAATCAACACAATCTTCTACCCATTATGAAAAGAAACCCCAGTGACAAAATTTTCTTTAATAGCCACAGAACTTTTATAGGCCACAAAGATAGTAGGAAGAGCATAATTCCTAAAAATCCTATTGTTTCGTTCAAGCCACAATCCCTAAGCAATATGAGGCAGAGAGAGACCACAACACCTACAAATCCATATTAGAAGAGGGGCAAAGCCATTAGTTCCACAAGTCCTTAATTGAGGCAGGGAACACCCAATTGATATTCCAAAGATGAAGCACATGTGCCCATACACTTCTAGAATAATTACAGCCAATTAGCAAATGGAGGGGATCCTCAGCCTCTTCTTCACACATAAAGCACCTATTAACCAACAAAAAACCCCTCTTGACCAAATTGTCAGTAGTCAATACCTTGTTCTGGTATAGAAGCCAGAAGAAAATATTAACCTTAGGAATTAATCTAGAAGACCAAACAGAGGCCCAAAAAGGGGTAGGGCTAGCAAAAGATTCATTAAAACAAAAAGTCGAAGCAACAAAAAAGTTACCATTAGAAGAAGGTTTCCAAACAATTTGATCCATAGAAGGAATGGAAGGGATATGGACCAAGGACATAACCTTAAACAAGGCCTCCATCCTCAGATCAGCATCATCCAATCTTTTCCAACATCCATCAGCAATATAATTAGCAACATATCTTCCAAACTATTGCAAACAATCTTTCATAAGGGGTTGTGCCCATGGCTCATCTTTAAGTGGTTTATTGCCAATCCAACTTTCCTCCTAGAACAAAATCTTTCTCCCATCACCCAACTGCCAAAAAAGTCCCTTAGACAAAAGTCTACGAGCCTTCACCATGCAATTCCAAAGAGCAAACCCAGAAGGGGGGGGCAAATCAGGTTTCAAAAAGTTTCTCAAAGCATAAGCACCCTGCAAGTACTTATTCCAAGCAATTTGCGCTCATTCACTCTTAACAGAAAATAACTTCCATAGTTGTTTCCCCAGAAGAGCAATATTAAACTCACGGATTTTACGGATACCAAGACCACCAACCTTTTTATTTCTGCAAACATCATCCCAAGCAACCAAGTGAATTATCCTCCTGTCTTCAACATTAGACCATAGAAATTTTTTTTGAATTCCTTCCAATTTATCCACAAATTTACAAGGCGTAAAAAATAAATTGAGTGCATAAACAGGGAGATTTTGGAGAGTAGACTTAATTAATTGCACTTTCCCAGCTTGGCTCAACACCATACCCTTCCAACCAACCAACTTAGAGTTAAACTTGTCAATCAACCCTCACCATAAGGACTCAGGTACATTCAAGCACAGGGGAAGCCCCAAATATGAGGTCGGGAGATCATCAATTTGGAACTGCAAAATTCTAGCAATTTTATTCTGCCTGTGAACCGGTGTATTCAAAATTATCACACTCTTGGGTAAGCTAACCTTCTGCCCAGAAGCAGCTTCATACTTCTGCAAAATTAATTCAATAGCCCTGGCTTCCTTGATAGAGGACTCCCCAAGCATGAGAAATTCATCCACAAACTGTTGATGGGAACAAATCAGATTACTAGAAGAAGGGGACAAAACAGCCAAATCCCCAAAGATAACAGATCTTTGAATAAGACACCCCAAGGATTCCACCATAATGATAAACAGAAAGGGAGAGATAGGATCCCCTTGCCTAAGACCCCTGGAGAAACCAAACAAAGGAGAAGGCAATCCATTGACAAGGACAGAGAACAGAGCATTTGAAATTAATTGATGCAAAATAGCCACCATCTTCTCCCCAAAGCCAAACGACAACAAAATCTTGGATAGAAAGCCCCAATCAACTCTCATAAGCTTTAAGTAAATCCAGCTTTAGAATAAACCCAACATGCTTATTGACAGTTAAGGAGTGAATGTTCTTATGAACCATGAGAATAGAATCCAAAATTTGCCTACCCGCAAAAAACCCATTCTGCTGAGGAGAAATGAGACGGGGCAAAACACTTTGCAGCCTAACCGCCAATACCTTGGAGAAAATATTATAGATCGAATTACATAAGCTAATAGGACGAAACTCATCAAAAGAAGAAGCCCCCAGTTTCTTCGAGACCAAAACAATAAAAGAGGAATTCAACTCCTTAAGAAGAGAACCGGTCCTAAAGAATTATTTGGTAGTTGCAACCACCTCCTTGGCAATAATTTCCCAAAAGAACTAAAAGAAGAACACGGGAAAGCCATCTAGGCCATGCACCTTATTTCCTTCAAAAGAGAAAACAACACTTCTAATTTCCTCAACCGATGGAATGCCAACCAACTGTCAATTAGTATTAGCATCAATGATTTGAGGGATATCCCTAAGAATTTCCTCCTGACAGACCAAATCAAGCCCCCCCTCCATCGCAAGCAAATTAGAGAAATAAGAGGAGGCAACATTTTGCAAATCAGCATCATTATTGAGAAGACAATTATTGTAGTTTATAGACTTAATGCGGTTATGAGCCCTGTGTTTCAGAGTAGACAGGTGGAAAAACTTTGTATTTCTATCCCCACTGTTAAGCCACATAATCCTAGACTTCTGCTTCTAGAATTCCTCTTCCTTTGCCACAATATTGTGCAGTTTGGAAAGAAGAACATTTTCTTTCAAAAGCAGGGCCTGATCATACCCAAAAACTTGGATAGCATGTTGCACATCATTAATTTCCTTAGTCACCTCTTCCTTTTCCAGAAAAATATGACCAAAGGAAGATCTATTCCATCTTCTAATATTTTCCTTCACATTGGCTAGATTCTTAGCAATTTTGAACATAGCAGAACCATCCACCTGAATATTCCACCAATCTGAAACCAAATTACTAATATTCGGATGCCAGGTCCACATCTTCTCAAATCTGAAAGGGAAGTTCTTTTTCCCTCCCCAAATATCCAAAGACAAAGACAGAGGAAAGTGGTCTGACCCCAATCTAGTCAGCGCAGAGAGTGAGCAAGAATAAGACATCAGCCAGTTCGGGGTCACTAAAGCACAATCAAGTTTCACCTGGATGAGAGAATCTCCCACATGCCTATTTGACCAGATAAAAGAAGCACCCTTAAGATCCAGATCAAGAAGAGCATGATCATTTAGGAGATTCATTAAATCATATCTACTATCATCGGCAATCTGTGAACCACCCACCTTGTCTCCATCATTCAAAAGCGTATTAAAATCCCACATGACCAACCAGTTACCAATAGATAACCTCAATTTAAAGTCTCCAAGGCATTCCCAAAACTTTTTTCTGGCACTCTTACAATTAGGGGCATAAATATTAGAAAGAGTCCAAGCAAACTTATCCCTTAGGTGAAGGAAAGAAGTGGCAACATGATTACCATCTCTAAACACCTCAACTCCCTGAATAATCTTGAGGTTCCAAAAGGTCATGATTCCTCTTGAAGCACCAACAGCATCTGAGCTATGCATTCCACAGTCCTTAAACAACTTATTTTTCAATCTAGCTAACTTATCTATACCTATTTTAGTTTCTTGAATTAACACAATATCAGGACGATGATGCCTAACCAGGTTGGCCAGGAGATCATGCTTATGAGGGTGGTTTAACCCTCTCATATTCCAAGAAATGATCTTCATGTTAACTTGTTGGAGGTGCTCTTAGAGCACATCTCCAGTAGAGTCCTCTACGTCCCATCAATAATGTCCATTTGGCTCTCCTTCTCCCTTGTAACATTTGTAGGAGGCCTCCCTCTACCCCTTGGCTCAGAGCCACAATCAGATCTTTGCCTATTTCTGGTCACCACTCCCGATGAGGGAGAATGCTTCTTTCTTCGCCCACAAACTGTAATATAGGGAGGATTATCCAGGTCCTCCACATCACCATTATCCTTTACTTCAGACAAGACCTCCAATCCTTAAATCTTCAACCCATAATCCAAGGTTAGGCCCATTTCCATCAGAGGAGGTTGAGGGCATGCATTCACAGGCACCTTAGTAGGTTTTGTGACCTCTGTATTCTCAAGAGACTCCACCAAAACCTCCTCTTGCTCCTCCACATAATTCTTCACGGGGACCCAGCGTTAGCTCCGCCCAATACCTGATCCTTATCCAATTCAATCGCATCCAACTTGCTTTCCAAAAGCCCATCCTTCTCAACCATATCAAAAATCGTAACTCCAGGTTTTCTAGCCACATCCACACAGCACGAGGGAGGACCCTCCTTTTCCAAAGGCTCTAAACCCTATTCGGTAACCTTCACCTTCTCACGCCATTGTTTAGACATCTGCTTCAAAGCTTTAAGAGGACATCTCTTCACCCAATGACCATCCTTTTTTGCAATGGAAGCAAGCAAACGAAAGGGACTCATATTCAACCACTTGTTCCCATACACCAAACTTTGAACTAATCTTTATCATAGCGAGTAAATCAACAGATTCTTCAACATTCACACAAAATCTGGCATAGACCAGTCGCTTACTGGAAGCTGTCATTTGGTCAATCAACAGCAAACAACCGAAGGTACAAGCAATTCCTTTAAATACTTCCTCATCCCAAAATTCCAAAGGGAGCCCAGGAAGTTTAACCCAAACCGGGGCAGTCGCAAAAGAGCAAGAATTCAGGTTAAACCCAGGTTTCCATTTCTTTAACATCAGCGAAGACTTTCCCAAAAACCAAGGGCCACTTGAAAGAGTCACCACCAAATCATCTTCACAGTTGAAAGTGAAGGAGAAAAAACCTTTGGCCATAGTCATCACATCAACTTGTCCTTTAGGTCTCCATCGACTAACAACAAATTTACGAACCAGCTCAATATGAGGTTGAGGGCCGATGAATTTACCTAGCAGAGCCATGTCCATATTTGACATACTCTTATCAACAATGCAGTCTAGGACAAAGATAGAGTATTCACCAGTAAAAGCATTAGCAACAAAAGGCACAGGTGGAGAAGTACTTTTAACTTTAGGCTTCGTCCCAAATAGATTCTTACAATTAGTAGGAGAGCCCGAAAAACCATCATTCTTAGTCTTATCATTCCCAATAACCACACTATTAGGAGTCCCATCAAAAGCACCAGATAACTGACCTAGCCCAGAAATTTCAGCCCCGAGATTCCCCTTTTCAGGCAAGGATGTCAGAGAAAGAGTAGTGAACGCAACTTTCAGAGCCTCATTCCTCCCATCAAATTCAAATCCCACCAAAAGGAACCCACTATCCTTACCTACAACAAAGGACCTGATTGACATCACCTTTGCATCGACAAGTTGTCCGCCATTAACGCCTACAACACCATCAAGAAATCCCGCCTTTTCAAAATTTGAAAATGCCCCATCACCATCACCACCCCCTGAAGAGCTCTCCATTTTCTCCTTAGCACATATGTCTTGTTAAGTAATAAATTTCATAGATTACATTTTATGACAAGGAAGGCACATCAAATGATAAGGACTAGAGATAATCTTCAAGATATATAAGACAAGATTTCCCCTGGCACAAGTATGATATTTAACAAATAGATATATAAGAAGAAGCATCGAGGAAAATAAATTTGCTTGAAGTATACATAAATGAAAAAGTAAATATTGCCCAAAATAATGGATAAGGATCATTGTGTAAGTATATATAAGATGGGGAAACCATGGTGTCCCCAATGTGGTAATTAGAAACATGCTAAGGAAATGAATACACAAGGGGATGGGGAAGGCATGGTGCCCCTAATGTGATAAGATGACTTTTAGGAATGTGATAAGGCATGTGAGAAGTCAATGGTATGGAGAAGACATGGTGTCCTAATGTGATAATATAGCTCTTAGGAACATGCTAAACTATTTGATCAATCAATGTTGCACAAAATGCATAGTGTTCCCAATGCAATAAGAGAGCTCTAGAAGCATGATAAGTCAATGAAAGTGTAAATGAGTAATATATGATTATGAAAGCACATTTAAGTGGTTTCCCTCAAACAAGAAAGATAGTAAGATGAGAATCAAAAATGATGATGATCTAAGAATGATCATCAGCAACGTATGGTCATCCTTAGTGTAAGAAAATGATAAGGTAAATATGGCCCACAAAGACCAAGCAAACATAATGTGGTAGTTACAAATATGTAATGAATTTAATAGATAGGCATGTAGATGCTAATAAATAAGATGTGATCTTGAAAGTATATGTAAAATTATTGTTTTACTCTTAACTTTTCTCCAAAAGTTATAGTTAAATCCACAATAAATGTTATGGGAACATCACATATATATAAATCATATAAATATTGGCAAGGATGATGACTAAACATATTAGGATCAAACAATAAGTGTCATAAATTAGTGTAATCACTAGATGTAAACATGTGAAGCATTAGGATCATGATAACAATAATCATAGCATGGAAACAATTTATTGTTCTAAGAGATCTTTCTTTAACATTTTGTTGTGGAATTTCGTTCTCAATCTAGGTATGCCATTGATAAATTGTTGTTTATAATTTAGTCTATTTCCTTCCCAATTGTTAAGAAGATTCTAAGAGAAAAAAATGGTTGAGCAACAATCAAGAAAAAAATGGTCGAGCAACAATCAGTTTGTAGAAAATGACAGATTCTCTGACCCTCGTCAACCTTGAATTCTTAACAGAATGCCTCATCACAACCAGGGGATCACGGGAAATGTAGGGTAGTATCACTACATTAGTGTAATCACTAGATGTAACATGTGAAGCATTAGGATCATGATAACAATAATCATAGCATAGAAACAATTTATTGTTCTAAGAAATCCTTCTTTAACATTTTGTTGTGGAATTTAGTTATCAATCTAGGTATGCCATCGATAAATTGTTGATTAGAATTTAGTCTAGTTCCTTCCCAATTGTTAAGAAGATTCTAAGAGAAAAAAAATGGCTAAGGAATGGTCAAGAAAAAACTAGCCGAGCAACGATCATTTTGCAGAAAATGACATATTCTCTGACCCTCGTCAGCCTCGAATTCCTGACAAAAGGCCTCATCACAACCAGGGGCCCACAGGAAATGTAGGGCAGTATCATGCAAGGTCAAAAACATAGTCGATTAGGCATAGATTTGTGAGGCCCGATTGGAAACCTTTTAGGCAGCACAGACATTTGGATAAACGCAAGCAGCCGATCTTGGATGTATGTGAAGAATAAGATGAAGTGTTTTCCGAGAAAGACAACAAATATTTTGAGCACTTCTATGCAGATTGTGAGAAGGATTTAAGGTCAACAAAACGCCAACAAAATCCTTCATCAAATAGGGTTTTTGGATAAGGAGGTCTCTTCAATCCAAATCTCTCATATGTTGAGCACTAAAGGAAAAAATCCCTTCTAGACATGCACGAGGAATTACTAGTGAAAAAAGGGTTTTCAACACAAAAATCAACAACACCCACAGAGGTGTCAAAATGAGAAGAATGTGGGTGCCTAGCATTCGCGCGATTATAATCAAAAGGAAATATCTAATCAAAGGAAACATAATGGAGATCTTTTTCAATCAAATCTGCCACATGTAGAGCTCTCAAAGGCAAAAGGAATTAGTGAGGCAGAAAAGGGATTCCAACATCAAAATCATAAATATTCAGAGAGTTGGGGTTTCACTCCTCTTGGTGAAAATGAAAACAAAACAGGTAGTCAACATGTGTGTCAGTTTAATCAAAAGATAACATCTACACAGAGACAACGGTTGAAATCTCAAGGCAGGAGAAATAGAAGAAAGGGGTCAAGGGCTAAAATGAAAACAAGAAAGAACCCACAAAGAAAAGAATGGAGGAAAGAAGCAAAAAAAGAGAGTCAAGAAAAACACATTGGAGTGCCTAAAGTAGGGGTTGATGTTTCCAAGAAGGTAGATAAGGATATACCTCCATAGCAGCACAAAATCATCAACGTCACATTTCCAGAATATTTTTTGCAATTGCAAGTTAAAGATCTAAGAGAAAAAGAACTCATACGTAAGTTTTGGAACCTTACCCTGGATTTAGAAAAATTAAAGGATTTAATATTTGATGAATGGGAAGGAGTTATCAAAGTTTTTTATCTAGATCAAGGTCAAGGAATTTTTATAGTTCTATTTTCTAAAAAAACTTGCAAAGATGAGGTTTTCAAGATCAAATCATGGTCATTTCAAGGATCCAGCTTATACATGCAACATTGGACTCCAAATTTTAAATCTGAGGATTTTGTTGCTCGTTTTATTCCTTTTTGGCTCCAAATGCATGCATTACCATTGGAATATAGGGAGTTGAATTTGTTAGAAATCATGGCTAATCAAATAGGTATCTTTCTTAAGCATGATTTTCTTTTCTTCAATAACCCATCAAAGCCAGTTAGGTTGTGTGTATTGCTTGACACAACGAAGAAGCTTCCAACTCATATAGAGATAACATCTATATTTGGCAAATGGTTGCAAGAGTTAATCCTTGAAACCCCTAAGAATGCATGTGCTCAATGTCATATGTTAGGGAATTTTGTTCTTGAATGTACAAAAAGGGATAATGTAAAAAATCAAGCTCGTACCTGGAAAAATAGGGGGTAGGGTTTGGACTTGAATTAGCAGGTTTCAATAGACACACACTATTCAAAGGTGGTGCTTCAAGGTAGCAGTAATCAAATCATTCTAAAATCTAGCTAGCAAGGATTCAAGGAGCCTACAAAGGGAGGAGGAGGAATAGATAAACATGGCTTAGCACCAATTATGTGTGCAAAGCAATTTTTCAGTGTCCATGGATTTTTCTAAAAAGCTAGATATACTGGGAAAGCTAAACATGAGCTACATTCTAAATTTGCATTCCCCATTTCTGTAGATTTTTTAACATCAATTGGATGTTGTATTCAATAAATTGATGTTTCAAGATTCAATGTCGCTTATACTAGCTGGTAAAATGGAAAAAACAAGAAGTAATTCTAACCCAAACAAGGGATCTTTCTCTTGGATCCGAATGGGTACAACTGCATGAATTTTCAAAGAACAATGAGAAGGTTAGTGACGCAGAGTTTGAAGTTTTGGTAGAGAATATCCTTCTATCAATTGGTTCAAAAATAGTTGATGAAATAGCAAATGAAATTACAGAGGAAGGGGATTTCTGGAAGTGCAACTTTGTAAAAGGCAAGGGGGTAATCAATAGCAATATTTCAAAAGCATCAACTCAGGATACTCAAACAAATAATCTATCATTGACGAGACAGATCAATTGCTAAGTCAGGATGATGTAGAGTTTGATTATTCACAATCCTTATCTATACCTAGACTTTGTGCCAATCCATGACAAAAAAATCTCTAAGAAAGAGAGGCTGCAAATCAAAGCTTACAAAGCTACAGGAGGAAATAGAGGCAGGTTTCCAAAAGACATTATATGATTCCATTACAAAATCAACAAATAAGCGCCTGAGGAGAGCTTGTTGCTCTCTTCGTGCACAATGAAAATCATATCATGGAATGGCAGGGGCATCAATGCCCCTGAAAAATGTGCTTGCATCAAATGTCAAGTGGATGGGTGCAGAGCTGATATTGTGATTCTTCAAGAAACAAAAACTTTAGAAGATACATATAAAGATACAATACAAAATTGGCAGTTGTGGAAATCAATGCATTCGCCTGCTCAAGGTATCAGGGGGACTAGTAGCTTTATGGAATCCAAAGTCAGTAAGTGTGATTTCAAGCAAAAATGAGAATAATTGGCAATTGTTGGAAGTAACAAAATTTGACTTAAAATTTTGGTTGCTTAACAATTATGGGCCAACTTCCACTTCTAATAAGAAAAATTTGTGGGATCAAATCATGCAAGCATTAATTGACTTAGGAGATGAAAAATTTATACTGGCATGAGATTTTAATGCTATTGCTTCGCTACAAGAAAAGAAAGGGGGCATTAGTCCTCCACCTAAACTAATGACATATTTTAGTACCTTCATCAACACTAATGATTTAAGGGATATTATTCTAGCTAAGGGTAATTCTTCATGGATGAATAGAAGGAAAGGCTTTCTCCAGATAGCGGTAAGACTGGACAAATTTCTTGTCTCATCTAACTGGTTCAGCTTGCAGCATAATTTAGTATCACAAATCTTTCCTTTTGTAGATTCTTATCATTATGCAATCTCTCTCAGCATTTCAAATGTCTCTTGTCCAAAAATCAAGTCTTCCTTTAAGTTTGAGAGTATGTGGTTTAGGAATCCCAAGTTTATGGACTTGATTCATCATTAGTGGACCATGGCACCATATGAGCAGGGCACAATGATGTTTTAGCTATGTAAAAAGTTAATGCACATTAAGTAGCAGCTCATAAAATGGAATAAAGAAGTTTTTAAGAATATTTTTCATCAAAAAGAGTTAATCCGAAAAGAACTGGAAGATGTGCATGAACATATTATTCAAAATGGATTGGATGATTTCTCATATGATAAACAAAAGAAATTGCAAGAGGAGTGGGAATAATTATGTGCAAGAGAAGAGATTTACTAGAGGCAAAAGTCAAGGGAGTTGTGGTTGAGGGAAGGTGATCGTAATACCAAGTATTTTCATGCCTCTATTTAGATTAAAAGGGCTTCCAAAGTAATTCAGTCTATCTAGGAGATTCCAACTGGAAATTGGCTTACTAAGGAAGAAGCTATAAGTAGAGAGTGTCCTAGATTCTATTTAGAACTCTTATCTGCACCACAGGATAGAGGAGAGCAAAATGACAAAGATGAAGCAAAACTTTTGGAAGCAATTCCGCAAATTATTACTGAAAGGGATAATGAATCTTTAATGAGACCATTCTCATTAGAGGAGATTAAAAAAGTTGTTTTCTCTTTGGCTCCAGATAAAGCTCCTTGCCTAGACGATTTTACTGCTCTTTTTTTCCAAAAATGCTGGGACATTGTGTGTTTTAATTTGTTGTGGGCACTTGAAGAATCAAGAAGAATGGGTACATTGCTAAAACAATTCAATGTAACAAATATAGAAATCTTGCCCAAAGTTAAGGATCCTAAAACATTTGCAGAATATAGACTGATATCCCTATGTAATACAATTTATAAGATCTTTACTAAGGCAATTTATTTAAGATTGCAGCCCATTATACCAAAGATCATTTCTCAAGAGCAAGGTGGGTTTGTTCCAAGGAGATAAACTTTTGAAGGGGCTATTGTAGCACATGAATATTTGCACTCAATTTCTTCTACTAATGCTTCTTCCATCATTTTCAAGTTGGACATGATGAAGGCTTACGACAAAGTTAATTGGAAGTTTTTGAAAAAAGTTCTTGCAAAGTTTGGGTTCAGTGCAAGATGGTGCAGATGGATATTATCATATCTATCAAGAGAAAAGTTTATGATCATACTCATTGGATCTCCCACTGGTTTCTTTAGTGCATCACAAGGTGTTAGGCAAAGGGACCTACTTTCACCTTTCTTGTTTATAATCATGGCAGAGGTGTTGAGCAAGTTCATTACTAGCAAACATTCTTAGGGATTTTGGAGAGGGGTTCAAATTGAAAATACAAGTTTAGTAGTCACACACTCTCTTTTTGCAGATGACACTGATTTGTTTGGGAAATCCACCATTGCAAAAGCAAAGCAGATTAAGGAAGTCTTAGATAAATATTCCTCAACATCAGGTCAAAAGATAAATGCCTCAAAGTCAAAAGTTTACATTCTTAACAAACAAGAGGAGACAAGAAAAAAGATAGTCAAAATTCTTGGTTTTCAACAAGTTGTCTCACCATGTACTTATTTAGGGATTCCCTTTTTCTCAGGTCCAAACAAGGCAGCGTATTGGGTAAAAGTAATAGAAAGATTAAAGTCAAGAATCTTATCATGGAAGGCCAGGTGGTTATCTTTGTCAGGGAGAATTCTTTTGGTAAAAGCACTCTTGTCCTCAATTCCTAATTATTTTCTAACAGTTCTCAAAGCTCCACAGTCAGTGATATCAGAAACTGAAAAAATTATCAGATGCTTCATCTAGAAAGGAAATATTGATGAACAAAAGAAAGTGCCACTAATTTCACTAGAGGGCATGGCATGAGAAAAGTGTCAAGGTGTGGTTGGAATCCACAACATAGAAAATAGGAATAAAGCATTTGGAGCAAAAATTGTTTGGCAAATGTATGTAAATCCAAGGGCTAAATGGTGCAGAATTTTGCAAGTGAAATACTTGGATAACTTGAATCCTTCAAGAATTCTCACTATCTCTAATCCCCCAAAAGGATCGGCTATATGGAATTTTCTGATTTCCTATAGGAAGTTAATCACTACATATATCTCATGGGAGGTAAATAATGGTGAGAGTGTCAAATTCTAGAGTGATTCTTGGAATGGGAATCCCCCTTTGCAAGCTAATCCTGATTTATTTCCTGCAATGGAAACTTTAAAGGAGGTATGGGAAGAAAATTTTTGTATTATGTGCAATCAATTAAAGCTACAACAGGAAAAGTAATTTGGAAAACCATCTCAGATCCTTCTCTTTCTATACAGCAGTGTAATGGGATTCAAAACATATTAAATGATCGTGTGGCGTTTCTCTCTTCAAAGTCGAACAAACTTGTATGGGAAGCATCAAAAGATGGTAATTACACAATTAAGCAAGGTTACAAAGCTTTAAGTCAAAAATTGGGTCAACTAGCTCCTCAAAGGGCCTATTCATTTTGTTGGAACAACAAAATTCTGCCTAAGGTTGGGAATTTTGCTTGGTTGGCATTAAGGAAGAGAATTCTAACTAGTGACTAACTAACAAAGCTAAAAATAGCAGATCCTTTTAAGTGCCCATTATGTGATGAAGAGCTAGAAGAGGCTGATCATTTTCTTATTAAATGTAGCTTTGTGCAACAATGTTGGGCTTTTGTTTTGAACAAGCTTAACTTTTATACACCTTTGCCAAATTCCCTGTGGGATTTGTTTCAAAGCTGGCCAGTTTTATTCAAATCTTCTTTTTTTGCATGTATTTGGCAAGTGGTGTCAGCTTTAGTCATTTAGAATATATGGTGGGAGAGTAACTTGCGCATTTTCATGAAATTAGTTTCATTAGTTGATTCAGTAAATGCAAAAATTGAGAAGGCAGTTTCTAAGTCTATAAAATCAAGTGGTCAAAAGCATAAGGGTTGTAGCTTAGTTTTTACAAATTGGGATAACCTGATATTACACAACTGGAAGAGTTTAAAGTTGTCATTTCTAGGAAATCTCCTAAATTCAAATTTTGTGAAGAGTGATAGGAATTATGTTAAATGGAAGGCACCCCGAGACGGTTTCATAAAGTTGAATTTTGATGGGGCCTTAATAGGAAATCCAAGGGAGTCAGGGGCAGGTATATGTCTAAGAGATTCAAGGGGAAAGGTATTAGCAGTTAGCTCTAAACATCTCTCAAAAGGTTCCAACAATCTAGCAGAATCAAAAGCACTTTTGATAGGATTGGAAATTGCATTGAAGATTGGCATTACAATGTTGCATATCGAAGGTGGCTCTTTGCTGATTGTAAATGCTTGCAAAGTAAAAAAAATATCAAAATTGGAGTAGGTTACATTCTTCAAAGAGGTTGGTCTTTGTTAGAAAAGTTTCAAAACTACCAAATCACTCACACATATCAAGAAGGTAATAAGCTAGCAGATCACTTAGCAAATATGGGATGTAATAAGCAAGAAATTATTCTTGTCCAAGATATTAGTTGAATCAGAGAACACCCTCGGTTAAAGGAAATTGCACATCAAGATGCCTTAAATCTTGAATAGTTTAAAAACACAAAGAATGTATGTTATTAAATATATTCATATGTACATGATGTCGTGGTACAAATCAAGCAATATCAACGTACAAGGGGTAGGCGGTTAGTCAACTTTCTGATCAGTATTTTAAAGTTTATCAGCAAGAATGTTATAGTGGATGGTCATCTTACAAGTCAGCATTATAAATTTCAACATAAAATATGCCATGGTTATTCATCCAATACCCAATTGGCTTATGTGTCAAGAAGAACTATGTCCAAGTTGGCAACTTGTGTCACATGCAAACAAAGGTTTATTTTTCACCGTGTGGCATTTTTGTCGCCGTTTTCTTTTAACATGTGTCTTTTGCAGGTACCTTACCAATGATGATAGGACAAGGGCTCGGTATTCATTATATCTCAGGCAATGGAGTTTTAATGATACCACAGGATGGGACTTCTTAGCATGAACAAAAGGGTTACGTGAAGCATGCCAAATCTGGAAGTGGTAGATTGCAAGGTGTTTGCAATCATGTTGGTGAAAAAATGTATCATTAATCTTCATGTTGTCGAATGGAGGTTTCATTATTTAAGCTACAATGCCTTCATAGTTGCATTATTTGCTTTGTTTATTGGGCAAGTGGGAGTGGAATTTTTTGGTGAGAAGGTGGTAGATTTTTCTTTATGCATTGATCTTTAAGGGCATAATTTCTTACCAACCATGGAATTTTTGGGTGCACTTGAAATCAAAGCCATGGGAGAGGCCTTTTGAGGGTTACTTGGCAAGAGAGGATTTAGCTATCATGTTTAAATTGAATTTCCCAAGGGTAGAAGACTCTATCTGCACAGTCATCGGCTTCTATGTTGTCAACCCCAAAGGGAGAAGGATTATGCAACCATCTCAGGTGTTGTCAATATTTTTCTTAAATTTAATGAAATTTTATCAATCATTAAGTGATTTAGAGAGAATAGAAAGGAAATTTGTGAAGGAGCAATTTCTTCAAGCAGATGCATTGCAACTGACAGTACAAAAGTATAATCTATTTAAGGGCAAAGGGTTTATAGGTGGCCTTTTTCATAGGAAATTTCTCAAGCAGCAACAAGGGTTTCAGGAGATTTATGATGGTATTAAGCTGACTTTTGAGTATAACAATGATAAGATCTTTCTAAAAGCATTGAGTAAAAATTCCCATCTTATTTGCTCAATTATGGAGGCTGATTTTAAAGAAAAATATTTTGCAATGTCTTTCCTTCATTCGCATGAATGTGTGCTTTATGTTTCTAACCCACAAATGGACCAGTTAATTATGGAAAATCAGGTTTATATTGCTTTGGATTCTCATTCTTTTCCAAGCACAACAGTGGACCATGGCACTCGTGCATCAGGGCGCAAGAGAAAGGGCAAGGAATTGTTTGCAGACTTTGAAGAAGGACAAGGAGAGAATTTTGTGGCACACATGGATGAAGATTAAAACTGATCAACTTTCAAGGGGTTTTTATATAATAAATACTACTTGGAATTCAATTTGGAATTCCACTATTTAGAATTCCAAAAAATAGTCAATAAATACTATTTGGAATTCCAAAAAATAGACAAAAAATATTATTTGGAATTCCAAAAAATAGACAAAAAATATTATTTGGAATTCGATTTTGAATTACGAATTCTATTAGATAGAATCTATTTAATCAAAACATTGAGTCGCAATTTAAAAGATCCAATTCAAACAAATTGGATAAAATTGAATAATGTAACGCAAATGTCATATTTTTGTGTCTTCGGTTTGGATATGTATCCTTTGTTAACAATGTATATATGTTTTATTAGAGGTTTTTTTGAATAGCCATGTATATTTTGGAAGCATGGATAATTTGTGTCTGAGTAAGCACAGTTATAAGGGGATGTAAACATGAATTTTTTAAGGGTGATCTCTGGTCTAGGTTCGGTTATGGGGAGGGGCTTCTTCTTATCATGCAAGTTAGTTATCTGCAGAATTGGTTCGTTTGTCAAGATTTTTGGCTTCTGAGAAAAACAACTTCTGATATAAACTTTATGTAATTATCTACTTATTTATTAATATATACTATAGGTATACTCTACCTTTTGTTTAAAAAAAAATCATAGAGTGGAAACAAAATCAATCACAAAGGGTAAAACCCAAGAGGATGTAAATCACATGTCAACATAAAATCATGTACCATAGGCACATAACAAGGAACATGTAAAAACCCAAGGTAGTAAACATAGAACATAATAGGACATTGGAGTCAAACAAAGCATGCAATAAAGCATGAAAAGCTATCATAAGAGTAATGTAAGAAATATTCTCCCCTAATTAGAGACATGGACTATAAATTATAATATAGAAGATGATATTAGTAGGTGCAACAAATATGACACAATTAAAGGGAAAATATGTAAGAACACATAATGTTAAAGGATGAGTAGGCAAGGGAGGTCACAACATACATGGAATAGACAAAAGGAATAAGTAGAAAGCTAAAAAGCACAAGAAATAAATGACATAAACAACATAACACATATTCAAAGTCACTTGTTTCAGCACACCCTACAAAAGATGTATGTGTGCCTATAATATCAAAATTTGCATACTCTATAAATCCTTTTATTATGTTTTGCACTCATTTGGCTTTTTTTTGTTTGAGTGTTTTTGAGTAATTTGACTCTATAGACACCTAAAACACATACTTGTATTTTCATGGACATTACATTAGGACAACCTTGGCTCTATACACATAAAATGCATAATTGCATTTTCATGGTCATCACACAAGGAAAATCTTGTAGATCTATTTCTAAAGTTAATTGGATAAATAATGTTTATTTAATTGGTCTATTCGATCATTCTTCTAATGTTTTGATTATATGCAAAAAATAGGTTTTGAATGGACCTGAAACCATTTACAACAGGTTTTGAATGGACCTGAAACCATTAACAAGTAGGTTTTAACGAGGACTCGAAACCCACACAAAAATACCAAGCTACAAAAGCATAGAACAAAGACAACCAACAACAAACCAAAGGCGGATTATAAAAGAATCAGCATGAAAACACAAATCTACATCCATAGAAAAGGTTTAAATGGGATCCTCAACCCCAAGACCACCAATTACAAGGGAACTTGCATCTAAGAACCACTTGATGGCCAGGTAACCATCAACCTATAACATCCAAACTGTAGCACAACACTTATCAGCACCAACCAGCAGCACACTTCCTGAAACATCCAAGTAACCATCGACTTGTATCAGCTAGACTGCAACACAACACCTATCAACACCAACCAACGAAACCAAACTCCTCGCCTCAATAGAAGAGTTAGGAATCAGAGTAGAACACCAAGAAGCCTCCCAGCCACACCCGCAGGGAAAAGGAGACCTCTTTCAGGACCACCAAACCTAAAGAGTTGAATCAAATTCCACCTCAAAAGGAGTAGGCTCCCCTCTATAGGAGAAGATGCCATGAAGAACCTTACCACAACTGTAGCCAAACTGTAACAAAAAACAACTCCACCTCCATAGAAGCGTGCACCACCTCCAAAGGTGTTGTAACAACAAGCACCAACATCAAAGAAAGCACCTCCACAAACCCCAACTCTACCTCTAAAAGAGAGGACTCCACCTTAGTAGGAGTAATCTTCACCTCAATAGAAGACTCGGACTATAGAAAAGGGAAGAAAACCATACAACCAATAGCAAGGACCTCCATGACAACCACTGACAACTTGAGAACATGGCCCAACAAGAGACGAACAGGGATAAACGCAACCACCCCACAAGGGTGTAAAAAGAACACACAAATAAACAACAAATTATTCACAGAAACAAGCACAAAATAAATAGAGAACACCTTAGCCACCAGCCAAGAGAGAAGAAACTTATGCACACCAAAAAATAGCAACCTCCCTACCCAGAGAACAACATACATGCCTAGAAAAACAACCAACACCAACAAAGAGACAATGGGCCTCGAAAGAAGGACATGGTAAGGAAAACCTCCAAACAGAGAGAGTAGAGAGACGACAAGACACTGAAGACCAACCTCCAACCCTACATGTCAGTCAGGGTCTCAAACATGCCAAAAACTATCCATAACCAACTCCACCAGAGGCAGACCAGCAATCTTAACCCCAAGCAACAAACACACCCACACAAAAGAAAAGAAGCCCCTAAAGAGCCAAAGAGAACAAGGAAAACCTATAGAAAGGGAAAGAGGAGAGAAGGCACAACAATAGAAATCCACTTCCAACCCTACATGCCAGTCAGGGTTTGAGATTAGACCACCATTCTCCTCAAACAACCCCTTAGCAAGAACTCCAAGCACCACAACCAACACCAGCACCAACAAAGAGATAAAGGAACTCGAAAGAAGAAGGACGAGGCAAGGAAAGCCTCCAAGAAGAGAGAGTAGAGAGCCGACAAGACAATGAAGAACACCCTCCAATCCTAAATGTCAGTCAGGGTCTGAAACATGCCAAAAACTGTCCACAAACAACTACACCAGAGGCAAACCAACAACCACATCCCCAAGCAACAACAACCCACAAAAAAAGGCATAAAATCCCCCAAAAGGCCAGAGAAATACACGAAAACCTGCAAACAGTGAAAGATGAGAGAAGGCACAGCAAGAAAAAACCACTTCCAACCCTACATGCCAATCGAGGTCTAAGATAAGGCCACCAAACTCCTCAAACAACCCATCAGCAAGAGCTCCTAGCAAGGAGGATCTATAAGTTTTGACTATTTAATTAATCAATCTCATATTTCTTTCAATCTTAATTGAATAAACTACCTTTATTTAATTAGTTAATTTAACCTATTTAGCTTTTCTTCTAAAGTTCCAACTTTAATAAGTCACATTTATTTAATTAAGTCAATTATTTCCCCCAACATTCTCCATAAATTAAATAAATACACTAGTATTTATTTGATTCTTCTAAAACCCCCTTCATTATTAGTTGAATAAGTAAATCAAGTTTACTCAACTAAATAATCATTTGTGTGTTACTCACCACTTTGATTAGAATAATTAAGTTCAATCTTGCACAAGGGCTCCAAAAAAAAATCATTCTCCACCCTTCATCAAGATTTGATAAAATCTCTGCCCTACATCTCTCCTCGGTCTTTTTCCTAATCATGTACACCAATCACATGATGTCACTTGTCATATTCCCATTCCTCCCTACATGAAGAGAAACCCTAATCCTCCATCTCACAAGAGCTAATCTCATCCATTCATCCAACCTATCCAAAATCTATAAATTGACCCATTCAAAAACCATTTTCAAGGAAGAATATTGGATGCAACAAGGTTATGTTGAAAAATTGGACAACTACATTCACTTTGACCATCAACCATCACTTGAAACACAACACTTAGGTCATCAAAGGCTTGTGTGGTAAGAGGTATAATGCTTTTTTGTCATTGTTTACATTATTTTTCTCTATTGGAGGTGCATACTTGTTATAGGATAAGACCATTGTTTGATGTTTGTTTCCTATTGGTTTACCTTGTATTTTAGTGTTCATATTTTACCATGCCCGATGGGGCCATGTCCCAAGCTAATTATTTTTGTTGTTTAGTGTTTTATGAGGTCCTTTTATAGATTTTATCATGAAATTTCTATCTTTTCTAGTTTGTCATATTTATGATATTGAATGATGTATCTTCTTTTTCAAATGGTGCATTCTCATCCTTAGTGCATCCACACACAAAAGACCTGAAATCCTAACCCCCTACTTAGTGTTACAAGCACTCTACAAAGTGGCACAATGTCTCTATATAGTAGTACAAGTGCGCTATAGAGGCACATTCACAACACTTGGTGGTATTTTTGTACATAGAGTGTCATGCCTACAATCTGCTTGGTGCACCTACATCTTAGAGTGGCACACTTGCATCTTGGAGTGGTGTTTCTACACTATGGAATTTTTACACTAGTGGCATTTTTGCAATCTGTCTAACACATCTATAACTTCTTAGAAATATTTGTAACTCTAATAGGACACTTGCATCACCTTGTAGAATTTTTGCATCTTGAGTAGCATTTTTGTAATCTTAGTAATGTTTTTGCATTCTAGAGTTTGTATTTTTAATCTTTCAATCTATCTCTCTAAGTAGTGGTGTATACACTCTGTGTAGCAATATAGGTGCTTCAAGTCAATCATTTTCTCATTTTTTAAACCTTTCTTGTAGAACTCATCATTTGTATGGGTCTCTTGGTATTTTCATGCCATGCGCTAACATATTGTTGCAATTTCATTTGTTGAAGACTATTTATGAAACCAAACTACAAAGATGTGTTGTAGGTTCATTTGGTCAAGACATAGTCTCAATATTTTATGTAAGTTTTCATTGCTTTCACACATTTCATTTTGTAAGGTCAATGAACATGCTTGTCATACTTGTGTGACTTAGGAATTTGTATGCTCTTTCTTCATAACACAAGATGATCTTGGGAATAGAAAACATTGCTCAAATGTCACTTTTTATTTTCCCCCAAAAGGTTAACTTATGTATTCTCTTTCCTCATGTCGCAAGCTAATATTAGAAATTAAAAATGGTTAATCCTTTTGCTTTAGTTTTTTTGTAGGCTCGGCTTTAATTTTATCACCATGTGGCAACCCAAGCCCAACCAAGGCAATATAGATGTGATCATTGTGATTGGTATTTATGTAAAAAATGTTGGATATTGTTTTTAAAAAGACACATACAAGACATATTGTTGACCAAGGATAAGGACAATTAAAAGGTTCTCCTCCCACATATTCCTCATTTTAAAAGAGGAACTATAGTATTTTTGTATTTATCACATCCCCATAAAACTCCTTGAAAGCACTCATAGTCTCATAATAATTTGGACTACTTGATGGAAACTTGATAAATGTGTTGTTAATGTTGGATTAAGAGTGTGCATAAACAATTAAATGTTTTTATTTTCATTGTAACTTTATGAATTAATTTGTATGATTATAGTTAATTATATTTTAATTTATATTCAATGAATTGTGTGTGAGGAATTTCCTTATATTTTAGGTGTCAAGGAGTAAGGTGATGTGGATTTCATAATTATGTTGAAGATGAAGTTTTTAATATCAAACTAATCTCACACTCATTTAAATGTATGTCATAAAAATTTAAAACTCAACTTAATTCTAAATATCTCATATATACATATCTTTTAACAATAATCATATTTATTTTTTTTAAACTAAAAATTATTTAATATGTACACTGAATATCCCAACAGTATTTTAAATATATATATACAAATTTATAATATAATATAATATAATACTTTAATTAACCAATTAATAACTAATTAAAAGGTTTATATATGAAATCCTAAGTTCACACACATCATTATCCCTTAATCATTTTTTATTCTAATAAAAGGGTCTTAATCAACCTAAGAAGTCAATGAGTAGCATGCAAAATATTTGAAAAACATTTAAAAAGCATGGGTGACACATACAAATTAAAGACAAATTGATATAAGTTGGTAGATGGATAGAAAGGAAGGGCTTAAATTTGATGGTTTACCTTCTTTGCTAAATAATTTTGTATTATTATTATATATTTAAAATTGTCTTTTAAATATTAGCATATATTTTATTTTTAAAATATACATAATTATAAAAAATGGCTCATGACTAAATTTTTATAGACAACTTTGGGCACAAAAACCATTATGCTTCAAACTTGGATGGGAAAGGCTCTTTGCTAGATTGAAAGGAAGGCTTTAGAAACCCTTTTGCACATAAGGATTGGAAGGTTGGAAAAGGCTTGGAGTGAAAGGATGTCTACGATCAAGGGAGAAGGAGCAATCCAATAAGGAGAAGACATGAATTAGACTTGTAAGGAAGTACAAACATCTAGATGCCAAAAAATCCAATGTAGCAACTGGTGATAATCGAATTCCACTACAACAAATAAACTCGGTAAGTTGTAAATCACTCATTTTGGATTCAAATGCCCTTTTTTCCTATTGTTGAGTGGCTTAGATAGTGTGTTTTCTTCATTAAATGAGCAGGGGAGTGACCCACTAGGGAAATAATTCTAAAATGGTGAGAAAAATCTTAAGGCTCTTGGTGTAAAGATCAAATACTTACCCAAAGGTTTCTTCATAGTGGAGTGTTCTTCGAGAGAATTAAAAAAAGAAATCCTCAACCAAATAATTATATTGATGGATGGAGTTGACTTATACATAACAGATCGGGTTTTGAACTTCAACCCCATGAAACATGAAATAGACAAAATACTAGCATGGGTAAGACTCTATAACCTTCCAATTGAGTATTGGAATGAATAAACTCTTTGAAGGATTGGAGATTCTTTGGGGTATTTCATCAAAATCAAGGAACAACTTTGCAATGGGGATTTCAGAATGTATGCCAGAGTTTGTGTGGAAATATACCGTAATTCAACCCTCCCATAAGAGTTGGAGTTCATTTCGGATTTAGGCATATGGAGACAAAAGGTTGAATTGGATATGTTTCCAACTATTCAAAGGCATTGCTCAGAAAGTGGACATTCGGTGGCTAACTCTAAAAAATTCATCAAAGAGAATACAACTTGTAGACACCTAAAAATATCTAATACATTCTTCTAAATTCATCATTTCCTATCATTGTCACTCATCACCTCTTTCATCACTATTAAATAAATATTTTTTAATTATTTGATTAAACTAATACATTACTCTCATTAATATATTTTTTAATTATTTAATTAATTCATCATTTTCCCTCATCCACATTAATTAAATATTTTTAATTATTTAATTAATTTCCAAATTTTTTTCCATCTCTAAAATTATTTTTTTAATTATTTAATTGAATCTTGCATTATCTTGTTATCTACATAATTAAATCATTTCTAATTATGAGACCAGTTGTAGAATCACCAACAAAAAAAAAGGTGATCAGACCCACACCACTAGAAAGTTGACGGAACCAGCTTTCCAACGATATCTTGTTTGCCCAATTTTGATATCATACACCCAAGTTATGGCAAAAAAAAAAAACCTCATTTAGCATGACAACTCTTTGTACCGCAAATGTTAGCATGATGTCATGTTGACATCAACAAAATATTTTGAGGAATATTCCACAATCCACCGGAAAAAAAATCGTCCCTCGGAAAACAAAGAATGTCGAATATTCCCTTTTGATCTCGTTGGAAAAACAAACCCCTTGTTGGAAAATTGCAATGCCGAAAAGTAAGACGAAAAAAGCAAAGTGATGCCCAAAAAAAATTGAACTGGTCGAGAAAGGCAAAAAATCACCGCTGATAAATTTGTGGTTGTCGGGAAGCCATAAATAGTCGTCGTTTGGTGACCTACTATCGACTGCGGGGTATTAAAAACCCCACTGGTTGTGGGCTCACGTGCACCCGCAAACTTGCCATGGCAGGTACCTACTTGTACCACTTAAATAACTACTTCTTTTTAATTTTTTAATTTTTAAAAATATTTTTTTAAATCGTCATACCAGGGTGTACGATTCCTATAAAAAAAAAATCCCTACACACCCAACAAAAAATATATGCGAATTTATAGTCAAAATTCATTGTATCAGCCTCCTAATTCCAACGGTGAGGTCCTTTTTGTGCCAAAATGTACCTAAAAAATGCCCACCTCCAAAAAACAATGGAGATTCTAGATCTAAATCCTGTAACCCTTGTTGAAGAAAACCCTCACAAATCAAGAAGGGGTTTGTTGAATCCACACTTTGGTAGAATGTTAGAATTGTGAAAAACATGAGCCGAAAGATCAAACAACGAATAAAAGACACCTTCCATGCAAGAGAGTTGCAAACAATGATATGCAATATTCCTCAACAAGAAAAAGCTATAGAATTCAAGAGTAGAGAAAATCTCAAGAGTTCAAGAAGTATGAAAGCTCAAGAGAGATAATACAATGAGGGTTGAGTGATATATAGGAGCAACCCTAAATGATAAATTAGATCATAGAAAATGTCAACATCTCATGCAATGAGACAAAATGATCTAATAATAGATCTCTAGTTAACATGAAAATCACTCCTAATTTTAGCTTAAGTGCATGAGAATAAATTAGACTAATAATTAATTAATTATTAGCTAATGCATGATTAATTAAAGATTAATTAATTATTAGGTAATGCATGATTACTCTAACAATCTTTGTATGGTGAATGGTTGTCATCCTTATTTCATCAAAAGATTTGAGAGTGTGTAGTCTTTCCTTCTGTGCTTCAGATAAGTCCATTCGAAGCATTATCATTATGCAGAGTGTTTTATGCTCAAAGATTGGAAGGACAACCTTTTTTCCATACACCAATTCATATGGTGTGAACCCTGGTGTGGTCTTCCAAGTTGTCCTATATGTCCATACTGCTTCAAGTAGTCTTGTTGCCCAGTCCTTTCGATGTAGTTGAACTATCTTGGTTAGAATACCTTATATCTCTTTGTTTGTGACTTCTACTTTCCCATTGGCTTGTGGATGGTAGGTTGTCGACTTATGTTGCCTAATTTCATACTCCTTAACTAACTTGTCAATCAAATCAGATTTAAACTAAGGTTCCTAGCCTATGACTATCTCTGTAGGCACACCGTACCTAGTGAAAATTTCTTCATAAGGGAATTTGGCAACATTGTTATCTCTTGCAAACTGTAGCGCTTTCACCTCCACCCACTTTGTGAGATAGTTTGTGTAGACTAAAATGCATTCCTTGTTATTAGATGTTGGAGCTATTGGACCAATGAAATTCAATCCCCACTTGTCAAATGGTGCAATGACCAATTGTGGTTGGAGTGGCATTTCATCACTCCTAATAGGTCTTCGCATCCTCTGGCATTTGTCACATCTCCTGGTAAACTTGACTGCATCTCTATGAAGTGTAGACCAATAGTAGCCAGTGGTTAAGATCTTCAAAGTTGTCCTCTTAGATGCAAAGTGATCTTCGCAAGGCTTGTCATGACAAGCCTTAAGGATGTCATATACTTCATCCTTGCTTATGCATCTCCTCATTATGTTATCTGGCCCTATGTAAAAGAGATAACCAACAACCCAAGAATAAGGGAAGTTTTGTTCTACTATATGACGTCTTTCTCTAGGTGAGAGATGTGGGGGTGTTCTTCCTACAACCAATAATCTGTACATACCCTCCATTTACCTCCTTTCTTTGCCACAATCACCAATAGGGAAACCCATTGACTATTCGCTATGGGATAAATAAACCCTGCATCCAACAATTTCTGCAAATTTGTCTTTATTATGTCTCACATAGTTGGGTTCATTCTCCTTTGTGGTTTCCTAACTGTCTTGTAGCCTTCATTAATATAAATTTTGTATAGGCTAAGATCTATGCCTTTCATATCATGATAGTCCCATAAAAATGTTGTGTGAGCTTGCAGTATTTTAAGTAGTGCAAACTGTTGGGAAACTATCAATTGACTATTGGCATTTACTGTTATGTCTTGTGTGATTTCCATGGTTATGATAGAAGTCATGACATAAGCAACATGTAATCCTGATAGATTGAGGTTGCAACTATGTGGAAGTAATGTATGAAATAGCTGAGAAGTGGACTTAAAGGCATTTGCAGATATGATATTGTGTAAGGGGTGATATAAACATGCCAAACAGTAGTGTTGATGTAGGTCCCTATCATAAGATTTATAAATAATTTCAATCATTGGGCTACGCTCTATGGTCATGAGTGTTTGTAAAGAGTATTGGTCATCTTCTTCCAGGGCATGCCATATAGTTTATTCCAATTCTGCATGTGGTTGTGCAAGTGGGTAAAGGACAAATTTTTTGGTCGAATTGTCATTAGAAATTATCATGTTGCTAGACCTACATGTCCTACGAATGCATCTGCAATGGCTAGCCATTGCCTTCCTAAGATTAAGGGGTATCCTACAAGGTTTGCTTTGGGTTGTAAAACCATAAATTTTGTTGGATATTCCCATGAGTCTAATGTGATAACCAAATCCTCAATAATACCCTCTGGCTTAACAATTAACCTATCTGCTAATTGCAGAACAATAGGTGTGTGTTGGAGATCCATCAATTGAAGTTATTGCTTGGTTTCTCTAGTCATCACATTGATGGTTGCTCCTAGATCAATTAAAGTGTTTTTGATAAGAGTGTCATCAATTCGCACATCTACAACGAGGCTCCCAGGGTCTACATATTTTGGGACAACTATATTGCCTAACATGATGTTAGTGAGTTGTCCTACGACATGAAAAATATGTGGATCTTTCCTTTTTCTACCTAGTTTTTTAAGACACAATTCTCTCACAGTTTTTATATATATATAGGCACTTCTTTAATGGCTTGAATCAACAGTATCTTTATATAAACATTCTTCAGTTGGCCCAATCGATCAGATTCAAGTTCAAAATGGGATTTTTGTGTTGTTAGTCTTTCCGAAAATGATGGTTCTGAACTTGTGATGTTTGAATGGGTCTTACCTTGTTCAAGGGGATTTATTGTATTATCAATGGTCTTTATTGTTGGCTCCTCATTTCTAAGGTTTGTGATGTGAGGAGATGATGACTCAACAAGCATCCTTCCTAAACAAAGGTGGACATCACTTACCTCAACCCCATAGGTTAGGTATTGGATGGTCTCATTAGTATAAGCATGTTGAGCATGCATGTTGTTAGGGTTTGGTGTAGGTTGAGTCGGCAACTAAGGTGCTCTAGGTTGTGTTCGGGCTGCTATGACTGGGTTTGGCATTATAGCAGGTTGTTGTGGCTCCAAAGATTATTGTGGTTGCAAGTAGCTAAAATTTTAGTTTTGCTATTGTTGGTTCCCACACCATTGTGATGACTAATGGCTTTGCAGAGGTTGCCACTGAGAATTATAGTTTGAGGCTTGGTATGGTTGTGGTGGCCATATCCCCTACTGTGGAGCCCAATTAGATGATTGGGCCATTGGCCATGTTGGATTTTGCATGTTATTCCAGGGCTAGTTATTCCTATTAAAGAAGTTTGTATTACCCCCAAGAAAGGACATATTATCAGGAAAGGGATCTTGAGGAATACTTTGGCTTTGTTGACATGGATTATGTTGGGAAATGTAGAATACCTAGCCTTCCTTGTCCTCCAGGGTTCAAATTTTAGGTCTTCTTTGCTTCTCCTCAGAAATGCTAGCCATCTTTTTACATTTAAAGTTTACCCTCTTCTGGTAGCAATGTGGATAATATTCAGTAAGGTCAACCTATGCTTCCTCTTGCTTCTTTTTGATGTGCAAGGTATCTAATTGGGTAGTTAGGTGAATGATTATGTCCTCCTTCATGTTGGACAAAAGAGTGTTGAGTTCCACCCTAGAGACATCAGTGGATGTCTTGGTGGAAGAGAAGGTTCTATCAACCCTGATCTTCTTCATAGGTGACCATAAATAATTTATACATACCTAGCAAATTTCCTCAAAAGGTAATTGAGAAATATCCCATGCTCCTATGAGGTTTAAAGCATTCATGCAGTCTTCATTTACTACTCACTAAAATACTAGCTTTAGTGACTCTAGAGAGAGCCTGTTTTGGTGTGCTTTCTTCAAACAAAATTGAAACCTTTCCACATAATCCTCAAGTGGTTTTGTTAGAGTTATCATACATTGGCTAATAATTAATTAATCTTTAATTGATTATTAGTCTAATTTATTCTTTGCACTTAAGCTAAACTTAGGAGTGATTTTACGCTTTATTAATTGAGTTAATATTAGATCATTATGTCTCATCTCATGTGATGTTGTCACTTGTCCTGATCTAATCCCTTTCTCATTTAGGGATTTTCTCTTATAAGCACCCAACCCTCATTGTAAATATCTCTCAGATATTATCTAGAGCTTTCATATCTTCTTGAAAGTCTCTTCTGTAGTTTTTTCTTGTTGAAGAATATTGCACATATTGTTTGGAGATCTCTTGCATGGAAGGTGTATTTGTTTGTTGTTTGATCCTGTGGCTCATGGTTTTGTGCTTATTTCACAATCCTAACATGGTATCAAAGCATGGATTCAACGAACCCTTTCTCGATTTATGAGATTTTTTTCTTCAACAAGGATTATAGGCTTCAAATTTGAATCCCCTTTACTTTTTTTGCAAATTTTTGGAGGTGGGCGGAATTTTAGAGCAGTTTGGCACAAAACAAACCTCGCCATTGCGTCTGGAGCAGCCAAAAACCTTAAGATTGACTGTGGTTTCATGAAAATCTAAGGAAAAAAAAATTGAGGTGAATTATCTTTTTGGTGCATTTTTCGAGGTAAAAAGTTTGTACAGTAGTACGGAATCCATATAGCATATAGATCCATACACCATACTGCATCACCATTAATTGCAGGCTGGAAAATTTCACGTGGGGTTTCTTCAAAAAAAATTGCAAGTTTCAATTTTTTTGCAAAAGCTTTGGAGGTTTGATTTTTAAAACAAAAAGAATTTTTTAATCAAAAATATGCAGCACTTTTCTTGAATGACAGCAAAAGAATATCCCCAATATATTCTTAATGATGTCATATGTACAAATGGTTTGCATGGCCCCTTCAAGACCCCATTGTGCTCTAAAAAGGGTTTTCTTTTCTTTCGGTCATAACTTGGGCATACGATATCAAATTTTTGCAAACGAGATATCGTCGAAAAGTTGGTTTCACCAACTTACTAGTGATGTGGGTCTCATCACTAGTTTTGTCTATTGGTACATTCTACAACCTGTTGAAGTTTAAGGTACTATTTTCAATCTCGAGTTCATAACTTTTGATTAGTTTCTCCATTTTTTCCAATTCCAGCAGCATTGAAACCGTCTCTTAGAGCTCTTCAGTTTCATCTATGAAATTTTTCCCTATTGTTCTCCAAGTATATTTTATTCAAATTTTTGTGTTTTCACTCCGGTGAATTACTTAGGCATTTTAGCTCCTTGGAAATTTTTGTTTGCATGGGATGACTCCTTTTTGGTTGTTCTATATGTATTTTCAGTATTATATCCTATTTGGGCATTGCCGCCATCATTTTCTTGCACATTCTCTTTTGTAGACGCACTGACATAAAGTGTCATTCTGGTGTATATCTTTTTGGAGATTTTGCACATCTTGTTGTGCCTATTGTATTCACACTATGATATAAAGGGTCATGTGGGGTTTGATGTTTTACCTTTGTTTGTCATCACGGCTTTGTCAAGTGAGTGTCCCTTCCATGATAGCAGTGAATCCCAATGATTCATGCCCCATGTGTGTGTGCCTTACTTCACACACCCTTTTATTTGCAGGTTGTTTCTCCTACATGCACTTATTGGTTACACACAGTTTCAGTGTTCTTGTCATGGCTCTCCCTTTTCTAGCATTATGGTGGATTTCTACTATTGGTGCTAATGCTTCTTTGGTTTCGCATTGGAGTGAGTTATGTATACAATATTTGTTCCTATGTACTTTCGGATGCAGCGTACATCAGTGGCCGGTTGCATGCATTTTGATGAGATGGGCCATTTACCATATGGACACTCTTGCATTCCTATTTTTGGAGGTTCTTCATTCAGCACTCTATCAGTCATCTTCGGCAGCAATCTACAACTTCGTGCTTCTGGATGTTCTACATGTTCCTATTTTTCAGGATATTGTCTTGTTTGGAGGCTTCTTCAGTCCTTCACTTGGCTTTCATCTCTTTTTGGAGTGGAGTTTTTCCCATGAGGTTTTCTCTATTTCTCCACATTACAAAGATCTTCTCTTTCTACATGGGTACCTTATTTGGCCTTGTTTGTCAAGACCCATCATGCATTCTTTTTTAGTGTTTTTAGCTACTCCCTAAGTTCATCTTAAGGGGGGGTGTCAAAGTTATCATACATTAGCTAATAATTAATTAATCTTTAATTGATTATTAGTCTAATTTATTCTTTGCACTTAAACTAAACTTAGGAGTGCTTTTATGCTTTATTAATCGAGTTAATATTAGATCATTATGTCTCATCTCATGTGATGTTGACACTTGTCTTGATCTAATCCCTTTCTCATTTAGGGCTTTGCTCTTATAAGCACTCAACCCTCATCGTAAATATCTCTCGGATATTATCTAGAGCTTTCATATCTTCTTGAAAGTCTCTTTTGTAGCTTTTTCTTGTTGAAGAATATTGCACATATTGTTTGCAGATCTCTTGTGTTTAAGGTGTATTTGTTTGTTGTTTGATCCTATGGATCATGGTTTTGTGCTTGTTTCACAATCCTAACAGGTTCATCTTCCTTTTGTGACATCTTGAAGATGTCATCTCTCTTCCTATTTGTTCCTCGACAATAATTCTAATATTTTTGCAAGAATTTTGCTTTCATTATCTCCCAATTGGGTATGACATTTCTTCCTAACTCCATAAACCATTGCAAAGCAGCATCTTTCAATGTTCTTATAAAGAGTTTTAATCTGTGAGCATCTATGGTATAATCATAGCTTCTACACAAAACATCAAATTTGAACAAAAATGTGTTTGGGTCTTTGATAACCATTCCTTAGAAAATTGGCAAGGCCAAGGGGGGTATATTCTTGAGAGTAGCAACTTGTTCTTGGTTTGTAACTAGAAACTCGAATGTAGCATGTTCTATTGGATTTTCCACTGCTTCCTCTACCATAGTGTGAAGATGCCTTATGAGAGCTCCCCTAAGTCTAGAGTAGGTATTGGTGTTAAGGGTGGTTCTATATCATTGATTCTCTCAATTGGTTCTTTTCTTGCACTAATATCTTCAAATTCTTCATGCGTTGAGGGGAGAAATCTTCCCAAAGCATCTCTCTTCCTTCGCATGCAATAATATCTTGATCTTTAAATGGCTTCCCTTGCACACTATTAATGAATAGTTCTTGGTTGATTTGCAAGTGTCTATTGGTCTTAATGCTTGTAAATGAAAACTTCCTAATTTATGAAAGCAATGAACAAAAATTTAAAACATAATTAGGAATTCTAAACATAGCACCATCCCCGACAATGATTCCAAAAATGTAGAGCTTCCCCTAATGTCTAATTAACATGTACAACTCAATGAACCTGTAAGTCCCCAAATTAAGCAATGCATTGTTCAAAAGGGGGTTTCATTAAATTGTCAACCAGGGAATCATGAACTTGAGATGATGCTGACACTATAGTTGCAGTTAAGATACCTAGGCTTCCTAAATCAACTAAGTATAGGGATTGAGCAAAGTAAACTCATCTAAAAACTTCTTAACTAGAATTCACTTCTAATTTAAAGAATAGGGTAAGCAAATGCTAATTATTGTAACTGCTACGGGTACTTATCATTCATGGACTATAACTAGTGACTCTCTATGTTACACTATAACCTAATTTAACTAATTACTTTAATAGCATTGAACAAAATTGTAAATGAGAGACTTCAATTTAGAAACGACAACATGACATTTAATGTAATGTAAACTAGAAGCTATACTTTAGAGAATCCAATTCAAAATCTAACTAACCATCTAAGCTAACGCGAATGATGCAGTACCTCAAGTGGCCCTTGCTTGAGTTGCATTCTACAATATCTCCTTTCGATGACTAACTTAGGAAATCATGCAATAGAAATATTATTCTTTATTGTAATCCAACATGTACAAAACTCAGAACAAAATATAATCAATCTAGTTTCATGCAAAAATCTAGCTACCGGTCTCTCACAAGAGTATCCCCATGTATAGTTTGTGAGAGTCATATTGTTCAAAACTATAAATAGACTAAGAGAAATTGTCAACTCTTACCAAAAAATAGGAAGAGGACCAAGTCTTTCAACTTAACAAAAAATAACAACTAGTGGAAGTAGAAGTGTTAGAATCCAAGGACTCTACAACAATCGAGAAGATTGTTATAACAAAATCGTTCCTAACAAGGAAGCCTTCATTATAACTATTGTCCCTTGTTAGAATAGACTTCTTCTTCCTCCACGGTTTATTGAAAAGATGGAGTGACACATGGATATTCATGTTCACATCTTCAAACCATCGACTATATCTTATTCTGGAAATATGCACGTACTATAGCTGATTGACTCCTCTGGTTGTGTTGAACTGACATCCTTCTGTTGTAGGTTGAGAATCCTTTTGCTACAAGTTGACAAGCTATTCACTGTAGGGGTTAGTTTTATTCTTTAAGGCATTTTTCATTATTAGCAACCATAATCAATCATAAAATTCTACTAAATCTCATAGACATTCAAAGTTCACATAATCCATTCATTAATATAATATATCATCCTCAAATGCTTTGAAATACTTTAAAAATATTAAAAAGGTTTGAAAATTTCTTTTGAAGTTTAGCACAAATGAGATAAAAAACATGAAACTACAACAAGAAAATTGGTCATTCCTAAGGCTCGCCACTAGCTACTTAGTATTCTTGTTCATTTGTGTAGATGGATAAACATACCTTAGATTACAGTTTTCTATGAAATTATCTTTCAAGAAGGCATCATAATTTTGAATTGTGATAAATGATCTTAGTTTAATTGTAAACTTGCAATGTTGACTTTAAAATGTGTATATTGCTTTACTATTGGTTCTAACTTGGACTCTTTAGAGTAAGTTTTATCTCATGACTAAAGCTTACTAGTAAACTTCGACTAGAAAATTCCTAAATGCATAGAGTACCATAAAATCCTATAAAATGAATTGTTTGTTTTTGCCAATCCATTTCACTTCTTTACTATTTAGAATTACAAGCAATATAGCCCTTTATCAATTCAATTCTCAATACAATGGCATAATAAGAATGGAATTCTACCTATCCTCTGAATTAATCTACCTTTTAGTCCAACTAACCATGGGTAGTTTATTTGGACAAATCACCATGATGTGAAATATGGGTTCAAACTCTTGGCATATGGCTTGTAAGTGTTGTCATTGATGGCAACCTAAGTCATGCATCCGGCCTGCAATCTAATTTTGGTCTCTACCGGCTGAACAAAACAAAGAACAGGGCATCTGGTTAAAGGCGCAAAAGTTGATCTGAATAACTCACCGGACTATTATTTTGTGTTGTGGATCTCATACAAAGGATTGTTGATGTTTGGAATACCTTACTGAAGGATTGCTTTGATGTGCATTCACTGGTACGTGATCTAGGAGATCTAGTACATTAATCTGTTGAATATTTGTGGTAAAAAGCCGACCCGTCAAGTATAGCAATCGAGGATGTATAAAGGGTTATTAATTAAATTTTCTTATGTTTGAAATATGTTTGTTTGGGTCCTCTCTATGTCCTAACCAACTTTAGAGGATGCACATAAAGAATTAGTGGTGGATCTGGCTGGTAAAGAACTTAATGTTTTATCAAGCCGACATAAGAATGTTCAAATTTCTTATAGTGGATATATATATGAGATCGTTTTATCATTTTGATAAAGAGTAGAGATGGGATAATGAGCATAGCGAATGAGTAGTGTGAAATTCAGCAGAGTAATAGTGTGAATTTGATTATGTGTGATGTGAAGAGCAGAGCAGAGCGAAGTGTAGAGTCAGGAAGAAGATCCAGAATCAAATCTATGAGCTTCACCGGAATTATAACATGACATAAATAGATGCTACTATTTCAGTTCAACCTTCAAATGGTTTTAATCTGAACTTTTGTAAGGCAGTGAGCCTTCCCTTTTGAGCAGTGAGCTTTAGGCAGTGTGCATGAATGCAAATGCATTCCCTTTTGTAAACAACTTTATTTGAGTACTCAAATTGTGGATTAACCTCCACCGTGGTTTTTCCCCTAATAGGGTTTCCACGCAAAAATCTGTGTTATGGTGTTATGAATGTTTCCTTTGAATACTTGCACTTTTCTTTAATGCAATGTCGAAATGGTTTCAAGTTTCAGATTAATAAAAGTTAAATTTGTTGAACACTGATTCAACCCCCACTGTTCCCTTGAGTCTAACAATTGGTATCAGACCCTAGTTACACTGAAGAAGTTTAGCAGCTTGAGGTGGATCTTGGAATGTAATGGACAGAATGGTCTTCAACAACAGCTTCTGGTGGCACTTGATGACCTTGATCAATCTAAAGCAAAAGTTAAGGAATTGAAAGCGAATCTTAAAGATACAGAGAAATTCATTCAGTCATTGAAGGATCAGATTGTTAAATCTAGGGAGAAGAGAAAGGATCTATGTGATCAAATACAACAGAAGGAGAACGAAAATATGGATGATGCTCACTTGAATCAGACCTTGAAGGAGATAACTGAAGAATGTGAAAAGCTTGCCAGAGACAATACAAACCTAAAACATGAAATGGAATCTATGATGATGAAGATGACTAAAGAGATTGAAGAAAGGAAGAAAAATGAAAAAAACCTTGCTCGAGCCCTGAAAGAGAAGTCTGATGAATGCAACAGAATAAATGGAGAATTTAATCAGTTGGAAAGTGAATTACAAAGATCCAAAAACAATGAAGAAGAACTCGGTAAACATATTGCTACTCTCAGGAATGACCTTATCATTGCAAATGAATACAAAGAAAATTTTAAGATTAGCTCGATAAAGCTTGATGAGTTGACTCAAGGACAGAAGAATGGATATGAAAAAGGGGAAAGTTCCAAACTCGGACAGAAGAATTTCAAACAAGAAAACCTAATGAACAAATGTGGAAGGTATCTGGTAAGACAACCTAATGCTCAGAAGTTTAATGGATATTGTTTTTCCTGTAATAAATTCGGCCATATGGCTACTCAGTGTAGAAGTAATACGAAGTCAAAAAATTCATCATTCTTTGGTTAGTGTTTCAAATGCAAGAAGTTTGGTCACAAATCAATTGAATACATAAATGTGTCAAACTACTCTATCAATAGAAAGAATGTTGAATGTTACACATGTGGAAGATTTGGACATATTGCTAATGAATGCAGATCAAGAAGAAATCAATGGAGTGATTGGTCGGGACAAGAAAATACTGTGTGCTACAACTGCAATAAGTTTGGTCACATTGTAAGATTCTACAGAAACAAAAATATGGACAGAAGAGGTCCGATATACAGAGGCAGAAATATAGCAAAAAATGATAAAGGGAAAGAAAAAGTGACTACAGATGAAATCAGAGATTAGATGAAGAAGACATGGGTAAGAAAGAATGATTTTGATGCTGGAAATGGTTCTGTACCGGAACCTTCTTCCAATAATTCTTACGGTAATTGATTTCAGGCCATTGGCCCAAGGGGAGTTTCTCAAGAAAATCTTTCCTCCCCTGTCTATGGATGGTACCGAAACACAAAGAATGGTCAAGAAGGTGCATTTATGATATGTAGAGGTTTTGGATAACTTTCATAAGGAAAATCAGAGAATTCATAGGTCCGCAGTAAAATTTCTTTGTCATTGTCTGAGAAAACAAAGCACCTGGAAAACTTAGGGAAAATGCATTTATTGCAGGTGTGCGAACTATAAAAGTCAAGTTGGAGTCGTCATTTGTCACTTTGCATCGAAGAAGAAAAGAAGAAGAGCACTCGGTAGAAGAATTTCAAGCAGTGAAATCGATTCATCGACAAATTCTCAAAATCTATCAGGTATTTCAATTGTCTTCAGAATTTTCATGTATTTTGGTGTGCGATTGTAAACCCTAAGTACGAAAAGAAAAATGGAACAAATCAAAGGGTCAATCACTCTAGATGAATATAATAGTGCAAAGATTAGGTCTATGAGAAATTTGTTACTTCCCAACGAATTGAAGCAATTGAGGGAAGCCAAACATAGGAATTTGGATATCTGGAGTGAGTTGTTGTATTTCGAGAATGCGGAATTCGTAAATTCATCTTGAGCAGATTGCATGATGATACTTTAACTTTGGACAAACCCTACACCATCTCGAAGGAAACAATTGAGAATTTAACTGGATTATGCAAAGTCAGAGATATACCGAGGAAGAAATCCATCTAAAACAAGGAAGTTGAACCCTAACCGGAATAATCAGAGATCAGAGGGCACTGATAATTGCAGAAATCAAGAATCATGTTACCAAGTACATTGCGCACGAAATTTCATATAAAGTCTTTTTCAAAAACCGAGAAGGAGCAACCTCGGTTGGCGCAATCTACTTTTCTCACAAGATGATAATTGAAGGCCAGAACTTTGACCTATGTGGATTGATAAAAGATCAGTTGATGGAGAATGTGCAACTGACAAAAGAAACAAGCTACCCTTTCAGGTTCAGTACTTTGATTATATGTTTAGTAATGTATTTCTTGAATTGTTTGCCAAAAATCGACAATGTGGTGTGGAAAGCAAACGAACCAGTATGCAAACAAATATACTCGTATTCTAAGAGCTTGGCTGATTGGGATGTAGAATTTGAAAATTTATTTAAGAATGTGCTTGGAAAGTGTGGTTCAATCAATATTTCTCTTCCAGTAAGAACAATTGAAGTTGGTTCCTCTTCCGATGGCATGGATAAAAGGCAAAAAAGAGAAAAAGAAGTTGTTGAATACAGCCCTCTGGAAAGCAAAGTTCCCAAAATTGAAGGAAAAGGAAAAGGAAAGGAAATTGTGGATATTCTAGATGAAGAAACTGAGGATCCACAGAAAAATGAATCAAAACCAGAAAAAGCTATTGATGAAGAAGATGATCTGACAAAAGAGAAGCTACGACAGCTTATTTAGAAAGAAGGTGGAATGCAAAAAATAGCTAAGTTATGGTTTGTTAGACCATCATATGATCAATATATGATTTTGAGTGTACTAAATGCTCATGTTGAGCAATGCAAGATCAAATTGGAAAGTTTGCAGAACATTCTGCATGTTGAAATGATTGAATGCAGCTTAGAAACATTGAACTTTGAGGCTCAAGAGAAAGAAGAAGGTGAAGTTATCTCACTTGAAGGAGCAATTCAGGCTATCTCTCTCCAAACTGAATAAGAAAATGAATGAGTTGAGACAATGCATAAATGCAGCCGATAACTATTAGTTTTAGGATCAAAAAAGAAAGCAATCAGAAAATGCAACACATGAGACAATGAACACAACCAGATACCCTAGGAAAACCCTCCTAACTCGAGGGGAAAAACCCAGCAAATATATCTCTCATATATTTAGGAATTAGAGCAAAAATCTGCTTACAACTCAGGCCGAACACAAGGCCAATTTTGATACACTGAATAATAGCACCTCTCTTAGATGCGAAGATACAAATGATATAATTCTCCTTGTAATCAATCTGCTGCTACAGAAGATGATCTGCTACTACAAGAGAATGGTTTGCTACTCAGACCTGAACTCAGCCTTCTACAAGATATCAACCTGCACTTGATATCGATCTGCACTTGATGACAAACTCGCACTTCTCTTTAGAATACAAACTTCCTTGATGTCAACTTGCTGCTACAGGAAGACGAGTTTCTGCAAGGTACGAAATATGTTGAATGAACTTCATCCAAATGTATGAATGAATCTTGTATATATACACACGCCAAGAGAAAGATGTGACTCTTCATGCCACCAAGTTGGCCCATAAAGAGACAAGGAGACGTGTCTCTTAAATTAACTTCAAGTCGGCCTTAGAGAGAAATCGTATTAATTAAATATTAATTATAATCATATAAATAATGAGGCGCCTCCTCCATAAAATTAAATCGTTGTATAAATTAAATAGCCATCAAACTATAATTTAATTTATAACGCAAGAAGTAATTTGACAGAAGTTGTATACATCAACACTCCCTCTTAGCTAGGGAGAATTACTTCCAATTGTTACAAGACATATCATCTCATCGTGATGTCAATCAACATGGCTACACCCATGTGTGGAGCAAAGCATATCACCTCATCATGATATCAACCATCGTGGCTACACCCATGTGTGGAAAAGGAAAGATATCACCTCATCGTGATATCAACCACCATGTCTACACCCATGAAGTGGTAAAGGAAAGATATCACCTCATTGTGATATCAACCACCATGGCTACACCCATAAAGTGTGATGTTGTCACCTCATCGTGACGTTCACCATGGCTCTCCCAGAGGGTGAAAAACACAAGTACAAGAAAATCATCACGGACTCTCACGTGATGATGTCATGGAGTCACACACATGACATCCACCATGGCTCTCCCAGAGGCTGGAAACAAGGGCTTTCACCTCAAATCTCAAGGAGAAATGCATTAACAATGGCTTGCACCTCAAATCTCTCTCAAAGAAAAATGCATTAAAGAGGATCACTGATACTAAGACTCCTTCTCAGCTAGGGCTTGATTCTCCACCATACCAAGCTTGTCTCGAAGGTACATAAACTTTATCCTGAAGAGATGCTTGGTGAGAATGTATGCCATCTGCTCATCAGTGCTAATATACCTCAACTGAATTGCTTTCCTCAATACCATATCTTTGATATAGTGGTATGGTTAATTATGTCATGAAATACTGGAATGACAGAAAGCTTCTCAAAGCTTTGATTATCACAATGAATGACAGTCGGCTCCAATGATTGTCCAAACAATCATGTAAGGAGCTTCTGAAGCCACACTGCTTCTCGAGCTGCCACACAAGCTGTAATGTACTCAGCCTCTGTTGTACTCAGTGCCACAAAAGATTGCTTCCTGCTACACCAGGATATCATCGCAGACCTCAACCTGAAACAACATCCAGAGGTACTCTTCTAATCAACAACACAACCATCTTCTTTAGGTTCAGTAGGCTCCCTCTGAATCTTCAAGCACTTGCATCAACCTCCTGACCTCATCGTCCAAGATTTGCCTACAATGCTTGCCTTAGAGAAATGGTTACCAGCGCACACCTTTGTAGAGAATCAGGGTTGTCCTCTTCGACCTCATCCCAGATCACACTATTCTGAATAGGTTTGCGGAGCTACCAATGTTAAATCCAAGTTGACTGACTTGAGCAATTTTGATCTCAACTATTGAAGAGGTACTTCAAGAATTTAGCATCTGGCCTTGCAACACTGCAACCCTTACTTATTCTCAGCGAGTCATAGAACTCCCTCTGAAGGTTAATTCTTCCTCTTCGAAAAGATGTCTTCAGCCATTCACTCAGACTCATAGCTGCAAGTAGTGTCTCCATTCTTCAACCTATAAGATGCATCAAGCTCTTCTTTAAAGCAATCTCTTACGCTTCTTGATCCATCCTGAAAGCATTAAGAAGAGATTACTAATAGTTCATGGAACTCAACTATCTCAAACAAAAGTACCATTGCTAGGAGCATACATGATTGACTATCTCAAAGCTATAGCATGAATTAATAACTAAATAACAATTCATGAGCATTATTCAACCATGCAATACTTATCTCATTGAAACCAGAATCGTGTACACTGAGAATGAGGGATCAATTTGCTCAAGCAACGATCACAATCTATGCTCTCTCCGCCCTTTCAGTGGCATCAATCGCTGCAAGTCAGTCCTTCGAAAGAGCTAATAATCGATGACTCACGTGACAGTGTTCATCAATGCGAACTCCAAACATTTTGCAACCTCTTGACTTAAATCTTCATCGACTTAAGCATCCTTCACTAAGTCCTCATCATACATATACTTTTGCTCTAAGTATTGATGGCGACTTCTCTGTTAAGATGTTCAACAGTAATGCAATCCATCGAAAAATGGGCACTATGCTTGCTCAACTCAATGCATAAGAGCCATGCAACAAGCATATAGGGTCAGGCCTCTCCATGCATCATCATAATCCATGCACAAAAGAGAATGAAATCAATGTGTTCAACCAATCACAATCGAGATTGTAGTTCTCTTTTCATCTCTGAGTCATACTCAGAAATTTTCGCAACTAGCATGATCGTCTCACAAAGAATGAAGGGTGTCTCCATAGAATCTCATCCAGGGATCACTATTCAAGAGAAGGACAACACGATGTTTACTACACACAAGTTCAAACAAACAAATGTCAGATCTGCACAACCCAATAGACTGACTTTCAACTCAAATAAAAATTATTTCAAAGGCATAAACAAAAAAATAAAACGAAATAATTATCTCTTCCTTGATTATGACCAATGTTAATCACTGGTAGATTTTGAATATGGCCTTTGATATAAAATAACAGCTTCACAATTCTGGAAATTTCTGGTGACTCATTTAGTAACTGTTTAAATGCTTATTTGTCAAGCCCGACCAAGCATACTGTGCGGCTCTTCTATATTATTCGACTCCTTCCAACTCCATGTCATCTATAAGTTTAAAGAAGATGATTTTGTGACAGGTAACGACAGTTGTAAAGCTCAACTCTCTTGATATTATGTACACCAAGTTATCTTAGAATTGTTGCGTTGAAGATCTTTATTTTACACAAACTCAAATAGAGAAGGCATAGTATTCGTTTTCTCAAATTTGGACCCGTTCATGATAAATTTGAAGCCAAATCTGATTAGACTTTTCAGAACCCACTCTGATACCATGTTAGTTTTAGGATTAGAAAAGAAAGCAATCAAAAAATGCAACACATGAGACAATGAACACAACCAGATATCCTGGGAAACCCTCCTAACTCGAGGGGAAAAACCCAACAAATATATCTCTCATATATTTAGGAATTAGAGCAGAAATCTGCTTACAACTCAGGCCCAACACAAGGCCGATTTTGATACACTAGATAATAGCACCTCTCCTAGATGCGAAGATACAAATGATATAATTCTCCTTGTAATCGATCTGCTGCTATAGAAGATGATCTGCGGCTACAGGAAAATGGTTTGTTGCTCAAACCTGAACTTAACCTTCTACAAGATATCAACCTGCACTTGATATCGATTTGCACTTGATGACAAACTCACACTTCTCTATAGAATGCGAACTTCCTTGATGTCAACTTGCTGCTACAGGAAGACGAGTTTCTGCAAGGTGCGAACTATGTTGAATGAACTTCATCCAAATGAATGAATCTCATCTTGTATATATACACACGCCAAGAGAAAGAAGTGACTCTTCATGCCACCAAATCGGCCCATAAAGAGACAAGGAGACGTGTCTCTTAAATTAACTTCAAGTCGACCTTAGAGAGAAATCGTATTAATTAAATATTAATTATAATCATATAAATAATAAGGCGCCTCGCCCATAAAAATAAATCGCTGTATAAATTAAATAGCCATCCTAGAAGTAATTTGACAGAAGCTATATAAATCAACAATAACATCTACAGCTATTGCATTTGTTGGCCCCATGTTGTTAGTAATTACAAAGACAAACTGGATCATATTGAAACAAAGTTGAATGGCATTGGAAAAAGCTTTGACATGTCTCAGGATCAGGATGGCACCATCAGGAAAAGAATTTGGGATCTGCAATTTGAACACACAAAAATTTAATTCACCAAGAACACACTTGTGGATACTTTTTGGAAAGTGAAGGATCTAACCGAATGCAGATTGGAGCAGATGGTGGAGATACTAAGGAAAGGTGAGAAACTGGAAGAAGCAATTACAATTCTGGAATCTTTAACTGATATTGTCAACAAAACATCCAAAAACAATAATTTGATCATTATCATTGGAATCACAATAGATGCTTGGAAGAAATTCATTCTGGAAATGAAGAAAAATCATAAGATAATCTTCTAAAGTTGCAGTCAATTGTTTTCACTTTTTTGAAGTTTTGGTCAAAGGGGAAGAACTATTGGCATTTATGTCTTGAAAATTTTTAAAATTTTGAACATGTGTTTTGTCACTATTTTGTCACTTTTTCGCATATGGTTTCTATTCTTTGTCATTGATGTCAAAGGGGGAGAGAATGCAGTGAAAAATCCCTTATAAGTCTTAGGGGGAGAGAGTGCAGTAAAGATTGGCATCACTCTTATAATGATTCTGACACTTAGTCATTTTTCACCAAGTGCTGCCATCAATGCCAAAGGGGGAGATTGTTGGCATATGGCTTGTAAGTGTTGTCATTGATGGCAACCTAAGTCATGCATCTGGTCTGCAGTCTAATTTTGGTCTCTACCGGCTGAACAGAACAAAGAACAGGGCATTCGGTTAAAGGCGCAAAAGTTTATCTGAATACCTCACTAGACTATTATTTTGTGTTGTGGATCTCATACGAAGGATTGTTGATGTTTGGAATACCTTACTAAAGGATTCTTTAAATGTGCATTCACGGGTACATGATCTAGGAGATCTGATACATTAATATGTTGAATATTTGTGGTAAAAAGTCGACCCGTCAAGTATAGCAATCGAGGATGTATAAGGGGTTATTAATTAAATGTTCTTATGTTTGAAATATGTTTGTTTGGGTCCTCTCTATGTCCTAACCAACTTTAGAGGATGCGCATAAAGAATTAGTGGTGGATTTGGCCGACAAGTTGTAAAGAACTTAATGTTTTATCAAGCCAACATAAGAATGTTCAAATTCCTCATAGCAAATATATATATGAGATCGTTTTATCATTTTGATAGAGAGTAGAGATGGAATAACGAGCATAGCGAATGAGTAGTGCGAAATTCAATAGACTAATAGTGTGAATTTGATTGTGTGATGCGAAGAGCAGAAAAGAGCAGAGCATAGCAAAGCAAAGTGCAAAATCAGGAAGAAGATCCAAAATCAAATCTATGAGCTTCACCGGAATTGTAACTTGGCATAAATAGATGCTACTATTTCAGTTCAACCTTCAGATGATTTAATCTGAACTTTTATAAGGCAGTGAGCCTTCCCTTTTGAGTAATGAGCTCTAGGCAGTGTGCCTGAATGCAAGTGCATTCCCTTTTGTAAACAACTTTATTTGAGTACTCAAATTGTGGATTAACCTCCACCGTGGTTTTTCCCCTAACAGGGTTTCCACGCAAAAATCTTTGTGTTATGGTGTTATGAATGTTTCCTTTGAATGCTTGCACTTTTCTTTAATGCAATGTTGAAATGGTTTTAAGTTTCAAATTAATAAAGGTTAAATTTGTTGAACACTGATTCAACACGCCCCCCCCCTCTCAGTGTTCCCTTGAGTCCAACACAAACCTCACTATATGTGCTATTGAGTAAGCTGCAATAATAATTTATTCCTTTTTGTGCCTTGAGGAAAATTGATAACACATATATTTCCAAATTAAAAATATCTCTTTATATTGTGAGGCAATTCAATTTATTGCAAAACAGGTCCCACAACATTGAAATACTTCCTATATCTAAAATCAAGATTGTCTTATTATCAATTGTTGTTCTAGGTAAATTTTAGTGGATTTAATTGCAAAGAGAATTGTTCACATGTGTCTAGGCTCCTAGAAAAACATTTTTGGGTGTTCTTTGCTTTTTCCCCTTGCTAGAACATATTGAAGTTCTAAATTTGGTTAAAGAACATAAAAATTATGAGTATTTAAATGTTGTTTTGTTTGCTATGATCTATACATTGAAAATTGTTTATTGATTTCCAAGATGTCGTGGCCTAAATTTAAATGTTTATTGTCATCATTTATAAAAGTATTGCTATATATGAGTGAAATTATTAAATGCTCTCTCTCTCTCTCTCTCTCTCTCTCTCTCTCTCTCTCTCTCTCTCTCTCTCTTGTAGATTTTGAGCATGGATTCAAGATGTGTGAGCCTATATCTATAATGTAATTAATATGAGCTTTATAATCATGCTCAGTATTGTAAAGGATATTGTACTAGTTATAATGTTTGTAGAATCATTTTTATATAATTTATTAAAGAGAGTCAAATGTCGACTCTTGATTCTAGTCAACATTATGATCACTTTACTTCCATATTTTGTTAGTGATTTAAGTGTCTAGATGTTACAATTGTGCTCTTTTGAATTGCTCTAGATCAAAGCTAAGTCAAATGGAAATGATCTATATGGATAAGGTGGGGATCTCAAGGTAAGGAGTGAATGTCTAGAAATACATGTAAATGGGGCTAGAATAAGGAGAGATGAAAACTAGGTTATGAGCCAAACATAGCAAAAGATAGCAAAAGAGTATGTGATTTGTTAATATGTTATTACATTAAGATGTTCCCATCAAGGTGGGCACAAAACTAGATGGGAAATGACATGGGTTTGCTAATTTTACCATTTCAAAACTAAATATATTTTGTGTTTAACTAGACTATTGATATTAACCAAACAAAACTGCTAGTTAAATTTCTAGAATTATTGTAAAACAAAAAAAGCCTTTGAGGCATAATAAATTATAAATTATTAGGTGTCCAATTTGTGAAGAAAACAAATGCATGTGCATGAGCATCTTATATCTTGCATAAAAGGTGATCGCAATAGATATATAAAAATGGTCTCATATATGTGTAAAGGGAAAGCTTACTTTCCTTAACCTAAGCTAATTAAATAAGTGCAACTAAATAAGCACAAATCAGCCTAAATTAACTAAACATAGCTAGGATTGATAAACTTGATAATTGTAATAGCTAAATTAGGAAAGTAAATGTCAAGAAGGGTGGTGCTTAGCTTTATGACTAAAGAATGTGTGCCACCAATGAAGATTATGATATCAAACAAGAATTTGCACAAAAAATGAAGACTTTGTTAAATGAACACCTTAGATTCTATGTTGGATATGTGCTTTGTCAAAGAACAAGTTTGTAGGTATGGAACAAGTTCATGGTCATGGATTAGCCCTCTAAATCCATATCCATGCCTACATATAATAGAACTTTGTTGTTTACTTGTTCGATGTGCCTCTATGTCATCTAACTTTTCTAATATTTGTGAGCTTGGTAGTATTTAGAAATATTTTAGAAGGGTGGTTGTTGTGTTGCAAGGAAACACATTCTTCTAGACCAACCCCCAAAAATGTATATAGCAAGCAAGGGACTAAGATGATGTGTACAATTTGTTACTCCTTTTAGTGCACCAAATCCAAATGTTTCACTATTGGTTGTTCCTTTAATGTTCTATAATGAAAGAGGATGCATCCATGGGAGAGGATGATAAATGAATGCAATTAAGTGTCTTTAAATATAACGCATAGTATCAAATTCACAAAACATGTATTTAGTCAACTTAGGGTGAGAAAATAAAAGGGGACAACCAACCAAATTTAAATTACCATGGGATTGACCCTACAATTATAGAAATGCCCTTGTGTAATGTAATTGTCAAATCTAGGTGGCTAACATATAAATGAGAGAAGATGTGCACCCAGGTGTCATAAATGTGGGGTATAGGGTGTGTGTGTGTGCGTGTAAGAATAAGGTAGATACTAAGTGCATAGAATTGAGTGTTTATATGGAAGCATAAAAAGTTAGGGGCTTGAACCCAATTTCACACAAGATTGTGCTATTTATTAATATGTACACACATCAAGATATGTCTTCAAAATAGGGATAACATTAAATGAGAAATGGTATGGGCAATGCAATTTCACCATTACAATATGTTATGTAGGGAGTTCTACCATCATGTGGGCAACTCTAGCTTCAAAAGCCATTAGCATGAACTTGGAAGAAAAGAAATCACCATGCTACATAACAATAGCATATCTAGTTGATTGAGTATTGGAAAGAATGATCACTATTTTTTTTGGATTAGATTGTGTTAAGAGTTTTAGGAATCAATGTTTTGGATCACATTCTGTGGTCCATCATCAAGATACATGAGAGCTGAAGGAGAAAAAAGTATTATGGATTGTGAAAATTTGATATCATTTATTGGAAAGAATATTTGTCTAGAAAAAAGAGCTTTTTGTAAAGAAGACTGCACAAGAAGTTTAGGATAATAAAGCCACTACTAATTCAAATATATTGATAGAAAACAATATTAGGGTGTCTTGTTGTTGTGAATAAAAGACTAACTCACGGATATATTGCTGAAAATCTTGATCACTCAAGATACAAAATAAAACCTAAATTCAGTATGTTAAGAAGGTAATTTTAGATCCAAAGGCCGTTAGTAGGCAGAAACCAAATGACTACATTAAATTAAAATTTTAGTTTTATATAAGCCAGAGAAAGAAGATGGGTGCAAGGAGTTGATGAATGAAGAGAGTGAGATAGTGACTAGTTCAAATGCAAGGAAAAAGCTAATGAGCTCCTTTCTCTTAGAGACGGATATGATCTATTTAAACATCTCCATCACATCCTGCCTAAGCATGCACGCAAGGATATAGAGAACAAGAATAAGAGGACAGGAATTTTTAAAGGCCAATGGTTGTTATAAAGGAAATAAGCAAAGGGAAAATATTATTCAGTTGCCTTCTGCATTTATAGGTGTTACAGATTATTATCTGGCCTCCTGTTGACTGATCACTAACATGGACTATGAAAACCTATTTAAACGTACCTACCGGAAAGATGCAGTTCTGCTTCCCAATTTATAATTCTTTTGACAACTAGAGAAATGAGTAACATGTAAGCACTTATGAAACTATTTTTCAGCTGCGCGGGAATGCTCAAACTTTAAACATGCCTACTGGCAAGATGCAGATCAGCTTACTGAATTATAATTTTCTTGATCAGACAATCTGCAAGATCTACAGCTAGAACAGCCAAGCAGTAATTTCTTATCTTCTGCAACATCGGACCTGTGCCTTGCTATCTGCCGTGGATGAGACTCTACTTGGTATCAGCTTTTTTCACTTGTCTATTTTCTACAGTTAAGCTGAAGATAATTGTCCCTAGCGACAGTTGCTTCCTTCTGGTTTTATTTGATATGCTGTCCATTCAGATTATCTGCTGAAGGCCATCGGCTCCTAGACAGATCTACACTATCGTGGTTGTTCTTAATGTACAGGTTGGGCTTTTCTCTTCCACTGACAGTAGCAGTTAAGTTATCAGGAACTCTTCCATTGGCACATAGATCATAAGAAACTCCTATTAACAAACCGTTATTAAAAATTGGAAGATAAGGCCTTGAGGCTCTAACTTGAGAAGGTAGTTTACATTCTGATTCAAGAAGGTAGCCGGAAAAGCTCAATACAACTGAGAGGAGCTTCCAAAATCTTACATCGTTGCATCATTTTCTGTGTGTTTGCGTCCTCCATGGAGCTTGCAGGTATGTTTGGGTGATGATTCACTGACTGATTATTATCCATAATATTTTGTAATTGCAACTTTGCAAATTGAAGTGCCGTCATTACATCCCTAGATAAGTTATTCTGATGATATTCAACAGGCTGAACTCTCCCAGAAAATCCATAATGGTCTTGATTTATCTGGGATGTATGTGATTCTTCTCTTGCACCTTTTTCAGCAAGTGCCTCAAAAGAAGGTGCAAATTGTCTCATCCTAGAACCATCAGCATTTCCTGTGGTTGGAATTGGTAGTTCACCAAATAGACTCCTAGAATGATCCTTGTAAATAATAGGATTTTTGAGGCTAGCATATTCTTTATGAACTCCAGGGGACATGTCAATCTTATTCACCATAACATGAGAAGAATCTAGAAAAGGTGGTCTAATATACCTATTTTCTGGAAAGCAATTTGCCACAAACAAATTTCCCATGTTCATATGATTTGAAGATCTAAATCTATGATGGGGGATTTGGAAACCAGCTCCTCTAACCTTCTGTGTCGCTGGACCAGGTGTGATATCTTTCGTAGTTGTCACTTTATTCTCACTCATGCCAGTACTTTTGTCAAACTGGCCGTTAAAAGGCATTTTCTTCATATTTTCCTGTGACATTGTCCTAATCTTCACATCATTTGTATTTCTACCATGAAAATCAGTTGTGACATAATGTTCTTTAGTTTTCTTCTGTTTTTTCACTTGCACATCTCTCATCTCAAGAGTTGACATATAATTCATGGGGTTCATAGAAACACAAGGATGCATACTAGGACAAACTGCACTTTCTTTTGTATAAATTCTATAAAGTCCCTGCATGAGAGGAATTCCCTGCTCATCATTACAGCTGTCATGCCAGCTTTGGGAATATCCTCTGCATTTCTTATGAAAATAATCTCCAGTTATTTGTGCAGTGCTCATTACAGTACTTCCATGAGAAACCTCTTGGGGCCTCTCGTCTGTAGTCGGCATCATGCCTCTACTACTTGAGAAATCGTGATCTCTTGTTCGCATTTTCCTTTCAGTGAAAGGTTTACGTGACTCCACGGCTTCTGCCATGGACCCAACATTCACCATTTCACTAGTTGGTTGCATGTTATCTGATAGTCTTTCCGTAGCATCCTTTGCAAGCAAATTTACAGTATTTGCATCGAGAACCTTATCATAGACTACAAGAACAGATGATTCCAAAGTTCTATTTGCATGAGGCGCAATAGGAACGTGCTCTTCAAATACAGGGATTGTGTTTACAGTTAAGCTTGGTCCAATATCGTGGGAGTAAATTTTGATAGTTTTTTCTGCTGCCTTATCGCTTGACATTGTAACACAGTCTATTGTTGCCTTTTCTTTATCAGAAGCTCGTAATCCAATAAGCTAGGGGCAAGGCTCTGTAAGTACCCTCCTTGTTTATCTAGCTCTGACATTATCTCAGCACAGAGAATATCCTGGACAAAAATGTCATTTATAACTCGCAGTTTCTCTGCTTCTCTAGCTTCTACTTTGTTAACAGAAGAAACATCAGAGCTGCAGATCAACCTGCAAGAAATATTGGACTCTGAAGCAGGCAAGCTCTCATGAACATGATCCATTTCATATTCATTTATATCCATTTTCTATTCATTTATATCCATTTTCTGTATGACTTCATTCTCAGCTTCATAAGAATGGCTGCAGACTAACTTTTCAGAATGGCAAATGCATGATCTCTCAGAAAAGTACTGATAAGGCCTGTGAAATTTTTCTGTTTTGTCACTGTTTGACATAACAACAGAAGTCTTTAAAATGTTCAAACAAGTTTCTTCCTTCTCTTTTGCTTCTTCTATTGTCATGGTTTTCTTTCTATGTTTGTAGCAATCCTACATGATTAAGAAGAAAAGAAAAGGCACAGTGCAGTATACTGAATTATTTCCTTCCCATCAGAAAAGGAGTTACAACTGACTAAAATTGAAGTTTATATTCATTCTCATCATTTATTAATTCAAAACAATATCACTTAATATTAGTAAACACACACAGAGAGATTAAAGCATTTATTCTTGTCAAACATCTGAAACCTAAATAACAGGGTACTCAACAGGTAACGTTTAATTGTAAGGGATACACAAGCTTCCTATGATTTCTTGCCAATATTGTAAGGGATACACTAATAGTAGAAAAGAGAGTCAAATGAATTTACCATGCTTTGCTCAGATGAGCGATTAAGCTCTCTGAACTTCTCTTCCCATTCTCTTTGAGTATTCTCCTCTGCTGCATACTGATCAATTAGTTCTTCCCAATGCTCTATTACTCTTTCCATTTCCATCCCTTTATTACTTCTGCAATCAATTTTTCTCTCATGATCTTCTAAAGAGTAGGGGGCTGAGCATTCTGAGTACAATCTTGCCGTGCAGTCTCCTTCTGAAGTTTGTTCGCCTATCCTGCCGTTCCTCAGATCAATTTCTTCTCTTTCCTGTGCAAATTGATTCGAGTTTCGGTAACTTGTTTCCTGGTCTCTAGCCAGAGAAATTCCCTCAAAATCTTTCCGCAACAAACGTTCAAATACTTCACAAATTTTTTTCACTGATTCTGTTTGCTCTGAAGGAACAAATTCTTCCATTGAAGACTCTCTAGGCTTCTTAGAATCATCTTCACTACAAGCAGTTAGAGCCCTTGATTCCTCCTCTGTGACTGATCTACAAGAAAAAGGCAATCCATTTAATAAATATATGCAAAACCATTGTAAGCAGTTTAGGACAATGTCCAATTAAAAGCAGAAAGTGGACAAACCAACCTTGTTTCTCTTCTTTTTATCTGGCGGCATGACTTTCCAATGCGTCTTTTTGAACCGGCATTTGCTTCTGAAACACCTTCATGGGGACAATTCTGGAGATACATTTGCTCCAATGGTTGGAAGGTTCTCTTTGCATTCTTTCCATATTGCCTGAGAGAACTTCCTCGCGCTTGCCATGACAATCCCATACAGAAGCGATGTGTCTGGCCAAAGCGATCTGAATCATCGGAATTTTGAAAGGTTTTCTCGCTTCCGCTACCCATGGTTGAGGTTTCATCCTCCTCTCCAGCAGAGGTTAGCCCAAAAGAAGTGGCATTGCTTACTCCTTCAAAACTTTTGAGCTCAAAAGCAGATCCATCTTCATCTGTACCAGACTCAAAGGGCACACTACCATTTTCCAACATTGCAAGGGCTTGTTGACTGGTTTCCTCCGCATTTTTTCTCTGCTCAACTACAATCTCCAACTGTCGTTCGAGTTCCCAAACCTACATCAAGAGGCAGCTTTTAGCAGCCATAAAATAATTATGTCTGTTTGAATCAGATTATTCGACAATGTTACAACCTTGAACCAACCATTAAAAATTTCAAACTACCCAAATGCATATTATTGGTCAAAACATTTAGTTGAGATGGCATGCTTCCAAATTTTTAATGATGTGTCTGGTGAAATGAAAAAATTAAACCCAGTTGCAGATTCAATCAAGTTCTCCCACAAAGTTACATTTAACCTTTCAAAATTCAAACCATCCAAATTCAGATTATTTGCCAAAACATTAGTTGAGATGACAAGTTTCCAAGTTTTGAACAATGCACCTGGTAAACGTGAAAACAGAAAACCCATTTGCACATTCAAGGAACACATTACACATTTTAGCTTATCCTCCGAGAAACATGAAGAAACAACCTTTTGTTCTATCTGCTGAGCCTTCTGCCTTGCAGCCTCAGAAACAGACCTCTCGGACAACAATCGAGCCCGGAGAAATTCGATAGTCCTAACTGTTGGGTTTTCTTCCTCTTGACATGTTGCTCTGTACAATACATAAATCTAATGTTTGAGTGTACCAAACAAGGTGGGAGAAAGGGTGAATGATCTGAAGCTTACCTCTCTACTGGTGATGAGGGGCTGAGCTTTTGGTCATCCAGCAACGATCCATTCCCAACTGCTGAACACTCTTTGTCTTCCATATCCCTATTCGTCTGATTCAGCTTTTTACTCCAATAAATTCAGTAAATCCTTTTAAGGACCTGACTACAACATGCCAAACATGGCCTTACTACTTGGTCAACAGTAATTAAGGTATTATCCAAATTCTAAATTGTCTAGATATCCAAGTGATATTCTACGGAGAGAGACTTTTATCTCGCCTGGAACATTTTCTGCTGAGCCTGATCAAACCTTTTTTCCTTCTTCAGGGAAGGGCCATATAATGTGGGGGATCCAGCTTTATAAAAAGCATTTAACCAGAAGGTCCACGATAATTCTGTGGGAAAATAATTATCCCGTTTAATATACAAATTAACAACACACTAGATTGTAGTGTGGAATAATAATATTTTCAGCATTCTCTCCACTTCCTTTTGTACCATCTATTTAGCAAAATCTAGTATGCAATTTTTATTTTCTCTTTTCTTTCATTTTCATGATGAATCACTCAGTAAGTAAAATTGTTAAGTCTGTTGGCCCACTAAAAGTTACTGAAAACAATTATATGTATAATTATATGAGACGACAAAGTTGTTTAGTTGTGTACTCCTCCCCTTGTTTCTTTCTTCGAGACATTCTTTATCTTTATATTTAGTTACAATTTGAAGGAGTTTTCTAAATAAATTAAATTTAAAGTGTGTATTTTTTTTGTTCTATGATCTTTGTAATCTAATTAATTCTCAAAGGGTGGAGGGTCTAGTTCGATTGGCTAAAGCATCTTGTTGTAGAGTTTACCAAGCGCACTGCAGTTTGTAGGGGGGCTACCCGATTCCAGTAGTCTAATTTTTTTAAAAAAAATCAATGAATTCTCGAAAGTATAATATTGGTTCTTATACAAATTTAAGCATTAGTAGTTAGAGGCAAACAAGCATTATGTAGTTGAATATTATTATATCATTCTCATGACTTACAAATTTTTGTATGCATACAATTTATTTTTGTAGTAATAAAAATTAGGTCCATGTGTATGGATTTGAACTAGAGAAGGTTTATTTGTAGATTTTCAAGCAACCATTTGATAGAATCTTAAACTTATAGTACCTTGGTGAATAAGTTCTTTACATCTTCAACATCATGTTCACACCTTTAAAATCTAAATAAGTATCACAATTAAATTTATTTAATTTTTACATTCAATTCAATAGTCATTACTTTCCAATCCCACTTCATTATTTAGATTGATTAATTTAATTAATTAGCCTAGAGATATTTATGCTAAGTGTTTTATTTGGTGAACCTAACTTCCTTACAACCTGTAGGGCTTTGCCTTAGGTTTTATCCTTCTATCATTTAGGATTTCAATTTTGATATTTATAATGGTTATTTCTTCCTGTTAGATTTATTAAGTTTTGGATCCACCCTTGTTTGTTTAATATTGATTTGTCCAATTAGGGTTTGGATTGTTATCGATTGATCTCTCTTTGATTAGTACCCATCCACCCTTATTTGTGTATTGATCTTTAGATTTTGACTGTCCCTTCTCTTTGGCATCTACACATGCCTTCGTTGTAGATTTTGGTATGTTTGTATAGTTTGTGACTTTTGATCCCACTATATGATACCTCATGTCCTTTTTATAATTCAAATGGATTTATAGTTAGATGGAGGTGTCGCCTCATCATGTTTGCACCTTTTCCTCCTTTGACCTGCATAATGCCTTTACTTCCCTTTAGGATACTTTCATTTCACTTATGCATTTTCCTTGTGTGGATTTCATTTCTCATATGAATATTGCTAGTGGTGTGCGCAAGCATAGTGATACTTTACCTTTGAGTACTTTTCCATCACATATTGCAATTCTTTATACATATTATGTAATTATTTTTTATGATGTAGACTTCCCTTATAGTGATGATACTTCCTTAGTTACATGTGATACTAGTGTGTATTATGATGATATTCTACATACATGTCATGATACTCTTTTTCATATGACATATGCATCTCCATGTTATACACCTTATACTAAGACTTGTTTTTAAAAGAACGTGCTTATTTTTAATTCCTTAACTACCACACAAATTTATCATATGATTGGAAATGCATATCAAAAAGTGGTTAAGGGATATGATTTACTTGATCAACTTAAGAATGCTTTAACAAAACTATTTCTTTAGAATTTACTACATCTATTTGAGATATATAGAAGTTTTTTGATACAAGATTTAGCTAAAGTTATTGTCCCATTTGATGTTACTCCTATAGAGGTGGTCACCATCCTTGGACTTATTTTATAAGGTTAAACTTAAGATTCTATTCACACACCTCCTCCCCATATTATTCAAGAACATCGTTCATTATATATTATACCTAAATATGGGGATATCTAAATTAAATGAGATCTAATTGATATTGAATTTAGTTAAAAAAAATTATAGAAAAGGCTTCTTGGATGTGATTAAAGTTACTTATACAAGTTGACCAAAATCTGAAGTTATTGTTACAAGATTTGATAATGTAAGTCATGAGTCTATTGGGTTTAATGCATTACCCATTATTCTTAAATCCATTACTCTTGATATTGTGTTTCATAGCATAGTGTCATGCTTTAGTGTATAACATTCTTTTGGGTTGTAACAAAAGATGTATAGTCATTGTTTAATGATAATTCCTACCAATATTACTAAGTAGTGGAGAAACACCACATACCATTAGAAGCCCCTTCTCCTTCATCTAAACCTTATGTTGATCTTGAGGATGATTGGAGTTATCTTGGTTTTACACCTTCGTGTGCTGAAAAATTTAAAATAAATAATGACTATAGTATTCCTCCTTTTATATATGGATCCCACTATATATGGTCAACTACATTTTTATTTTCATGAGTATATTACCCTAAATTAAGGTCCTTTTGTTCATGGATCTAAAGTTAGAGCTAGTTATTATGGAGGTTCATCTTCTTCAAAACTAGCTAACCAATACAATAAAGTTTTTATTCTATAAAAGTATAAAGAAGCAAGGTATCTTAGATCAAATTTGGCCATCACAAGAGCCTAAATTATTGGTGTGGCTTATTCTCCTACTAAAGATATGAATATCAAAAGCATGCAAAAATAATTGTTTGGTTAGATTGTGTAGTTAATCATGACATATAAATATATTTGATACACCATGAGTTGATTTGTGCGAGTTTACTAGATTCTGATATTTTAGATATGTTTACTAATGATGAGGCTCTTGCTAAATTCTTGGGTGTTGATGAGGATTTGCCTAAATTTCATCATGATTGAGTTTTCTCATATGATCTTGAAACTTGTTCTTATTTTTGGGAAACCATATGAGAAAACTATGGTTTTCTATGATGAGTCTCTCTCCAAAAAGGCTCCTTCCATCACTCAACAATTCTCTAGATTTTTTTATGACTTTTCTATGAAACCATTCATTAAGTATAGAAATACATCAAATATTGGTGGTACCTTTGATGTTGATATGGATAAATTTGATAAAGAAAATTATTGAAAATTCATAAATGTTTAAATGATTTTGACTAATATAACATGTTTACACTATTGCAAGATTGTAATGATTTATTTACATGGTCTTATCAAGACATTTCATGCATATCTAGTGATATTATCATGCATTATATTGTTCTTGATCTTGAACTTAAACCCCATCAAACATAAAATTAGAAACATTTGTCCTAAAATTAATTTGATCCATGTTAAAGATGAAATTAAAATGCTATTGAAAATTGGGCTTTATTAGATGTATTGGCTACTTAAGCTATAGATTTCAAAAATAGTGCATGTGGCCAGACCTAATAAATGTGTTCACATATCTATATATTTTAGAGATTATATTCAAGCATTGATTAAAGGTGATTTCTCATTGTATTCAAGCTTTGCTTAAAGATGATCATATATGTGACTTAAAGACTGTCTTTGAGATATTATGATAATATTAAGTTTGATTGAATCCTAAAAATATATATATTTGGTATAGATAATGGTAACTTGTGTTTTATTATGCCTAGGAGAGGCATTTAGGTTGATACTCTAAAGCTAGATGTTATTGTTAATATACTTGTTGATATTCAAATATTAATTAATGCAAAATTTATACCAACATGAGAATTCTCATAGATATGGGACAATATAAATGGGATAACCTCTAGATTTATAAAGCCATTGTAAGATATATCATGTAATCTTCTATTTTTGAAGTGAGAAAAGGTAAAAAGAATTAGCAATCTAAACAATCTTAAGGTGATGTATCAAATTGGAAATTCACATAGTATTCAACAATCATAATAATATATCATTATAATGAAGGGTATTTAAGTGCACAATCACTAAACAAACAATTAGAAAAAAAAACATCATGTTGGGGAAAAACATTGCACAAACAAATTTGGCCTAAAATATCATATTATCTTGAGTTGAGAATATATTACAAAAAGGCTTAAAATCACAAACTTCTAATTTTTATTAGTTTTGAGAAGTTCCCATAAAGGTTTTTATTATAGATTTTTCTCTCCCCTCAGCTAGTATTTCCCTCATTTTTATATGGAAGATGAATTGCCTACATGTTTCAAAACTAGAGATGCTTCCATCAATCAATGTACTCTAACTAATAATACTATGTAGCATGTTATCATTCTCTAGAGATAACTTTCCTTTAAACCAAGGGCACACCAATGAGTTGTGTTAGATCTAATTTTTAATTGGAGAAGCGATGGGTTACCAAGTGTTATTGGAGAAACCTTTAATTAAGAACACAATGAGAATACATGATTTATGTGGAAATCCTTTTGGGGAAAATATCACGAAAAAATATTGTTTATATTTTATAGATTGATCTTCTTCTTCTTGTAGGCTTCAACCTACTAGAGACTCCAATCTCCACTTGACAAAATTATAGGCACAACCATATTGGAGGCTCCAACCTCTATTTGATAAGCTCCAACCTATTAATCCTTCAATGGTTTATATAGTATACTTCTGCACATGATCTTCCTCTCATAAAATTATTTACGCCTTTCACAAATCTAATCACACTTCCTTCCCTTCAAATCTGATTACACACTTGCTTCCTTTACAAATCTGATCACACACTTCCTTCCCTTCAAATATGATCACACACTTCACATGATCCTTTTTTCATAAATCTAATCACATATCTGGGTTCTTTTAGAAATCTGATTACGATAATGCATTCTTCCACAAGTATTTTTGCCTTAAGATTTGCTCTAATCTCTCATACAAATCAGCTCTCAAATAATGCATCATATTTTCTTTTCTTTACATATATTCTTCAATATATATCTGGATTACACTTCAGGTTATCTTTTTAGATCTACTTTAAAATACATAAATAACTACTTTTTTTATTTTATATCTTTATGCCTCCATGAAGAGAGACATCTCCAAAAGATAATATTTGATTAACCTTGATCACTATCTTTGTAAACTAACTTTAATTAATTTAATCGTTGTCTTATGGAAGATAATCATTACTTGCAACAGATCGCTGCCTTTATAAGATAACTGCTACCTCTCAACTCATTTAATCACTACTCTCCTTGTTATACCTTAACATATAAATCATTGCATTATTATGCTTTCCTTCATTAACTATTGTTGCTTATATAAACCTTAATTCCTCTTTACTTGTTAACCGTTGTTTCTATACATTTAGTCGTTGCTTTCTTTTAATCATTTTTTTTATATTCTTGGTCGATTCAAATATATATATAAGGAGAAGTCAACCAACATAGTAATTGATACCAAAGTAGATAGAGGTCAGCTAGCATGAGTATAATAAAGTATGGTAATGAATCCTTGAATGATCTCCTCACTGACATCAATGATTTTAATCTTCCAAAAGGAAATATTATGGTCTTCCTTCAATGTTCATATTATAATCTTTTATTTATGTTTAAATCTTTAATTTAAACATATTAGTCTCTAAATTAGATGTCTATGATCTCTTCAATGGGAATGTAAAATGGATTACACTTATTTTAAATGGTTTTGTTAATCATATTTCAATAATATATTTATTCATTTTGATTTCAATGACAATATCTTTGACAATCTTGTCATTCTTCCTTGACACCAATGATAATATTTACTTTGAAGTTCTTGTCCATACATCTTAATCTCCACAACGATCTCTTAGACATCAATCTCACCAACAATCTTGATCTTTGATATTAAGGATAACGATCTTATTTATGCACTTGAAGCTAGTATCATTGTGACAATATCTTTATTCTTATCTTGACATTCTCGTTCATACATTTTAGACCAATAATCTCCATGAAAAACTATTTGAAAACCTTGTCTATCTTTTGACATCAATGACAAACATTCCAAAAATCTCCCCCTTTGTCATTGATGGCAACACAAACATGATTCTTTATTTTCTACATTGTTCCCCCTTACTCTATCTCTCCCCCTTTGACATCAATGGAAAAGGGATGTAGTAGACATCTCTCTTTTTGGTGATGCTCCCCTTGCTTGTAAGGATCCTCCTTTCTCTATATTCCCTTTTCTCTAATTCTCCTCCTTTGTCTCTTTGGTGCTTGGGTGATATGCCTCCTTTATAGCTATCTAAATAGATAATTTGGATGATCTTCTCAGGTTTAACACATCAAGGACTTGTTCTACTATCCATCGTTCACTAAACATGTTTACAAAATAAAACATGCTTTCAAATCTTCACAAAGAATCTTCTCTTGTTTGTCATGCTTCCACATGACATTAATGGCATCATTCTTCTATTTTATAATTCTCTCTTTCTGAACTTTCCTTTTGATATCAATGGTAAGAAATCTTCATCTATCTCATTTTTTCCTCTTCCATGGGGCTATAGCTTTCAACCTTTCTATAATTCTTCCCCCTTTTCATTAATGGTAAAGGAATATTTAGTATACCTCTATCCATTGTCTTCTATGGCACAATTACATCAATAGGGACATGAACATAAGTATAACCACCATAGCCATTCAACTTGATATTATCCATTTCTTTTTCTTTTACTAATACATGCTTGTGTGTTCTATCATACTCTTCAAGAAAGGACTCCTTTGGATCATTCTCATCCTCCTGCCAGGTTTTTGTAAATTTCTCTCATCAAGTTTTAGTCTTTCAAACATCTTTATCATGATCTTCATGGTAAAAGTTAGAGATTTTTTATCCTCAATCCTATTTTCTTACCTATATAATCTTTACCATGGTTTCTTTATTCTTTCATTGTGTCAAACCTTCTAGGATTTCTCTCATCTTGACATCAATTCTCCTTCACTTCATTATAAGGTAACTTTCTAATATGTAGTTTTCTATTAGTATATCATTCTCAATATGTCATACTTCTTATGCCTTTCATGACTATGTTGTTGAACCATTCCCAATATATCTTGTCTTCCAAATATTTGTTGAATAAACCAGATACTGAGAGAGGGGGTGAATCAGTATCCACTAATTTATTGAACAATTACCTTTAATTACTTGGCAGCATAAAACAGATTAGAGCAATAATAGAACATGAAATTCCAAAACACAAGAACACCAAATTTTACGTGGAAAACCTAGTGAGGGAAAAACCATGGTGAGGATTAACTCACAATATATATAGTTATAACAACACCGGTAACAAAAAGGCTCTCTATCAGCTACAAAAATCTCACTGCTTACAAGGACTCACTATCCAAATATGGAGGCTCACTGCCTACAGAAATTGTGTAAACAAAATTTTGGCTAACCGCCAGAGTTGAACTGATGAAGTTACACCACAAGTGTAGATTCGGTTCCTTTGATGCTTTGAGTATCTGCTCGCATGACAGTAGACTAATCTTCAACCATCTACTCACACACTTTACTCATACATGTATACATACACACTTCGTCTTCTATTTGCATTCTCCTTTTTTTCATCTTCTAGACATCTTGCATAAATACCTGATATATTTGCATGCATCAATTAGGCCAGCCTAATTAGATGCAATTCATATTTTCAAAATGATAGCTTGTCAACTTCATATTCACTTGTGTCATGCAACATCATGTCGATTGGGACCAAGACTAGGTCTCACTTATAATTCATAATTCATGTTGAGCTATACACGAAATATTAGGTCGGTCATGATTAACCTAATACCAAAATTTAATCACAAAAATTGATGCCCAAACATATGAATATATGGGAATACATACATACATACACGCTTCCAACCATTATAAGCCTTTTTCAAAACCTTGGATCATATTTATTATCATAGGGGAATATGCAGACCCAAATACCAGAGATACCTGATCAAATACCAGATGAGATAAGTGTGAACTACACACTGGTACAAGGTATCAAACCAACATGGTGACATCAATGAAAATATATCATACTTCCAACAATCTCCCCCTTTGGCATTGATGGAAACATGTGCAAAAAGTCTGATTCAAAATTCCCTTCACTCTCTCCAAAAAATCTCTTCGAAAAAACTCTCCCTCTTTGACATTAATGGCAAAGGGTGCCAAAAATATGTAAACATGGTGACATCTAATATTCAAAAATTCCTAATTCAAAATTTCAAAACTTTCAAGCAACCAATCCTTCAAACCAGAATGACACTTTTCACCTGAAATACCTTTTTGTACCTTTCTTTGATAACAGGATGTAATTTCTTCCATTCAAGTACTGCAAAGTCCATCTTGTACACATACTATCCAATACAACCAACAATGTGAAGGAGGATGACCAATTTGTGGATGAACATTTTTTTTCACAGTCTTCTACATCAGAGAGTATTATGAAAAGATGGTCTAACCAGACCTCAACAATTTCCTTAAGAAGCTAGAAGGTTTTCACTATGTCATCCCTTTTCCTCTGCACAATGATCATTTTAGCTTGAAGTTCACCAACTCTCAGCCTTTTCTTTCCTTCTTTGTCTTCAAAAATATCAAACTCATTTCCAATGTTCACTTTGGATTCTATTCCTTCAATTCTGCTTCGAAAATTATCTACTGCAACAAGCCACCGAAGACAATACTTGTACATGTCTAAAATTTCTTTTATGCAGTTCTTTGTCTCTATGATTAGTTCAAATAATCTCTATTTTTCTTTAGAAAATCTCTTTTCAACTAGAACTTCCAACTTACGTCCTCCCAAACCTTCAAGCAACATTCTCTCTTCAACTATTTCAACTAAATTTTCAAGTAAGGAATTAGGAACAGTAGATACATCAATACCTTTACGAAGTAGATATTCAACTAAAGCATCATAATTTTAAGTTTGTCAATAGGTGAGGCCATACTCCACACATCACTGATTTTATTCATTTTCCCTTTTATTAACATGGTCTGGATGTCATCTGGATCAAAAGATTCTAGTCCAGCCAAAGATTCTTCTTCTTCTTTCTTCTCTTCAGGGATAACAATGACATTTTCAGAGAGATCTTTTCTTTTCTTTGATTCCGGAAGGGAATCACTAGTGACTACTTCCAATTCTTTTGTCTCGGAGGAAGAACCTTCCTCAAATCGACTCACCATAACTTCACCAGAGCTCATTACATTTTGCAAGATAAGCAAAAAAATTTACACACGCTTTCTTTATCCTCTAAACTTTCCAATTGCCTGTATATTTGTCTTGCAATGGGAATCCTAGATTCCCACTCAACGTCTTTCTTTCCAAATAGTGATTTCAAAAAATAGAGTACTAGGCATGTAAGAAAGGATCCAAAATGGAATGGGTATCCTTCTCCCAATGACATTTGTATGTTCTCGGTGATATTTTCAAGGATTAGCTTACAAAAATTAAAATGCTTATTTTCTTTCACCATTTTATGTGCCAAATATAATGAAATGGCCAAAGTAGAGCTTTCTCGATTTCTGAAAAAAATTTATAAGAAATGTTGTACGCAACATACCTAACTAAGGAATCGACAATAGTATTGATCAACAGTGCTTGGGGATCATTGTCAACTCCCATCATTTCCTCCACTTCCTTGTATTTTATAATTTTTCATCTAGGAAGTTCTCCAACGCTACACAGTCTAGTAACCGCTTTGATTACTTCCTTTGAAATGGGATAGGATTTATCCAATACAATGTTGCCATCCTTGAATTTTCTTAGAAGGTATAAGATAAATTCTTTTTCAGAAAACCAAGGGAATTCTCCCCATACATTCAAACCTAGGGTTTGTACATTTCGTAAATCGCTTGGTTCCAACCCTAATTCTAACTTTTTTATTTTTCGATGATCGAATTCACCATCTCGACTCCTTTCAACTTTAGAGGGATATTCCCACTCAATCCTCTTTTAGATATTTCCATTATAGCTCTCAAAATTCAACAAGAAAATTCTTTTGTAGCCGCGAGATAGGGAAACTCCCATCACCTATTTTTGAATATCCACAATGATTTCTTCGAAGGTCTTCAAATCGCTTCATAAATGCTCCAAGTCGCTCTACAAATCCTTCAAATGCATTTGATGATCAAAATGATTTGTGAAATTTCCTTTATACTTCATCATTTTGCCCTCTCACATTAATTGCAAAAAGTTGACAAACTTCTCTTCCATTCCGCTGAGAAACCCTAATTTACTCCACAAAAGAACATTCTTATGCTTTTTCTTTCAGTTTCTTTTGCATTACTTATGTCCTATCATTCCTTACAACATATCCATGTGCCAACACCTGACACTCTATTCTTTTGAGGGTTTAGTTGATTTTATAAAAAAGCTCCCCTTAAGACCGAGCTAGGTCTAGTTCCCGGAGGATTCATTTGCATCGGATGAGGGTACAGACGCATTAGTAGTCTCTAATTCTTCTTTCTTTTTCCATATTTTTCTCATTTCCTACTTAACTTCTTCCTTATCAATCTTTTCCATCGGTTTATTATCTTCCATCATAGCAGATTGCTTTTCCTTTCTATTTTTGCACACCTTTGAGATATGTCTTGGTTTCTTGCAATAGTAATAGACTATATTTCTCTGACACTTAATTTCTATTAGTCCTATTTCTGAATTGATTCACTTTATGTCCAAACATGTTACAGGTATAACAATAGCCATTAAATGATTGATTCATCATTTTTCCATTGAACCTATTCATCATCATCTTCACCGAAGATATGCACTCAGTAGATTTATGTCCTATCTTCTTGCATGTATAACATTGTCTGGATAAGGGACCAGAAAACTGATTCAACCTACTCCTACAATCTGTTGCCTTATGACCAAATTTATTACATGAAAAACAAACACCATTGAATGATGAGTACCTTTGTGCATTTGGTTGTCTGATAGGTGGTTACTTTCCAGAGTATCTTTTCTTCTTCCCTTTGTCTTGAGTCTTTTGATCGATTATTGGATTTAAGCTCTACATTTTTTCTTCAGCTTCATTACCTAGTCCACTTTTCTTTTTAGAAGGTTTTTGTCTTGCTATCAATTCATCAAGCTTGGTGGAGCTTGTCTTGAAGTCCTCTTCACAGAGTTTTTCTTTCTCAAGTTCTTTTTTCAGATTTATCACTTCCTGTTCAAGCCTACAAGAAACATCAGCTTTGCTTTGTATTACAGTTTTCAAGAATTCTTCAACTTTCTTCTTTTAATCTATCTTCAACTTTAGTCCAATATTCTCATCATTTTCTTGTTTCAATTGCTCACTCACTTCTCTGTATCTTTCCTTGAATTTATTTAACTACTCTTTTAATTTCTGGACACATTCATTTACTTCATCAAGATTCTCCTTCAGGTCTCTATTTTCAATTTTAGCCTTGTCAAGATCTTCAAGGGCAGTCCAAAGTTCTTCTTTATCCATTTTTTCAATCTTTAGGATCTCCTTAAGTTGTTAGACTTTTCAAGAGGCACCAAAGCTCTAATACCAATTGTTGAATAGACCAGGTATTGAGAGGGGGGGTTTAATCAATATCCACTAATTTATTGAACAATTACCTTTAATTACTTGGCAACATAAAACAAATAAGAGCAATAATAGAACATGAAATTCCAAAACACAAGAACACTAGATTTTACGTGGAAAACCTGGTGAGGGAAAAACCACGGTGAGGATTAGCCCATAATATATATAGTTATAACAATACCGGTAACAAAAAGGCTCACTTCCAGATACACAAATCTCATTTCTTACCAGGACTCACTATCCAAATATGGAGGCTCATTGCCTACAAAAATTGTGTAAACAAAATTTTGGCTAACCACCAGAGTTGAACTGATGAAGTTACACCACAAGTGTAGATTCAGTTCCTTTGAGGCTCTGAGTATCCGTCGCATGATAGCAGACTAATCTTCAACCATCTATTCACACACTTTTCTCATACATGTATACATACACACTTCGTCTTCTATTCGTATTCTCCTTTTTTTCATCTTCTATCCATCTTGCATATATACCTGATAGATCTACATGCATTATGATGGTTGGCCTAATTAGATGAAATTCATATTTTCAAAATGATAACTCGTCGGCTTCATATTCACTCGTGTCATGCAACAACATGTCGGTTGGGACCAAGACTAGGTCTCACTTATAATTTGTAATTCATGTTGGGCTATACACTAAATATTAGGTTAGCCATGATTAACCTAATACCGAAATGTAATCACAAAAACCGATGCCTAAACATCGCCCAAACATATGAACATCTAGGAATACATACATACACACTTCCAACAATTATAAGCCTTTTTCAAAACCTTAGATCATACTAATTACCAGAGAGAATATGCGGACCAAAATACCAGAGATACCAGATCAAATACCAAATGAAATAAGTGTGATTTGCACACCAGTACAAGGTACTAGACCAACATGGTGACATCAATGACAATATATGACATACTTCCAACAATATTGTCATGCATCATTTGTTAATCGTATTGTTATGCATGTTTTGAACTATATTTTGTTGGAGTGTTTATAATTTTTACTTCTTGTGTCTTTAACGTCCATCATCCCAATACTGTAACTCAATAGTTTTATTGTATGTCTAGCCATTCTTTAGTCTCTCTTTATTTTCCCCAATCATATCTTCTCTTTCTCTATGAATTCTTCCTTTTTGATCAATTACAATGGAATGCTCATTTATAATATGCCTTCAATTGATCTATCTTGAAGTGCCTTCACCATGGAGCTAGAAGATAATGCATTGGTTAGCTCCCCTAAACTTGTACTCTTCCTTAAGGAATTAATGATACTTATTGTGCATGAGGCACAAGCATTGATTTTTCCTTCTCATTATTGTGTTCTTGTTTTCTTTTCCATACTTTTGTTATTGCTTTCTTATGACTATCCATGGCTTCCACTTTCTTGTTCTACTTAGGGTATTCCACAAAATCACTTCTACATAGTCGTTCCATGTGCCCATAATTGTTGCACTCGTATCATGTAACATTATAATCTACTAAATGATCAAAGGAATTATAGCTTCTTTTTGAAATTCATAAGCACTTCTACTCTTGTTCCATCCATAATCATTTCTTTCTTGTGTTCTACAATATCTCACCTTATGAACATGGTTGTTATATTTGTAACATATGATGTCATCCTTTCTATTTGGCAACCCATAAGAACCCCTATTCTTGATCCAACCACTATTTCTAGCATGTGTCCAACAATATATTGCTTTATGACCAAAGTTATTACATGAATAGCAATAGCCATAAAATGAATGTTGAAACTTGTTAATTTGTGCTTGCCTCAGAGGAAATGATCTTGTGAACTTTTCATTGTTATATGTATGAGGAACATTAGTTCTCTTCGGGACATTATTTGTTTTCCTATTATTATTCTCATTATTGATTGAGCCTTTTAGAACATCTGCATAGACTTTTGGGTTTTCCTCATTTCCTTTCTTTTGTTACTCATTTGAAAGTTGATCTTTCTTTACTTCATTACCAAAACTTGTCATTGTACATGATGAATTTATCCCTTTCATAATATTATCCAAGGTCATGGTAATTTTCTCAACCTCGAGGCTCTTGTATAGCTTTGTAGTTGTTCTCTCTAATTATTTTCTTAAGTAACCAATTTCTGACTCATTGGGATTTAAGCTTTGCCTTTCTTCATATTCAACACTCTTCTCATTTTGTAGGTTCATGTTTTATTGAGTACTTTATTTCTCCAATTCCTTTCTCAGGAGATAATTTCAAATTCCAATTTTTCACAATTCTCTCCCCTTTCCTTTAACTGGATTTTCATGCCTTCCTAAATCCTTTTTGCTTCTTCACACTCAACTTTCAAATCTAGGATTATTTTCTTGGCTTCTTCCTTATTCATTTTTGCTTCTTCATATTGTACTTTTATGTCCACAATTATCTTCTCGACTTCTTCAAGGGCTTGTGATACCTTCACTTTAGACTCAATTTCTTATTTAATTTTTTATTTTAGAAATGTATTACTTCTTTTAAGTGATGAATCTCATCATACACAAGATAAATTTCTTCCTCAAGATCCACTTCTTCATCAACCTCATTCTTTTTATCTTTATCACCTTTTGCTTCCATCATCATAAAAAGTATTTCTTCTCTTGAATCTTTCACTTCTTTTCTTTTGTCTTCACTTTTGACTTGCACACATTAAGAAACATAATTATAATTTTTATCACAATTAAAGCATTTATACTTACCTTTGTATATGTTGGATTTTTCTTTGTGATTTCTATCAACATGGGCTTCCTTTGCCTTTGATTCATCGCTAGAGCTATCACTTGATTCATTCTTTTTATTCTCCATATCCATTGATGCTTTGAACATTGCCTCTTTTTTAGATGATTTCTCTTCTTCTAACTCCATATCTACTTTTTCATCACATTTTTTGTATTTCAACTTTTTCTTTTCTTTCACTCACAAGGTCATCTTCATTTTCAAATATATCATCTTTATTTTCTTTTTCCATGTGTATTCCAAGTTCCTCCATATCATTTTCATTTGGTTTTATTGGTGCTAGTTGATCAAAATTCTTCTTATTTCTTCCTTTTCTCTTATTTCCTTTTCTATTTCCCATGTGTGCTCTTAAGATCTACCTTATGGCAGTTAGGCTATATTTGAAGGAACCTACTCTGATACCAATCGATGAGTACACAATTATACTAAGAGGAGGGGGCGAATCAGTATAATACAAACTTTTACTTTTCCAAAATCAATCAATCACATCAAATACACATATGCAAGATCTAGCAATTAAGAACACAATGAGAACACATGATTTATGTGGAAACCCTTTCAAGAAAAAAAACATGAAAAAATATTGTTTATATATTATAGATTGATATTCTTCTTCTTCTTCTTCTAGGCTCCAACCTACTAGAGAATCAAATCTCCACTTGACATAATTATAGGCACCAACCCCCATACAAACCAAGCTCCAACCTAGCAAGAGGCTCCAACCTCTATTTGATAGGCTCCTACCTATTAATCCTTTAATAACTGATATAGTTTACTTCTCCACATGATCTTCCTCTCATAAAATTATTTACACCTTTTACAAATCTGATCGAACACTTCCTTCCCTTCAAATTTGATCACACACTTCACACGATCCTTTCTTCACAAATCATACAATTTCCTTCACAAATCTAAGTTCTTCTTTCATAAATTTGATTACAATAACGAACTACTTCCACAAGTATTTATACCTTAAGGTTTGTTCTAATCTCCCTTACAAATCAACTCTCAAATAATGCATCATATGTTCTTTTCTTTACACCATCAAAACTCTTTACATATATTTTGATATACATTTGGATTACACGCCATGTTATATTTTTAGATCTACTTTAAAATACATAAATAACTTACATTATTTTTTTAAATTTTTTTTATATCTTTATGCCTCCATGAAGAGAGGCATCTTTTTGAATATAGACATCTCCAAAAATATGTTATTTGATTAACCTTGATCGTTGTCTTTGTAAACTAACTCTAATTCATTTAGTTGCTACCTTATGGAAGATAATCATTAATTAAAACAAGCCATTGCCTTTATAAGATAATTGCTACCTCTTAACTCATTTAATTGTCGCTCTCCTTGTTATATCTTATAACATGTAAATCATTGCATTATTATGCTTTCCTTCATTAACTATTGTTGCTACTCATTAAATTTAATTGTTTTTTATCTAAACCTTAATTCCTCTTTACTTGTTAACCATTTTTACTATACATTTAATCGTTGCTTTCTTTTAATCACTTTTATTATATTCTTGGTTGATTAAAAAATATATGTATTTATGATTATCTTTGAATGTAAAGTGAAGGATTTGGCCAACTTTTAAATGTCTTTTGATTGAATTTTATTTATTCTAATGAGTTCCATAAGGAGAAGGTAGTTGATACCAAAGTACATAGAGAGGTTGGATAGCATGAGTATAATGAACTATGTCAATGAATCCTTGAATGATCTCCTTAGTGACATCAATAAAATTAATCTTCCTAAGGGAAATATTATGATCTTCCTTCAACGGTCATATTATAATATTTTATTTATATTTAAATCTTTAATTTAAACATATTCATCTCTAAGTTGGTTGTTCATGATCTCTTCAATGAGAATGTATAACATACTACACTTATTTTAAATATCTTTGCTAATCATATTCTAACAATCTTTTTTTTCATCTTTGACTTCAACGAAAATCTCTTTGACAATCTCGTCATTCTTCCTTGACACCAATGACAATAATTACTTTGAATTTCTCATCCATACATCTTAATCTCATCAACAATCTCTTAGAAATTAATCTCACCAACAATCTCGATCTTTGATATTAAGGATAACAATATTATTTATGCACTTGATATCAGTATCATTGTAATAACTCTTCATTCTTATCTTGGCATTCTCGTCCATATATTTTAGACCAACAATCTCCATGAAAAACTCTTTGAAAACCTTGTCTATCTTTGACATCAATGACAAACATTCTCCAACACTAATTAGCTAACTCACTTATACCATCCAATGGTGAAATGTTATAACATGTCAAAGTTATTATTTAAAATATTGCAAGACACTACCACGTGGTATCCATGATCTTGTGTTAACTTTCATTTGATTAATCTCCTGAGAAGAGACATTTCCCACAATATATGCTAGCTCGTATGCAATGAACAATAATACAATGTTATAAACATGTCAAATTGATATTTTTTATTTATTGTGAGACTTTGCAATGCAACTTTTGATAGGAGACATCTCTATTTCAAATATTGAATCTGCATCTTATTCAAAATTTTGATGACTAGAAGAAAACTATAGTGTCATGACAACATTTCATGACAACTTTGAAACATTTGCAAAACTTCCAGAACCCGATCCACTTATTTTCATGACATAGTGTTTCTCCCCCTTGCTCAACTTCATGAGCATTTGTACCATTTTCTCCCCCTTTAACAAGTTCTTGAATTTGTAACCATTAAGTCGTTAGAAATTTGAAAAGAATAGATTTTACTGACTTGAACCATTTTTACATTTCCAAGGATGAATAAAATTATAATGAATCCCCCCCTAGAAAAATTCCTTATCACTAAAATTTAGTGATATGATGTGGGAGAAATTACTCCCAATTTTTGCCTCAAATATTCAAATTATTCCTTGGGAAGAGGCTTGGTGAATATGTCAACAACTTGTTCTTTGGTGGGAACATATTCTATGTTGACTTCCTTGTCTACAACCCTCTCTCTAATGAAGTGATGCTTGATTGATATGTGCTTTTTCCTTGAGTGTGTCATTGGATTCTTTGAGTTGTTTATTGCACTTGAATTATCACAAAGAATGGAGATAGGGTTATTGTACTCAACCTTAATGTCCTTAAGAGTCTGTTTCATCCATAATACCTGAGTACAACATATTTATGCTACAACATACTCTGCTTCTATAGTAGAGTTGTTGCTACAACATACTCTGCTTCTACTATAGATAAGGTGACCGATTCTTGCTTTTTACTCATCTAAGACACAAGTTTGTCACCCAAAAAGAATGATCCTCCACTGGTGTTTTTTCTATCATCTACACTCCCAACTCAATCAACATATGTGTATGTAGTTAAAGTGAAATCCTTGCTCTTGGGATACCATTTACCATAGTCTATAGTGTTCTTAATGTATCTAAAAATTCTCTTCATCGCATGGACATGAGATTCTTTTGGAGTAGCTTTAAATATTGCCACCAAACATGTTGCTTGCATTATATCTGTCCTTGATGCAGTTAAATACATCAATCTTCCAATCATTGACCTATACATTATCTAATTTACATCTGGTGATTCATCTGATTTTCTCAACTTGTAACCAACTATCATGGGAGTACTAACTGGTCTACTATCTTCCATCCCAAATTTCTTAAGCATTTCCTTAGCATATTTAGTTTGAGATATAAATATACCATCATCAATTTGGGAAATTTGTAAACTAAGGAAAAATGATAATTCTCCTAGCATTGACATCTCAAATTCATCTTGCCTTACACATTTTGTCATTACTACCTCAAAATATGATTTCATCTACATATGCAACAACAATAATCATGTGCTCACCTTCATATTTGAAATACAAATTTTTGTATGCACATCCTTTCTTGAATCCTTGTTGTTGTAGATATTGGTCCAATCTTGAATACCGTGCTCTAGGTGCTTGTTTTAGACCATACAATGTTTTTCTCAACTTGCAAACATAATATTCCTCTTTTGATAGTTGAAACCCCTCTTAATATTCTATGTAGACTTCTTCTTCAAGGTTTCCATTCAAAAATGTATATTTGACATCCATTTGATAAACTTTAAATCCGTTGTAAAATCAAAATGCAAGAAACATTTTTATGGCCTCTAATCTTGAAACAGGTGCAAATGTTTCTTCAAAGTCAATGCCCCGAACTTGTGCATACCCTTTGCACACCAATATTGCTTTATCTCTCACAACAACTTCGTCTTCATTGAGTTTATTTCTAAACACCCATTTAGTACTCATTACATTTTTGCTTGGGGGTCTAGGAACTAATTCCCATGTCTTGCTATTTTCAATCTAATTTAGTTCCTCTTCATAATAAGAGTTCTCTTCAAAATTATTCTTATCAGATTTGACATGTTTAATACTCTCATCAATCTTGATATTGATGCTTTCCACAATCTTGTGTAGCCTCTTGTTGTAGCACTTGTAGGCTTTTCTTTGAGTGGAATACCCTAAGAATATTCCTTCATCACATCTAGAATCAAAGCTTCCTAGGTTATCTTCTCTCTTGATGTAACATTTTCTACCAAATACCTTGAAGCATTTGACTGAAGCATTCTTACCATTCCACAGTTCATAGGGAGTACTATCACTATGGTCTCTAATTTGAACTCTATTCAAAATATACACTATTGTATGAATTGCTTCTCTCCAAAACATTTCTACCAACTTGGCCTCATTTAGCATTTTTCTAGCCATATCCTTAAATACTCTATTCTTTCTCTCTATTACCCCATTTTGTTGTGGAGTTCTTGGTGCAGAATATTGTATTTTAATTCCATGTACCTCACAATACTCAACAAATTCACTTGATGTGAATTCTCCTTCTCCATCACTCAAGTACTTGATTCTTCTACCAATATCCTTCTCAACCATTTTCCTAAATATCTTGAATCTTTCAAATGCTTGGGAGATTTCCTTCAGAAATTTTACCCATGTCATCCTTTTATAATCATCGATCAAAAACATGTAGTGTCTTTCACCTTTAAGTCCTCTTGTCCTTGTAGGTCCACATAAGTCAGTATGAACCAATTGCAAGGGTTTTGTGGTTGAATTTTCTTTTGTTTGAAACTTTTCCCTTGTTTGTTTACCCTGCTAACATTCTTTGCAAATAATATTTGTATGCTTAGTTATCTTAGGTAAGTGTCTTACCAGACCTCTTGAACTTACTTTCACTAAATTATCAAATTTTGCATGCCCTAATCTTTGATGCCATAGCCAACTTTCATCAGCTTGATCTATTAGACAAATCTGACCTTTTACTTCACAGAGATTGTAAAGATTGGAATCAATTCTTACTCCTTATGAAATTGTTTTTCCATCCTTCCTTATCTTACAACCATCTAAATCAAATGTGACCTTATAACCATTGTCACACATCTGACTTACACTTAGCAAGTTGTGTTTCAAACCTTCAATGTAAAGGACGTATTTGGTAGGATTTTTACCATCTAAGCTCAACATTCCTTTACCATAGATATTTATTGCAGTGTTTTCAACAAAACTAACTAATCCTCCTTTACACTTCTTGAGTTGGATGAATTTACTCTTATCGCCAATCATATGTTTGGATTAGCCACTATCTATTACCCACAAGTTTTATTTTTGTGCATGGAGTAAAGTTTGTGTAATCATTGATTGCATGAGATTCTCTTTTTCTCCTTCCACACCTTCTTAGGTTTCTTTTCCACTTTTTATTTCTTCTTCTCAGGAGTGGTAGACTCCTTGTTCACTTTAGGTGGTGTGTTTTCTTTTTTCTCATTTTGTACATTTGGTTTTATGAATTTTGTTCTATAATTCTTAGCAATATGACCAAACTTGTTATAATTGTAACACATTACATTCATATCAACCAAAGGAGAAAATGGATTTTTTCTTACAAAATTTGTACTCCTTTTAGGAACTACTCTACACTCTCTAGTCATATGACCAAATTGATTACATGTATAACAATACCCATAAAAGTATGAAGATTACCTGGTCATATTGTTTCCTTGAGCTCAATGAGGGGATCTTCTTTTTCAAGGCTTCTTCATACCCTTCACCCTAGTGAATCCTTCTGCATCAATTCTTCTTATGTTATGTCTCTTCTTATGGTGATTAGGAACTGATTGGTTATTCTTCTTGTCTGTAATGGGCTTCTTCTTCTATTCAACTTTGTTCATCTTAGTGGTTTTCCTTTCCTTTTCAAAGGTATCCTCCTTGCAACTCTTCTCATCATCTATACTTGACTTTTCTCCTGCTCTAAATCTTTCATATAGCTTTGTGAAAGTGTCCATAAATGTGCTTTTCCCTTTCTCATGGCCTAAACCAGATTTTTCTTTGTTGGATGGCTTTTGTGTGCTAAAAAATTCATCAAGAATCTCTGATCCTCCTTTCAGTTTCAAACCTTTCTCTATTTGTTCTCTATCCTTTTCCAAATCTTTTCTTAAGGCTACGATTTCTTCCTCCAACTTCATACATCTGTCAACTTCTAATTGCAGCTTGGATTTGACCACTTCTTCACTTCTCTTTGCTTCTTCCACTTGAATCTTCAAGATTACCATATTTTGGTTAGATTCTTCAAGATTCTTGGTTATCTTGTCTGATTCTTATTTAGCAATCTTCTTCTACTGTTTATTTTCCTTTTTCTACCTCTTAATCTCCTCTCTTAGGTCATCAATCTCATCTAGTGCACAAATGAGTTCACGCTCTAGATCAACTTCTCCTTCCTCTTCACCTTCTCTACCAAGGTCCTCTACCTTTCTAACCTTATGTTCTTTTGATTCTTTTTCCATGAAAATAAATTCATTTTTTTCATTATAAAGGCACATTCTTGGTCTTCATTTGAACTATTAAAGTCATCTGATGCATCACTTTCCTCTAAAATGTATAGAATCTTTTTATTTTTTTGAAAACTTCTTCTCTTGGGGAAGTAGGGTTTCTTCATTTTACCATCTACTTCTTGCTCAGAGTCATCCTTCTTATTATATGGATATTTAGCAGTGAAATGGCCTACTTTACCACAATCAAAGAATTTGAAGGGTGACTTACCTTTATACTTTTTGGAGCCTCTTCTAAGTCTTTTGATGAAATTTGCTTCTTCATCATTAGTATCTTCTTGCTCGGATTTGGTTGCTTATTCCTTAGCTTCTTGGGTGCTTCATCCTTCTCCTTGTTTGCAGCCTTGAAAGCAACTTCTCTTTTAGATGGCTCTGCATTTTCCATTCGCATTTCATATGTAGTGAATATGCCATGTAGATCATCAAGGGTGAGTTTTTCTACATCTCTTCCTTCCTCTATTTTAGAGATTTTAGAATCATACTTGGTTGTCATTGACCTTGGAACCTTTGCACAATGACATTTTCTTTCACTTCTTCTCTAAATCCTCTAATAGAGTTTACTATCTCTTCAACTTCTAGAAGATAATCTGCAATCTTCTCTTCTTCACCCATCTTCAATCCTTCAAACTTGGCTTTGATAATTTGTAAATTTTCCAACTTTACCTTGGCATATTCTTCATAGATACTTTTCAAATTTATCCAAATGTCATTTGCAGTTTGACAGTGCATCACTTTGAAAAACACTAAACTTGACAAACTATAGAGAATAACATGTTTTTCTTTGGCATTGTTCTCATAATCCTTCTTTCATGTAGCATCAGTGGGAGGGGTAGTAGGAATAGCGTATTCATTCTTAATAGACATCTAAACATCAAATCCTAGGGATCCCAAATAAGTCCCCATCATTATGCTCTAGAAAGTATAATATGATCCATCAAACCGAGGTGCCTTGTTTGTAGAAGAACCTTCATGATTGGCCATGGTGTTCACTTGTCCAAGATCTACCCGAGCTGATTAAGCTTCTCCTAGGGATCCTAGGCTCCAATAACAATTGTTGGAACACAACTATCTACTAAGAGGGGGGTGAATCAGTAGATTACTTTAAAAATTATTCCTTAATTTTTTTTTGGAGATTAATTCTTCTAAAACACACTTTAAAGTACATATTGAAACTTAATATGCAGAAACACAAACATGCATACACAACATCACATAACAAAAATGTACATGGAAAACCCAGGATGAGAAAAAACACGATGAGAAATGCTACTAGAAGCTACTATCTTAATCCAACCTCACTATCCAATGTTTTGCTACAAAGTTTAAGGGCACCAACCCTAAGGAGACACTAATCCCCTAATTTTAGGAGCACCTACTCCAAAGAAGAACCCACTCCCTACTCTACGAACCTACCCAAATATCTAATGGCACCCACCAATCAGATTTATCATGTAAGTTGTTACAATTTGTTCAACAGAACATAGTTCAATGTTGCAACCTGATGTGTAAGTACTCAATGCCTTGTTGCAACCTCTGCAACCTAGTTTTCTACTCTACACCTCCTTTGTTCTCCACTTGGATAAAAACCCTGATTAAGATCTTTTTCCTTTTGTTTGGGTTCCACTCAACCACAACATCTTTGCACTCTTATTTGTTTTAGTGCATTCTTTGTCTATCTCAAAAAGCTCATAGATACACTACTCAGATCTATTGCACCTTTTCTATTAGTGTATTCTTTATCTGCCTAAAGAGACCATGCACACACTCTGTAGTTATTTCTTCTCTTTCTTTTAATTCATTCCATGTCCACCTCAAGAGACTCAAAATTTTCCTCTACTGCATCCACTCTATTCTCTCTAACCTACAACCTTTAGCCGAATTTTGATTTACACTTTTGTGTACATCACTAACCCACAAAAACTACCTCAAGATTTGCACACCATACAAATATTATGCTAGGGTTTTCTACTTATCTTCTTTCACAAGTGATCAAACCATCGAGAAACACATTCACTTATCCAAAGTCAAAGATTCTTCTATTTTTTGCATACTAAAAAGCTAGGGTTTTAGTCTCATTTAATTCATATCCTTTGTATCATATCAAAATATCATTTTCCACTATCTACATATTTGGGTCGCCAATTTGATCATCCCATCACCAATAAAAACTGGTATTTGGAGTAGTTGGACCAATTGAATTCACTCACGGAGTTGGTTTACAATTGAAACCCTCATTCACACTATCATAACCATTAAGGAATCTTAGTTTAAAACCCGAGTTCTTGATATGTTGCTTTTGCACCATGATCCAGTGATTCACATTCATCACCCAACTTTAAAACGTGACCGTCAGATTAAAGATCCATTTAATGATTTACATCGATCTCCATCATATGTAGCTTACATAGTGCAAGGTCCACTAAGACATGCATCACAAGCCTGCTATCTTGTGAGCCAAAGACATGGGCCCACCAAATCTCAGCGAGCTAGCAGGCTAATGCCATCTGTCATCTTCGCTAGCATTGTGCAATTCACAACAATAATGTGAATTGACATATCGACCATTCTTTCATCGCCACCTGTCTTCACATGTCACCATCTACTTTCAACACCTCACTCTTCATCTGGCCCCACCTGACACATGTCACAAGCTCAATATGTTAGAGTAATAAGTTATTATGCTTAATTAATTACATCATACTGGTTAATTAATTAAGTCACTTATTCCTCTAGTTGCTTAAGCTAAACTTAGGCACATTAATAATTGATTAATTATTAAGTGTGCACACTAGGGTTTCATTTAGGGTTTCCCTTTTAGGGTTTCTTGATCTCCTTCATAAGGATTGATCTCTTTGTAATAATAGAGATTCTCATAATGCATTTTACACTTTGAGGTTTGCAGAACATCTTGTTTGTTCTGAATGTCTTTTGCATGTAACAGGTATCCATTTGCATGCAGGTGATTCTTGGATTCTAACAAAATATACCATTGGGCTTAGATGGGAACCCACCACATCTCAGCGGGATGGTGGGCAGGCTATCGATCTTCAAGGCTCAATCACAACCATTGATCATGTTGGGGGAAAATATTTGCACATGAATCAGGAAACATTAGAGTTGTAGAATATTTTCCAGATCGATAAGCTAGGAAAGGGGTCTGGTTGCACACATGACTTCAAAGCCTTAAGTTATGACTTAAGCAACCAGAAACCACCAATAGCCAATCAACATAGAAATATAAATATTGTTCGACACCATGACTATAAGCCTTAGGGTTTATCTGACAAACTCTAAACCTATCTAAGAGCACAAATAATACATTTCTAATCTCATCATGCACCTTCTAGATCTACAAATCATATTTTGAGAAACACTTAGAAAACCCATATCGAATCTGCATCTTATTCAAACTTCTTATGACTAGAAGAAAACCCGATAATGTCATGACAACATTTCATGACAACTTTGTAACATTTACAAAAATTCCAAAACCTAATGCACTGATTTTCATGACATCATGCCAACAATCTCCCATGCAGGATATCACATAGACATCCCCCTTTTTACATCAATGACAACCAAATTTCCAACATGAAGTTTCTACATATTATAAAAATCTCAATATGGAAGATTTGATCGATTGGATCAATGACATGGAAGAGTAATTTAAGTACGAAGAGGTAGAAGATCCTAAGAGAGTCAAATTTTCAAAGACCGAATTGAAAGGTCATGTGGACATTTGGTGGAAATAGGTAAAACTAAAAATAAATAGAAGAGGAAAAGGAAAAATCACAAGATGGGACCAAATGGTGGATAATTTAAAGAAACATTTCATTCTTATAGATTACTAATTAGAGTTGTTGAAGAAGATGCAAGGTTTGAAGAAAGAAAATATTTGTGTCAAAGAGTATATAGAATAGTTCTATAATGTCATCATTAGAACATGTCATTCAAAGGCCAACAAGGAGAAGGTAGTCCATTATATAAATGGGTTGAAGCCAAGTATCCAAGAGGAGCTAAGCTTGGTTAGAATTACTACCATAGAATATCCTTATCAGTTTTCCCTAAAGGTAGAAGAGAAGATAAGTAGAAGATTTGAAAGAAAGAAAAGAGGAAGAGGTCATGGTGGAAGGATTGATGGAAGATCCTATGGAGGATGAAATGAAATGAAAATTTAGAGTGAAGAATTTGGTACCAGTCAAAACCAAAGAGGAGACAATTCCTATTTCCCTTATGACCAAAATAATGGTGAAAAAAGAGGAAGAGTAAGAATTGGACGAGGACTTGCAAGAAGAAGCTTCAGAAGAACTTGTTTCCAATGTGGAGAAGAACAATATCGAGCATACAAGTGTCTGAAATATCAAGGAAGGAAAAATAAAAGACATGAAGGTAATGCACAAGTCATACAGTTATATGAATAAGCTAAATCCAAATATTCTAAATATGTAAAAAGAGGAGAGACTCTTTTCATTAGAAGAGCCTTTGTAAATGAAGAAAAAGAACCCGTTTAGAGGAAGAGTTTATTCTACACAACGTGTAAATATAGAGCTAAATGTTGTGATGTTATCATTGATAGTGGTAGCACTGATAATATTGTTTAAGAAGAAATGGTTAATAAATTGTAGTTAGAAATGAGGAAAGAAATCCACATTTGTATTGGATTGTATGGTTGCAAAAGGACCACAAAGCTTTGGTCAATGAGCAATGCTTGGTAAAGTTTAAGATTGGAAAATATGATGATGGGTATGTTGAAATGCACAACACAACTGAGAGGGGGGGTGAAACAGTTGTATCAGATTACTTTAATTCTAAACTTAATCAATTCCACTTTATTTTCAATATATTATTAAGTGTGAACATGAAATGTAAATAATAGAAAGAAAACACCAGAGACACCAAATTTAAGTGGAAAACCCAATGAGGGAAAAACCACGGTGAGGATTAACTCACAATATAGTAGTAATGCAATACTGGATACAAAGTCTCACTTCCAGAGGGCTCATTGCCCAGATACAAAGGCTCATTGCCAACAAAGGACTCACTGTCCAAAAGGAGGCTCACTGCCTATAGAAAAAGAAAATATATAACTAAAGATCCAACACTAGGGTTCCACACATTCACAACCTGATCAAAAGATTGTAGACACCATCAACTCACTGCTTTTAGGAATCTAATACCTTAAAGTACTATTACCTTAATTCACTCTTCCACACTTTGATTTTCGCACTTGTTCACACACTTTACTTGCTCGATTCATGGATGGATGTATATCAAATTCACTACAATTTATATTATTTTATATCATCTTCAACCCTAGAAACATTCTCCAAGGTCGGCTATACAATTTCATTTACAAATTCAAACTAGGTCGGCTACTCAACATTTCCGCGGTGGATAAGAATGAGAGAGAACCAATTACATATTTAATTTAGGACCCAAACAATATCTTGGATCAATCACACGCTTCCTCAACTCAATGCAAAAACTTAATGTAACATGTAGACACTAGGTCGTCCAAACCTAATGAAAACACTAATGATCTTTGAAGTACGTGCATCTCCAGTAGGATGATCACATGTGGATCACCCAACACGCTTCACCAGACATTTTAGCATCTCTGATAATTCCTCAGGTACATCTGTAGTGACTACACAAAACTTCATCCACATAAAACTCTTCAACAGTCCAACCAAACCAATTGACAACACATAGGAGCTCTGGAGCAGGTCTTCTAGAGTGCCAAAATACAAGCACATTTTTTAGAACACATAAACCATTATAAAGAATCATCTCCTAGATCCACAAGATCTGAAACCAAATATCAGAAGACTACAAAGCCAAAACAATTCTCCCAATCCACACACAAATAGTTTTGCCAAAATAGTTCACACACCAGTGAACACATATTTCACTCTCCATTGAACCAGAGGCTAAAAATTGGGATATATTATCCATTGAAACTCATGAACACACTCACAGATCCACACAGGCATAGGATCAACATAGGAGAAATATAGAGCACAATACCAAAGCACACTCATGACACAGACTTCAACACTGCCTTCATTATTTCCCAAATTTTCTCAAAAGCACTTGGAAAAAACACAACTACAACTTCATAAATATAGCTCCATGTACTCTAAGCACTTTTACAGTATCTCAACTATACAAGTACCATCTGCAACCAACTTGAACTGTGTTGACATTAATGACAACATTAATGACAACACCATCACACACATCCATACTTGCAACAATCTCCCCCTTTGTTATTGATGGCAACACATGAAGTGAAAAACCATCAAAGATAACATACATGATTTTCAGAAGTGACAACCTGCACAAGCATAAAATTTTCACATGATTCTCTCTCCCCCTTTGACATCAATGGCAAAGGAAATTTTGCATAAAAAATCTTGCCATATAAAGCTCTGTTCACTCCCCCTTAGGAGTACACCCACATCACATACTACAACAATGCACTTTTCTACTCCCTCTGAGGAGTAGACTTCAATCATCAACCCAGATCAAAAGAGTCTGTGAATCCAATGGATTGTTGCACCTCCATGTGCACTTAGTTCAAAGAAGGAAGGGAAGTAACCCCTAAATTCCCTCTGAGATACTCAAAAGTATCCTTCAGAAGAGCCTTAGTGAATATGTCAGCAATTTGTTCCTTGGTAGGTACATATTCAAGTCTAACTTCATTTTGGAATACATTCTCCCTCAAGAAGTGATACTTGATAGATATGCGCTTTATTCTAGAATGCATCACTGGATTCTTTGAAATGTTTATAACACTTGTATTGTCACAAAATATAGAGACAGGTTCATCACTCACCACACCTATGTCCATCAAGGTTTGCTTCATCCAAAGTACGTATGTACAACAAGATGCTACTGCAATATACTTTGCTTCTACAGTGGATAAAGAAACTGAATCATGTTTCTCACTCAACCATGAAACTAATCTTCCTCCAAGGAAGAATGCACCACCACTTGTACTATTTTGATCATCTACATAGCCAACCCAATCTACATCAGTGTAGGCATTTAATGTGAAATAATTGTCCTTCAAATAACATAGCCCATAATTTGGATTTTGTTTAAGATATTTGAATTTCCTCTTCACAGTTGTAACATGTGCTTCCTTAGGTTTTGCTTGAAATATTGCAACTAAACATACTGCATGCATGATATTCGGTCTAGTAACAGTAAGATACAATAGTCCACCAATCATGGATCTATATATGCTCTGATCAACTTTAGCAAATTTATCATCCTCACTCAGCTTGCATTTGGTTACCCCAGGGGTACAAACCGGTTTGGAGTCATTCATTTTGAACTTCTTCAATAATTCCTTAACATACTTAGATTATGAAATGAATATCCCTTTGTTAGTTTGATTTACTTGAAGTCCAAGGAATAAATTCAACTCACCAATCATAGACATTTCAAATTCTTTTTACATCTCTTCTGCAAATTTCTTACACATACCTTCATTTCCACCAAATATGATGTCATCAACACATACCATAATTATCAACATTTTGTTTTTCTCAACCTTGAAGTAAACATTGATGTCTGCAGACCCTTTGTTGAATCCTTTCTTTGTCAAGTATCTATCTAATCTAGCATACCAAGCTCTGGGATCCTATTTAAGTTCGTACAATGCCTTCTTTAACTTACAAACCATGTCCGGTTTGTCTGATAGCTGAAAACCTTCCGGTTGCTCCATATATACTTCTTCTTCTAGTTCTCCATTCAAAAATGTAGATTTTACATCCATCTAATACACTTTGAAGTCTTTGTGAGCTGAAAATTCCAAGAACATTCGAATGGCCTCCATTCTTGCTATAGGTGTAAAAGTTTCTTCAAAATCTATACCTTCAACCTGTGAATATCCTCTACATATAAGTCTTGCTTTATACCTTACCATTTCACCATCTTCATTCAACTTATTTCTGAATACCTATTTTGAACCAATTACATTCTTGTTTGTAGGTCTAGGGACTAGTTCTCATGTCTCATTCTTCTCTATCTATTGTAGTTCATCTTTCATTGCTCTAACCTAGCTTTCACCATTACATGCTTCACTCACAGTCTTAGGTTCTATCTTAGAAATTAAACACAACTTTACCTCAACCAATTTGCTTCTTGTCTTCACTCCTTCACTTATGTCTCCAATCATATGTTCCTCCAAATGATTTCTCTGTACATATTTAGGAGTCTTAGGCGTAGGTTCCAAATTTTTTTCTTTCTCTTCCTTTTCTTCTTCTTGTACTTGCCCACATATAGGATCACCGAGTTCAACTTCATTTATTTCCACTGGTCTCTACATAGCTTCATCAACTTTCACATTAGTACTTTCAATTATTTTTCTCAGTATTTTATTAAAGCATCTATATGCCTTGCTGTTATTTGAATATCCAAGAAAGATTCCTTCATCACATCTAGCATCAAAATTTCCAAGATTTTCATCATCTCTTCTAATGTAACATCTACTTCCAAATACTTTAAAGTATTTAATAGTAGGATTCTTTCCAGTCCATAACTCATAAGGGGTCTTAGTGTTGTTACCTCTGATCTGAACTTTGTTAATAATTTAAATAGCAGTGTGGATTGCTTCTCTCTAATACACATCAGGAACATTTGCTTCTTTCATCATAGTTTTGGAAGCCTCTTGAACAATATGATTCTTTCTTTCCACAACTCCATTCTACTGAGGGGTTCTAGGAGCAGAATACTGTCTCTTTATTCCATGTTCTTCATAGAATGCATTAAACTCACCACATGTAAATTCTCCACCTCTATCAGACCTTAAGAATTTGATTTTCAGGTTTTTCTCATTTTCTACTCTTATCGTAAACACCTTGAATCTATCAAGAGCACGAGCCTTTTCTCTAAGAAATGTAACCCATGTAATCCTAAAGTAATCATCAATCAAGAGCATAAAGTACTTGTCACCATTTAGGCTTCCTTTTCTTGTAGGACCATAGAGGTCTGTATGGATTAATTACAACATTCTGGTAGATGATTGTTCCTTTCCTTTAAAACTGTTTCTTGTTTGTTTTCCCAACTCACAACTTCTGCAAATTGAATTTGAAGGCTTTGTAATTCTAGGTATATCTCTGACAACTTCCCTAGAATTAGTCCTGATCAAATTATCGAAATTCACATGTCCCATCCTCCGGTGCTAGAGCCAACTCTCATTAATTTGAGAAACAAAACACTGACCATCACCACCCTTAAGTTGATAGATGTTTCCATGAGTTCTTCTTCTAGATGCTACCACAGTTCCAGATCCTTTTATGATCTCGCAAGTGTTATCCTGAAACACAAGCTTAAAACCTTTGTTGCACATTTTTCCAACACTTAAGAGATTATTCCTTAAAACCTTAACATAATAAACATCATTAGTATTATGTTTCCCATCAAAACTAATTGTTCCTTTGCCAACAATCTTAGCACTAGAGTCATCTCCAAACATAACTATTCCTCCACCATACTTCTCAAGTTTAGTGAACTTACTCTTATCTCCAGTCATATGATTTGAACATCCGCTGTCAATTACCCAAAAGTCTTCATCTTGTCTAGCATGAAAAATAGTTATCAGAGTACCTTTTGTTTCATCCTTCTTGCTCTTCGAAATAGATTCCTTTGCACATATTCCATGGTTAGTAGATACAACTTTATTTTCTAGGGCTAAAAACAAACCATCATCTTTATCTTCCTCAAAGTCAGATTCATCATTAGAAATTCTTGCATCTTCTTTGACATAATACAATTTCTTGAACTTCCTATCCTTTTTATCTTTGTGATTATTACTATTATCCTTGTTCTTCTTGTGTGTCACTCTATTAGGACTTCTTGATGCATAATGACCAATATTTCCACAACTGAAACACTTAAAGAGCAACTTACCTTTGTATTTACTAGTACCTTTCTTCAATCTCCTTGTGAAATTTTCTTCCAAATCTTATGAATCATCGTCATTCGAGTCATCTCCTATTTTCATTGCTTTAAAGGTTGTTTCAGTCTTCTCCTTCTCTTTTACAAATTTTCTCATCTCGAATGCAGTCAAGACACCAAATAGATGCTCCTTAGTAAATATCTTTGGATCATATGATTCTTCAATAGCAGATACTTTGTCACTATAATTGTCTGATAGGGTCATCAAGATATTCTCAATTATATCTTCATCTGACATGGTACCACCTTGATTCTTGATTTCAGTTGCTATAAGTTCAACTCTCTAATAATAGCTTGCAATATCTTCTCCTTCTTCCATTCTCAAGTTCTCAAATGTTTGCTTAGCAGTTAGTTTCCTTGACAACTTTACTCTATCTTTCCCTTCATAAATGTCTTTCAATTTTTCCCATACTTCATGAGCAGTAGCTAGAGAAATAATTTATGTTCTTTTAGTTTTAAATAGAGCACTAAAGATAGAATATCTTTCCTTTTCATTCTCCTCATAAGCCACAATCTCATTTGCAGAGGAAGGACCACCAGTTGGTATAATATACTTTATATCCATAGCTTTCTAGGTTTTGAAACCAAGAGAAACTAGATAACACCTCATCTGTTCTTTCCAGTCACTATAATCAGCTCCATCAAAAATAGGGATCTGCAACTTGTGTGCCATCTGATCTACCTCAAGTGATTAAGATTTTCACCAAGGAACCAAAGCTCTGATACCAATTATTGAAATGCACAAGGCAACTAAGAGGGGGGTAAATCAGTTGCATCATATTACTTTACTTCTAAACTTAATTTAATCAATTCTATTTTATCTTCAATTTGTTATTAAGTGTGAACATGAAATGTAAATAATAGAAAGAAAACACCAGAAACACCAAATTTACGTGGAAAACCCAATGAGGGAAAAACCATGATAGGGATTAACTCACATTATAGTAGTAATGAAATACCAGATACAAAGGCTCATTTCCAGAGGGCTCACTGTCTAGATTCAAAGGCTCACTGCCAACAAAGGATTCACTGTCCAGAAGAAGGCTCACTACCTAAAGAAAAAAGAAAAGATATAATTGAAGATCCATGACTAGGGTTCCACACATTCACAACTTGATTAGAATATTGTAGACACCATCAGCTCACCGCTTTCAAGAATCTAACACCTTAAATTACTGTTGTCTCAATTCACTCTCCCACACTCTGCTTTTTGCACTTTTTCATACACTTCACTTACTTGCTCAATTCGTGGATGGATGGATATCAAATTCACTACAATTTGATTTTATTTTATACCATCTTTAGCCCTAGAAACATTCTCCAAGGTCGGCTATACAATTTCATTTACAAATTCAAACTAGGTCGACTACTCAACATTATCGTGGTGGATAAGAATGAGAGAGGACCGATTACATATTTAATTTAGGACCCAAAAAATATCTTGGATCAATCACATGCTTCCTCAACTTGATGCAAAAACTTAATGTAACATGTAGACACCAGGTTGGCCAAACCTAATGAAAACACAAATGATCTTTGAGGTACACACATCTCTAGCAAGATGATCACACATGGATCACCCAACACACTTCACCAAACATTTTAGCATCTCTGAGAATGCCTTAGGTACATCCGCAATGACTACAAAAAAATTCATCCACAAAAAACTCTTCAACAGTCCAACCGGACCAACTGGCAACACAAAAACTCTGGAGCAGGTCTTCCAGAGTCCCAAAATACAAGCATGTTTGTTAGAACATAGAAACCATCAGAAATAATCATTCCCTAGATCCGTAAGATCTGAAACCAAATATCAGAAGAATGCAGAGCCAAAACATTTCTCCCTATCCACACACAAATAGTTCTGCGAAACTAGTTCACACACCGGTGAACACATCTTTCACTCTCCATCGAACCAGAGGCTAAAACTTGGGATATATTATCCATTGAAGATCATGAGCACACTCACAGATCCACACAGGCATAAGATCAACATAGGAGAAATACAAATCACAATACTGGAGCACACTTAGGACACACACTTCAACACTGCCTTCATTATTTTTTGAATTTTCTCAAAAGCACTTGGCAAAAACACAACTACAACTTCACAAATATAGCTCCATGTACTCTAAGAAATTCTACAGTATCTCAACTATACAAGTACCATCTGCAACCAACCTGGACTATTCAAGTACCAAAAAGGAAAAGAGGAGATACAATATATGGTGCCTAAGCATCACCACCAAGAATTATCCACATTCTACCACCAGTTATAAAAAAAAAGTTCATAATAGAGATACTAACAATTCATAGCCTATAAAAAAAAGTTTAGTTATTCCCAATAACATCTTTAGTTACTACCATTTTCATAATAGTCATACTCCCATGTACCAATAGGAAGATCATCACAGTCTTCTTCCTTTAGATCTTTGACAATTAGTATATATTCAATCACTTTATTTTTTCCTTTATGGATCAATTTTTTTCTCCTTTTTTTTAGGTACCTCAATCTTATTATTTTTCATATAGTCTTTGAGAATTTGGATCTCCTTCTTGTCAATGTTATTCCTCCCCTATGGGAAGAAACTGACACTCACAATATCCTTATAAATTAGTGCCAGGACTTCCTTGAGAAAAATCCAGAACATGTTCTTTGGAATCTCTAGTATAAGAGATACCTTCATCATAGTATTAAAGATAATGAGCTCAAAAGTAGAGTCAGTAAGATTCCTTCTCCTAACTTAAAAAATGTCCTCATTTCTTGCTTTCCAGATGTGCCCTAAAATATCACAAGAGAAGACAAACCAAAATTTATTAAGGTCACTATGAATGCCCAAATAAAACATTAATCCAACTTGACTCTCTTTATTATCCCAATTAGGATAACTACCCAAAATAACTGAGTAGAGCTTAACATCAGAATGAAAATTTAAGAACAAGTGATCAAAAGTTTCATTTTCATCACACAAGAAAAAAATTAAATTATGAAAACCATGTCTTGATGAACCATTGAAAATAACACGATTCTTAAGTACGAGAAGCCACCTAAAACATTTCTTTTTAGGTTCACAAGAAGAATGGCATAAAGCCTTTAAAAATGAGATATCTTTATCAGACTAGTTAAGGTTGCACATAGACTCGGTATGACCTATGACCTCTTTTGATTCAACCAAAAAGGTATTTTTTTTGAAGTAATCTTCACTAATGTAGACCCATCAAACTAGTTGACATTATCTAGTATTTTGGTGTTAAACTTGGTATGTATTAGAAATTTAAAGCTATACAAGGCTTTATTAATCAAAGAGAAGGTTTTAATTTGATTCTTAGGAATATTAAATTTCCTTTAGAAATTGTTCTAGTCCATAAGCCCACAATTCTATAGATACTACCAAATTTATCAATTCCTTTTACAACCCACTTATTTTTCGAGCACCCCTAAGTTAAAGCCTTATTATTCTAGTGTAGACTCTACTAGATGGATCTAAAAGTCAAAACCATATTATCCTTTCTATTGAAAGCCTCTTTATTAATGATTAGGAACTTAACACTTTCCCAAGCCTTCCAAATATCATCAAAGACTTTGGAGCCAAATGAGGAGACACCAAAACCACCACACAAAATATAATGAGGATATAGACAAGTCCACATATTTCATTTCTTAGGCTTAGATAAGATGTTATTCCTTAAGAGAACTTTCTAGGGCTCATATCCCTCAAAGGACTTAAGGATCCATTTAACAACCAATGCAATGCCACATTTTTAAATCCCTGAGCTCCAATCCTCCCATGCTTTTGGGAAGACAACACCATTCCTAATTTACATGTCTCTTGTTCCCTTACCATTTGACCACAATAAATCTCATATTTTTTGAACCATATTGAACTAATAACTCTTGAAAAGCCCATATGAATAAAAATAGATAATATAGGACGAAAAAACGTTTTGAAAAACTTACAATATCCCCATGAGGGATAGTAGCCGAGACTACCACCACTTAACATGATTTTTTTCAAACAACCAAATCTGCATATCTTTTAAGGATGGATTAATAGAGAATGGTATACCTAAGTATCTTAACACTTGATTTGTTCCACCCCACTGACACCCTGAACTTCTTAGCCAATATTGAGGATTTTCATTCCACCCAAGGATAATAGATGTATACTTATCTATCTTCACCCCAGAGGGTAGAAAAAATATTTTAATCTCTTTAAAATATTTAGAAAATTGTCATTCTCCAGTTCAAGAAAAAGGGTTGTATCATCCACAAATCGAGCACTTGACAAACTAGAGTTATCAGGGAGAAAAATTCCTTTCATTGTAGGCGATATCTCTATTTTCCTCAATATGTAATGTAAAGCATCAACAATGATAAAAAAATAATGTTGAATCTAATGGGCATCCTTTCCTTATTGACCTTTGAAGTAAGAAAGGTTCAATGAGAATATCATTAATATCAATTTGAGCACAATAATATTTGACCAACACTTTAATACACTCACAAAAACTTCTAGGGAACCAAAAATCCTCCAACATAGTTAGCACAAATTCCCATCCAATTCTATCATATTCCTTTTCAAAATCTAGCATCATCATACATACATTTTTCCCTACATACTTGGCCCAGTTCACACTTTCCCAACTAGTTATCAAATTCTCTAGAATATATCTTCCTTTGATAAAACCATTTGATTCAATGATATTATTCTACTCAAAATATTTGTTAATCTCCATGCAAGTATTTTAGCTAAGATCTTATAAGAAGAGTTTAGAAGGGTATTCAAATTGTAATTTCTTATGGTTGTTTTATCCCCATTTTTTCAATAAGCTGTAGTGTAGAAAATTTTATTCTATATATGATAGTAAAATTTCACACTTAATTTGGGCCTATTTTAGTGACCTTACATTTATGAACTTTTACCCTTTATAAATATCCCAAGGCCTATTTTTATCATTTTCTGACATTACAACATGCATTGAATAAATGAATTTAATTAATTAATGACCTTGAAACACATTGATCTTCGACTTTTAGCCTAGGAACCATTCACCCTTGGGTGAATAGGTCCCATTTAAGTCCCAAAATCAAAATTTAAATATGTTTTTGGTGGTATTTTAAAGCGTTAGATTCAAGTTTCAAATGTCGGCTATTGGGATCTAATATTCAAGAAATTAGAGAAGAAGCTTATAAAACCTAATCTTTCACCATTTAAAACTAGATTTTCAAGAAATCAAGTTTGAGAGATCAAGGAGAAAATGACAATTTTTGGAGAACTTTCAAGCAAGAAAAGTTCAAGTTTTGGAGCACCATTTTGTGTGTATTTGCAGATCTTCAAGCTCATTTTATCAAAGATTTGATCAAGCATTGTCCATGATTGAAGGTTGATGCCTATGGTGGATCATGATGGATTCTAGGTTTGGGAGATACACTTGGCCATCCTAAGTGATCCCATCTTCTATATTCATTCTACTAGCAACCTACAACAAGGTATTATCATATTTCAGATCTATTAGGGTGTTTTAAGTTCTCCCTAATTGGATCTTTATCATTTATCATTGTCATATATGAATCATGCTCTAATGCAATTGAGTAGGGTTTATTTGCATGTTAGCTCTTAACAACCTTAGATGCACTTAAGATTAGGGATTGCACACATTTTCATTTATCAGATCTATTTTATCATCAAGGTTTAATTACCAAAATTGGTGTTTGGCCGAGGCAAACCCCCATACACACAAAACAAAACTTTCTTTTGCAGATTTACCATAGGTACATATCCAAAAGTCAAGATTGGAAAGTACAAGAGTGAAGTGTAGACAGAGAGCTACAAATCCAACTTTTGAAATTTCAAAAAAAGACATAGGGACCCATTCACCCTTGGGAAAATGAGTCCTTCTATAGAGTGCAAAAACCAATTTTTAGGCCAGGTGCACACCATCCTACCCTTCTCAGAGCTGCCTAGAAGTTATTGTTTCCATTTATGCTATCATAATACTCTACATTTCAAGTATTAGGTCATATCATCGAGTTTTTTAATGTATTTAACTTTATCTCCCAAAATAGTCAATTAGTCATTTGTCATTTTTTGTCATAAGAAAACAACAAACCTTCCTAATAGGGTTGACTCGCCTCAAGGTTGAAAGTCAACTCTACCCTTGGGAGATCTTTTTTTCTAATGAAATTAGGGAAAAGAGGGAGTGTATTAGATTATTTTACTAGACCCTATCTTTCACATCATTCCCCCACTTTTCTTCATTTCAGAGCCTAATAACCCCTTTTATATTTTCTCCAAGAGATCCATTTCTAAATGATTCTTCATAGAATTCCAAGAGATCCTCACAAACCCACTCACTATTTTCTTTGTAGAACTCAATAGGTATCACATCTAATCTAGGTGTTTTTCCATTTAAAAAAAAATCAAATTGATTATTTCCTCCTTTGTGATCTTAGAATTAAAATCACACCTCTCTTTATCATTCAATTTGATAGGGATGTATTTCCTACAAAAATATTTGGCTTCTTCATTGGATCTATTTTCCTCTATAGAGAATAGAGTTTTATAGAACTTTTGAAAGGCTCCATTAATTTCTTCGATATTGCAAGTTAACTTCCCATTCACCATTATTTGGTCAATTTTATCTCTTTTATATTTTTCTTTGAAAATTTTCAAAGTTTTTGGAAGAATTCCAGGACATTGTATTTGATAATGTACCTGAAGTTTTGCAATGAATGAGGAAGATAAGTTGCCAAATGGATTTGATACTAGGGGCTAGTTTGCCAAATAAGGCAACCCACAAAATGACTCCTGTAGAGAATGAGAAGCTAAATAAACAAGTTCAAGAGTTGTTGAAGAAATGATTGATTCAAAAAATCTTTGAGCCCATGTGTGGTACCTACAAAACTAACACCAAATAAATATGGGGAGTGGAGAATATGTACAAAATCTCAAGCCATCAACAAGATTACAATCAAATATAGATTCTCATTATTGAGGATGGATGATACAATGGATTTCTTGAGTGGAGCCAACTACTTTTTGAAGATAGATTTGAAGAGAAAATATATAATCATATTTGGATCAAATAAAGAGATGAATGGAAGATAACCTTCAAAACCAAGGAGGGCCTATATGAGTGGCTAGTCATGTCATTTGGGCTAACCAATGTACAAAGCACATTCATGTGGCTCATGAACAAGGTATTGAAAGATTTTCTGGGTAAATTTATCATTGTGTATTTGGATAAAATTTTGATTTTCAATAAGAATTTGAAGGAACACCTAATGTATATTCATAGAGTTTTTGAGAAGTCAAGGGAAAAGAAGTCATTGATTAACTTGAATTAATGTTATTTTGTGAAGAAAGAGTTGATATATTTGGGATTTTTTTCTCATTTGAGGGTCTTAAGATGGACCCAAATAAATTAAAGGCTACCATTGAGTGGCATACACCAAGGAGTGTTATAAAGGTGAGATCATTTGATGGTCTAACAAGTTTTTACATAAAGTTTATTAATAGTAGTATTTGTGCACCCCTAATCGATACAATGAGAGGGAAAAGAAAGGAGTTTAGATGGACTATAGGAGCAACTAAAATTTATGATCTGTTGAAAAAGAAAGTCATGAATCAACCTATTTTGGAACTTCCAAACTTTAATGAGGTATTTCAGGTAGATTGTGATGCTAGTGACAATGCCATAAGAGTTATTTTGAGTCAGGAAGGTATGCTCATTACCTATTTTAGTGAGAAGCTTAGTGATGACGAGAAAAATTATTCTATCTATGACCAAGATTTTTATGCTATAGTTCAAGATTTAAAGAAATTGAGGTATTATTTCTTTCCAAAATATTTTGTTTTATATACTGATCATTAGGCTTTGCAATATCTTAATAGTCAAAGAAAGTTGAATAAAAAGAACTTAAAATGGGTTGAGTTATTCTAGAGTTTTTTTTTTTTTTGAAACATAGGAGTGGAAGGTCAAATAGAGTTGTAGATACCTTAAGAAGAAGGAAAAACCTATTGATAGAGATGAAGATAAAGGTTGTCGGGTTTAATGAACTCAAAGTTTATATACTGAAGATCTATACTGTATAAAGGTCTGAAAGGCTTGTTTGAAACCTATTGCTTTGGATAGGATGAGATGGTTGGATTTCATAATCCAAGATGTCACATTGTTAATCGGAAGCTAGTTGTGCATTCTAAGGAGTTCTATGAGAGAGAACATGATTAAGAAGCATAGTGGAGGATTGGCAAGGAATTGGTTGAGATAATACTATTTCTCTTGTTAGTGAGAATTATTATTGACCATATTTTCACCAAGATGTGAAGAATTTTGTGCAAAGTTGTAGAGTATGCTAGATGGCCTAAGGAGTAAGTCAGAATACTAGGCTATATTAACCGTTACTTGTATAGTTGGAAGATATGAGCATAATTATTTTTCTTGGTTTATCAAGGAGACAAAGAGGACATGATTCAATATTCATAGTGGTTGATAGATTTTCAAATATGGTACCTTTCATTCCATGTTTGAAGACCAATTATGTTGTTCACATTGTAGAGTTATTTTTCAAAGAAGTGGTTAGACTACATGGTCTACCTAAGAGTATAGTTTTAGATTGAGATGCCAAATTTGTTGGATATTTTTGGACAGCATTATGGAAGAAGATAAAGACTGATTTGAAGTTTATTTTTGCACACCATCCACAAAATAATGGCTAGAAAAGGATGGTGAATAGGAATTTGGGTAACCTACTAAGATTCTTAGTAGGAGAGAAGCCTAAGGGATGGGATTTGATATTACCACAACCAAAGTTTGCATACGAAAATTGAGTCAAAAATAGTACTAGTAAATTCCCATCCTAGATTGTATATGGGAGTAGTTTGAGGAATGCATTGAGATGAGAAAAATTGAAAAAGGAGAAAAGAGCTTGTCGAGGCAGAAAATTTTGCAGAGCACTGGTTAAAATTGCACGCAGAGGTAAGAAATCATATTAATAAGATGAATTCTCAGTATAAGGCTTAAGGAATTTGAAGTTGGAGACGAAGTAATGGTTCACTTGAGGAAAGAAAGGTTCCCTATGGGAATGTATAAAAAGTTAGAAATGAAGAAATTTGGACCATATAGGATCTTGAAGAAGCATGATTCAATAAATGTAGAGTTACCAAGTGGGATACACATATCTCCTATGTTCAACATTGTTGATTTGACAAAGTATCATGACGAAGGCATGAAGAATGGATAGATAAAAGAATAGTGAAATATCTTGACACCTACTCTAATGAAGGAAGAGACAAAAGACATCTTGGATAGTTGTGTGGGAATAAGTACAAGAAGCAAACAATACGAAGAATACTTGGTTAAGTGGAAAGGAAGATGTAGACACTTAAATTTGACTAACTCATTTCTTCTGAAACATCATCAAGTCTTACAATTTCATATTCTAATTTTAATAAAATAATGTTATTATTTTATTAATTTAACATCATTCGCCTCTCATTCTAAATAATCAAATAATTTTAATTATTTATATATCCTTTCATTTCTACTATTAATTAGATAATTTTGAATTATTTAATTAATTCACTATATCATTATTTTTCTTCTATGTTAATTAAATATTTTGTATTATTTAATTAATTTACTAATTATTCCTAATTTAATAATTCATTTTCCATTTTCCATTTCTCCAATTAAATAGTTATTTTTAATTATTTAATAAATTTAATTATTCTTCCATAATTATCTTCTCCTAAAAATAAATAAAATTAATTATTTTATTCATTTCCTCATGAGAACATGAACTAATATATATATTTATTTAATTTTTTCAGTAATTTCTCATGCATCTTCCACCTCACCAATTGAATTAGACACATTTCCAATCCAATCCTCAATCAAACTAATCTTATGTCCAATCTATATTATTCAAATGACAGTCACTTCCACTTATTTATTCAATCAACCACTTCACTAACTCTTATACTTAGTTTAGTCAAATCATACAACCAATTAACTATATAATCAATTCCTCTCAACCATTCTAGGCCATTAACCTGCTCAATCCTTCATCAAATCATGGTTGTTGATTGATATCACTGAATATATAAAAGCAACCTTCATCCATCTCATTAATCCTCTCCTTAGAATTATCTTAGAAATTATCAAGAAATCTATACACATATCATCTCAAGTGCTTTTGTGCAAAATATGAGAGCAACCACCATTACACATTTCTCCAAGGTGCAAATAGGAGAAAAATGGAGATAATAAAGGGTGTTGTGTAAGGCATTGGTGTGCAAGTTTGTTGTATCTTCTAGTTATGCAACTTCCTTATGCTCTATTGGTGTGATTTATGAGTTTAATTATGAGTTTTCTTTATTTGATGTTTATTGTTCACTTTCACAATTCATTTTCTGGTGTGATAGAATGTATGACTAGAAAATGAACTGTGAAAGTGAACAAAAAATAACAAATAAAGAAAACTCACAATCAAACTCATAAATCACACCAATAGAGCATAATAAGTTGCATAACCAAAAAATACAACAAAGTTGCACACCAATGTCTTACACAACAACCTCACTTAACTCCATTATACTCCTATTTGTGTCTTGGAGAAATGTGTGATGGTGGTTGCTCTTAAATTTTGCACAAAATCACTTGAGATGATATGTCTATGATTTCTTGATAATTTCTAGATAATTTTGAGGGGAGGATTAATGAGATGGATGAAGGTTTCTTTTATAGATCAAGTGATATCAATCAATGACTAAGATTTGATGAAGGATTGAGTAGATAAATAGCCCAAAATGGTTGAGAGGAATTGATTGGATAGTTAAATGGCTGCATGATTTGAGTGAACTAAGTGTAAGAGACAATGAAGTGGATTGATTGATCAAAGAACTAGAAGTGATTGTGAGTCAGACATGATATATTGGATAGAAGACTAATTAGATTGAGGAGTGGACTAAAAGCGAGTCTAAGTCAACTGGTGAGGTGGAAGATGCATGAGAAATTAATGGGAGAATTAAATAAATAATTATTTAATTTATGCACTCATGGGGAAATAAATAAAATAATTAATTTTGTTTATTTTTAGGAGAAGATAATTATGGAAGAATAATTATTTATTAAATAATTAAAAATAAATATTTAATTGGAGAAATGGAAAATATAAAATGAATTAATTAAATAATAATGAATCATTTAATTAATCTAGGAAAGGAATAATTAGTAAATTAATTAAATAATTAAAAATATTTAATTAACATAAAAATGATGATATAGTGAAATAATTAAATAATTAAAATTTATTTAATTAATAGTGGAAATGAAGGGAACACAAATAATTAAAATTATAAATGAAATGATAAGATTTGATGACAAGATTTGATGACGTTTCAAAATAAATGAGTTAGTCAAATTTAGGTGTCTATAGAGGACATGCTGAAGATTCATCATAGCTATCCAAGGCAAATGTTGATTGTCTTAGTTTTCCTCAAAACACATGATATGTGACAAGGTCACCTCCCAAATTATAAATGAATAAGGGTGTACGAGCAATCTTTCATCACCCAAAAAAAAAAAAATTTAATTTCTATTTTGGTATGTGAATAAGGGATAATAAAAATGACATGTTTCTATTTTTAGTAAGTTGGAATATGAATGTGTTAGAACTCAAAAATTTCCTCAAAGCTTTGGATTCGCAAATTGTACATTGTGGGTGAGTTTCAAGCCAAAATTAGTTATGGAATGGTAGATACTAGTTATTTAAGTTTCTAGCTCATCTTGTTAAATTCTTTAAATTAATATTTGAGGCACAATCTTTTCTTAGCCCAAAACATGGCCTATGGATTTTGGATGTCTTAGATCACTCTGAATATTTTAGTTTTAAAAAAATGGACTCAATCGAGTGCTTGGGGTGAAAAGTTATGGCTCACAAAAGTTGTACCTAATTGAAAAAAGTTCTTGGGTGGGAAAACGAGACAATTGGATTCATGGTTCCCAAAAGGGACTCATAGTTATGTGACATGCTAGAAAATCATATAAATTTGTCACAAATTGAAAGAATCTCAATGAAGATAATCATTTTTGGTGAAGTTGCCGCTTTCAGCGCAAGGTTGGGTGTGGTTGCTATCTATGGCCATTATTGTCATTTTCATACTTGCATGTCTGGTTTTACTACTTGTATTACAACCCATATTGCTGTAAAAAATATATTATGACCCTGGTAATTGTATTGTAGGTTTTTTACTTGTTTTGTTAAAGGAATAATAAAAAATGCATACTTATTTTCCTTAAATTTGTGTTGTTTGTGTAAGACCATGTTTGAGGGGGAATCCCCTTAATCAAATAATTTGGATTGTATTGAAAGATATAAATTATTTTAATTAATAGACATCACAATTGAAATGAAGACTTCACTATAAGCATAAATACAAATGCCTTCAAAACTTCTTAAAATTCTCATCACAATATAAGTATTCATTTTAATGACTCACATATAGTTATAAAGAATAAAATAAATAATTGAAATTCAATTACATATGAATTAGTATATTTATTCCCAATGATAATATAGTATAGCATATTTCTAACAATCTATAGGAACATACAATATTCCTTTTGTCTTTCAACAATTGATAAATCACAAATTTTTAGTGCAAATTCTAATTTTAGATATGAAGATGTAATTTCCCACAAATGATGCAATTTAAATGCACACCATAAACATTTTTTTATCAAAAAATACCTACTAGTGGGTCCTTAACCTATCCAAAACTCCTCTCCAATCATAAGGTAGGTTGCACACGATTGAAAATATTCTCAACAAAATAACAATCATTGGACAATAGGATAATCCAACTTCCAAATAAATGTCACTTTGGAATAGGTCTTGAGTAGTTCTAGTTTAAATATTATAAATAAGCTTAGAACACCACATCAAAATTATAAGTCAATTCAAACAAGCCCAAATTCTTAATAGAAAGAAATAACACTACCTTCATTGTCATAACCCCCCAACCCATTAATTGAATTTGACTTAGTAATAATTCAACCTCGACCATTCTTGCTATCAAGTTTCATGGCACACACATAGATTGAAATTTAAATTAAAGCCTTTATAGCCAAATAACAAACAAATATTCACTTGTCATAGTGATGATATAAAACAAACCCCAACTATCTTATTGTAAGTATCATGCCATGATCAACTTCAAGGTTGATATATTAACCTAGAATTGTGAGATAGTCAAATAATGGTGTACATTATAATCACAAATAAAGTAAAAACAAAAGTCTCAACCAAAAAGAATCTAATTACCATTACAATTCTCAAGTGTCGAGACTAGTATCATAGCTTACAACCATGTCATGGTTATGGAAAACCCCACAACTATATATAACATTCAATAATAAAAACACTATAGGCCAAACCCATTTCCATATATAATGTTCAACAATGACAACACAAGATTAGCTCAAATCATATCTAGCATTCAACAATGACAACATAACAGGTTAAACCCAAAATTATCTACATTATTTAACAATGCAAACATAGTAGGGTAAATCAATATCTAGAGTTTCAAACTCTTTTCATGCTACCATGTAAACAATAAACTTGAATATAATTACATAACCATTAGCTATGGAACACAAGGTGATTCACTAACCAAGCTAATAATATTGACATCATGAAATGATTGCATACAACTATTGGAAAAGTAATAATACTACAAAATCCTTGCAAGTAGGGGATGCCACTATGAAAATAAAACCCATATAGTTTTTTTTTCTAAAATATAATCTCTTTGGTAGCTTTCTTTTTGTTTTAACAAAAAAGAACACTAATAACAATAATCTTTACCCAAAATTTCAAACCAGAAATGTAATTATCATACTACCATTCTTATGTACACAATGCAAGAAAGTCATTTTAAAATTAAAGTTAATATCAAATGCAAATCTACTAGAATCCTTAGTTGATGGTAATACTTGAAGCAAACTACTTTCTTTCTCACCAAAACCAAGCAATAAGACATTTTCTACTTCCAAAATTCCTTCTCATAAATTCCTCAATAATGAAGACAAAAATATATTTACCCCAACAACATAAACCTATAAAATCAATACCTAAATTCTCAACATGACAAGATTTATGGATTCAAGGAAAAAATATCTAAAAATACAAAATGACAAGATAAATAATTGAAATTAACCTTTGAAGAATGCATTGCAAAGGGATTGAATTCTCATAAATGCAAGCACAACCATCAGGTAAAAAATTGTAAAACCACAATTTAAAAACACTTAATAACTACCAACTTAGTCCCAAGGACTAATGCATTAACTCTTAGCAATTTACACTCCAAGTTAATCAAAACTTAAACTCTTTAATATCCTATAGCTTAATGTCTTGCCATGACTATTTCAACAAATCAACATTTAATGACAACTTCAAATTTAGTTATACATACATGTGTGAGTTTGTCTTATCATATATAAATTGTATAACTAACTTATGGTTATAAGCTTTACAATAATAGTTCATGTATATAAGTAAACCACATATTATATATATACTTGTATATGTGTGGGTGTATGTTTATATGTTTATGTAGATAAACATATGAAACATAATAATTATATAACACAAATTTTAGTCATAGAAAAATCAAAACAACATTATCATTTGTAATGCCCCGCCACGCAACCCTAGAGGAAGTTTCAATTTACTACAAATGCGTACTATTTTTTTTTTTTTTTAAATGAATTAAACATACATGTTCACCTATAATTGACAACCTCCCCTAAGGCTACGTAACTGAGATTACTTAATTCCCATTAACATACATCATTTAAATTACATTGCAATAAACATCTCAAGTAATGACATACATCTAACATAAGTAAATACAAGATATGAATAGATTAACCATCACATAATTCCATTACATAAACCATTACAAGATTACAATCCTCATTCCCAGAATGAGTCAAAATACATAAGTATAATAATTACAAGATCCACCTCATAACAACAAGAGGGGTAAATACAATTGATAACAAGAAGACTTACAACAATACAAGAAGAGAATAGCAATATCCGCAAGCTGTCCAACTGTATGTCTCGCTTCCAAGAACTGAAGAACAAAGGGGGACCCAACGGTTTTGGTGCATGTTCCACCCAACCTAGTGGTACCCGAAGGCCCACCCCCCATGCTAGGAGATAGTAAAAATACAACATGGACAAGAAATCTACTACCTCTAACCAAAGGCTGACTAACTGAACAAACTAACTCAACCATACATATGCACAATATAAATATAACACTAACATGGTTACATTGCTTCCAGACATAATAAAATCAAGTGTGCTAAAGAAACCATACACACAACATATAATCAAGGTTATCCTAGATAGAGTGTCATTGCAAGGTGCGTCATGAGATCTCCTCTGGGCATCCTTCATAGGCTCCGGTAATCCTGGTGACCTCAACCGAATCCCGACCCTCATACTCACTCAAACAGAATCAACTACCTTTCGTATGGACAAGCTAGTTGACCTTGCCATTCCAGGCCTTCTCAATCACCCCAAGTCTAAACAAGCCCTTGTGTCTGCGAGTGAGGTTAATTTTATCTTGGTTAATGTGAATTCATCCTAGTAATCTAAGTACTTTGCTTTAGTTATCCCTTCTTAAAAACACTTTCGAAGGTTACCCGGTTTACCTCTTTGGGCTCCGACCCCTAACAAAAGCCACTCCTCTAATGGATAACTCACTACTCAAATATAGACTCCAAGGGTGACTCAAGTGTTATAGAACTAAATAACCCAGTCTCTCCTAATCTAGGAGACGACAAATAAAGAATCTCACTCCAACACTTGGAGGAAAACAACTCAAATAGATCTACCCAAGGAAAAACGAATATTAGCTAACATGGGAATGACCCACATACACTGGAAGACTTTACAATAATTACACAATTCACCCTTTCCCAAGCAATCAATAACAAGGGAATTTAATTAACGAAAGAACACTAGCAAGGAAACATGCTATATTTGGATATATTAAATCCATATTCTTATCTAATACTTTTCAATAAATAGTCAATTACTTTAATCAGATAAATGATAAGCTGAAATAATTATCTTTACTTTTATATAGAAAGGATAATTCCAAATATTACAAAACAAGATATCAAATTTGCATTAAAATCAATAAACTCATGGAAGAAATATTTCTTTCAAAATTCCTAACTATCACATCTATTCCCTTCAAATTCACAAATTAAATATTAATTACAAACACTTAATCGTGCTCACATTTAAATATACATATACAAACTGACTATTATCTCTCTCTCTATATATATATCTATTTTATACAACTCATCTCAATCCCCAATTATCTAAACTCAATTTTATAATTTTGAAAAAAATAAAACAGAATAACAAAAATAACTCATTAACTTATTCCCATATAAATATATTTATAATATCTACACAGAATAAATTTTAATTAGTAAAAACCTTGATACACAGTATATATTTACATATATGTATATATATTCAATATATATATATACATATATATAATACATACATATTATACTGTATATAAATTTACCATCTCGAATTTTCCTAACCAGAAGAAAAAAAAATACAAATTACACAGACCTTAAAGGCCACCGAAATTTCTTTTAAAAAAAGAATTTAAATAATTAAAAAAAAAAATTAATTTCATTGAAGACAGGTATGGTGAATGGCGGTACCGCTGGCTGTCATACGTGCCGGTACACCTGCACAGTCGCCAACTGTACAGTGTACAACGATGGAAGTACCTTGGGGAGGCCGCACCTCCCATGGGAAGTGCGTTCCCCAAGTGGTGGGTGCACTGCCCCATGGGCAGCGTGTTCCCCAACCAAAGGAAAAAGGTGGGGGGTTTGACCTCCCCCACCAATAAAATAATATTTTTTGTGTTTTGACATTTATAAAATTCCAGATTTTTACAATACACAGGCACAAAAAACTAAAATTTGTGTCGACGGCGATTTTTTCAAAACATGCCAATAATTTAAATCTTAAACAATTATAATAGTAAATATATTTATATGTTTTATGTATTTATATTTATCCAAATATAATACATATTTAATATATAAATATATAAATTTACACAGAATATTATGATTGGTAAAATAGGGAAAATAATTAAAAAAAACCAGTATCATGAAATTGATAGATTTTCCAGAATTTCATTCTAAATTCAAAAGGTGCAATTTAAATTTCTTTTAACACTATTCAATGAATTTTACAAAAAAATAATTAAATAAAGAAAATCAAACAAATCTTGTTCTTTTACTGAAGGTTATCTACGAGGGTTTAATTTTCTTTTGAAGAACAGATCTGAACAATTACAAGGGTGAAAACTTCATTCCAAAACCTAAGTGTTTAAATTTCAACCAATGTTTAATTTAAGCAATGAACCAACATTTCATGTTTACTGAATAAACCCTACAGTGAATTTTAACAATTTCCCCAAATTTGAATAAATCTAAATCTAGATTCATCTAACAATTTCCAATTCACAATTGATTTTAACAAATTTGAATAAATCTAAATCTAGAGTCATCTAACAATTTCCAATTCACAATTGATTTTAACAAATTTGAAAACAATAATATACGAAATGAATAATCAAGACAAAACCTGGAATCCAAAGCTACAGAAGAAGATGAATATCTAATGCAAGCTTCCTCCCAAGAATTCCTGAAATTTCTTCAAACGTGCAATGGATCCAATCCAAGAACTTTGATAATTGCAAACAAATTATTCTCCAAACAAACTCTACAATCCAAAATTGCTTCAAATCCTTCTTTGTGCAAGTTTTTCCATGAATTCTTCTCCCATTTTTTTTTAATCGAATACATGCAATTCACATATATCCAAAAATAATATCTTACACAACCCTAATTTTCAAACGCATGCAAATTGAAAATAGATATTTATTTCCTTTTTCCATTTTTGAAAACCCCAAATTGATTTTAAAATGCAATTTCACTTTTCTTTCAATTCTTTTAATTTAATTTAATTTAATTTATTTCAATAAGCTCAATTAATTAATTTTAATTATTTAATAATTAAATTCAACCTTTTCCAAGATTAATTTAATTAATTAAATAAATTAAAATTTAATTAATACAATTTCATAATCAACATAAATATTTCATCTAAGCATAAATTTCACTTAATATTAAAATAACTTCTATTTTCAACATTGTAATAATTCTAAAAATATTGATTAAATAATAAAGCATCCAACATAAAATCACATAACATTAAATCAAATAACTATGACTCACAAAACAGGACTATCGACACACTAAGGCTAGGGCGTAGACCTGACACATGCTACCTAGTTACTATCTCCCTTTCAACTTAACCGTTGGATCGACACGCTCAAACCTGTGAGACTAGGTGGAGTCGATGTCATGTACTTGCAACCTGAAACCAAGTAAACAACATAATACAGTATATCTAGTATATAATACACACCATGAAGAAGAAATCACGGATTCGTAGGGCGCTCGCAAGCGAGTGATGCGAACCGTCCTCTTCACCAATACACTCGTCAAAGATTGACACTACAACATAATCAGAAATCACGTAATACAATATCTCAAGCTAACTCTACTAACATCAATAATCCATAATGCATGTGAAACAATAGTCAGATAATCCACATCACACAATAATCAATGTCACTCAATAGTAGCGATCAAAACACAAACAACAAGGTGTGTCCAGTATAATAGTAGCTGCATCCCAAACATAGCATAAAGCAAACACACAAGAAGCAAAACGGAGGGGTATTACATCATTTATATACAATAGAACATAGAAGCATTTATAAAATAGGAAATTCTATAATCAAATTTTCTGCAGTTATTATAGTTGGACCTTTACCAAAAATGGCTTCTCTTATGTTTGCATCAAGAACCCTAGAACTAAGCTTAGATGATTTTTTTTTGTCGATCCTTACAATTTCAAGTGTTTATGGTGCTCTAGTTAGCAAGGGCATTGGTGTGGGTTCATGTTCTCACATTCCACCTCATAGTTTTCTTGCTCATGGAATTTTGGATTATCATTGGGACTTGACATAACTACTATTGTGGTTCTAATTCCCATTCAATTGTATAACTCCTCACAACTTGGCTTCTTCTTCTAAGTTAGAAAATCTCCCCTTGGTGGTCATTTGTTTGTGTCTTTGGTGTCATTTGCTATTGTTGCTAGGGTGTGAGACCCATGTGTTGGAAGATGGTCAATGCTACCCTTGGGATTCATGACATGGACTAACCACCTCTCGTGGATCTATCAACTTTGGTGGTTGTATTAGACATTAATAGGTCAACCTTTTGGTTCAACGACAACCGTGGGGCCGAAAATTGGTATTAGAGCCAAAGGTGTCGGGTTTGAATCCCCTCAGGTAATGCTGAGGGGGAGATTTTTGGTAGATGGTCAACACTCCCCTCAGGATTCATGACATGGACTAAGCGCCTCCCATGGATTCGTTAACTGTGGAGGTTGTATCAAGCATTAACAAATTGACCTTTTGGTGCAATGAAAACTATGGGGCCAACACCATGTTCCAACCTTGAGTCGAAGATGATTCTACCTTGTTCAAAATGGATTCATGTCCTCATTTATGGATATGATGTGATTGAAGATGCAAATAATTTTTCTTGTATTGGCTTAATCAAATATGGCCCTCTCTTCTTGACTTGAATCATTTTTAGTAGGATTATTGGAGGCCTCTTATAGAGGATAAAATCAATCTTTCTCCTTGCACTAAGGTTTTTTCATTGTGAATTTTTGATCTATTAAGGATAAGGAAGCAATGTTGGATGGTAGGTTGTGGATATTGGGTAAACATTTCCCTTCATTGGAGCCTCAGGTCCCCTCTTTCAACCCTCTTTTTAAGCCTCTCAATATCATGTCAGTTTGGGTTATATTTTCTAATCCCCCTCTCTATTTTTAGGGAATTTCTCGCCTTAAAAATACTGGTAATATGATTAGCCATTTTCTCAAGGTTAAAGGTTCATGTTGCTTCTTTCAATTTTGGCAACACCACCTAGCCCATACTTTAGTATACATTGAAATTTCCAAGGATCTTCCTAGGGAAATTGTGGTTCTAGTGTAACTAGGTCATGGAATTTGATGCTCGATTATGAGGGTCTTCCCTTTCATTGTAGAAAGTGGCTTTATATTGAGAACCTTGCTTCTTATTACTCCTACTCACATTGTAGGTTGGTGGGTTTGACTACTTGGTGATGGAATGCCCATTGCGAACACTTAATTGTTGGTGATTTTTCTTACTCATAGGATTGTGGATCTCTTAAGGCCCCTCTAATTCATGATGGGACTATTATGAGGGTGGTTCACTATTTTGTTGGTGTTGATTTGACACCTCTTTTTCCTCATGGAATGCCTTTTCCCAACCCTATCTTGATCGCTCCTTCTATTGAACTTGGTTCTTGTAGGGAGTGTGTTAGTGTTGTTCCTTCTACACCTTTGGATTATATACAACTTGTGTCATCTTTAGTTAGACACTTGTGTTCTCTATGGATAGTAGAGTAGGATGAGATGACATTAGAGGATTATCCTCTCCTTTCCCCTCGATTTGAGGATTTAAAAAATGGTGTACCTTGAAAAATTATCCAAAGAAGGAAGAGAGGGTCTTCCTCAACAAGGTTTTATTTCTAATACATATGTTTTGGATGTGTGTTCTACCAAGTAAGGGACAAGTATTATTTAGCCTATTGGATATTTTTGTGGAGTTGTTGGTGTGTGTTATCTTCGCTACAATTTTTTTGTTGTTTAAATTTTGTGTTGGTTGACGTTTGTTGTAAAGGGTTCCAACCTATCCCTTCAAAACCTATCTTACCTATAAAATAATAAATAATAGCATATAAATACATGTATAACTAAAACAATGAATAAGACCAGGAAAAATTATGCCTTACAAGATAACCAATGTTATTACAAATAGACTATGACTACACTCAAGTAAACTTTAAGATGAAAATATCAATTTACTATCCCAAATAAATACATCTTGCCAAGTGCCCCTTATTTGATCAAATATTTATGTTTTTTTAGTGTAATTATAGGGCCTCTCTAATGTCTGATTAACTTGGTACTATAGGTAGACACACAATTCAAAGGGTGAATTCTTAACTGAACATTTCATCTTCTATGAGAGGCTTCACTTAATTATCAACCAAGGGATCGTAAGATTTTGATAATGCTATCACTATATATGCATTCATGGATTCTAAACATGCCCTATATCAATGGAGTATAGGTGTTAATGCATGTACAAAAAACTTGTAAAACTTGGAAAAGGAAATGAACTGCTAATTTACAAAATAGGGGAAATAAAATTAAATCGCTACATATGCTACATGTACTTATCACTTAAGTTTGTAATTGCTAACTACTAAATATGAACTGTAACCAATTACTTATGTAGTATGAACAAATATTAAGCTACAAATCACATTCATGAATTCCACATGCATGTAACTGGAAACTGTCTTAACTAAATTCAATAATGCATGAATTAATCTAATAACAAGAAATAGAGTGGATAACAATACCTCAAGTGGCCCTTGCTTGAGTTTTTGCCTCCATAGTAGATGTCAAACACTTACTACTTAATCAACAAATCATGATATTGAACCAAATCCTTTATTGCATGAAAAATATAAACTCTTACAATTTGACAAGAATCTACTAAATATTTTTCATTCAACAAGACATATCTACTATTCAACTGATAACAAAAAAACTAACAACGATCAACTATCAATTGGTAACTAGCTAAAATTAACTAAATAACTAGATTTACTCCACACAACATATCCCACTATATAGGGTCTACAAGGAGTCTTATTTATTCTAGGACTAAAAACATAACCATAATGTATTTGTCCACTCTCCCTCAAAGATATGGAGAGGAATCAGTCCTGAAACAAAAAACCATAATTGAAAAGTAGAACATAAACTAAATTGGAACTCTACCCTAATGGTTAATCACCATGATAGACTTGTTTCTTGGGGAATGTCACATCATGGGTTACTCCTGCTTAGAATTCTTCCTCCAACCATCTTATTCAATGGATAATAATGTTCTTGTGGTGACTCACAGTTGACCATTCAATAGTGACCTTCGTTCTCCTCTAGAGCTGCTACACTTCAACCATTCTAACTTCTCCCTACAATTGTCTACAGTCCTTATGTTACGGGCTGGAAATCTAGTTCTTGCAGGTTATAATCCTTCTAACTGCAAGAGGTTAGTTTCATCCCTAAGGCATATGCATCATTAACAGTCATAATTTAAACATAGAATTGTACTAAATCTCATGAACATTTATACATTCACACATACATATGTCAACATATCATATTTGTATTTCCACATACTTAAGTATGTCAAAGTGCATGAAAGGTATATAAAAGATGTATGAAGTCTTAGGAATGTCTATGAAATTTGATAGATTGAAATGATAAAAACATAAACTAATGAAGGAAAACTAGCCATAAATTAAGCCCATCGCTTCACCCAAACTAATCTATTTTCTTGTCCCTGAGAAACTTTTAAGGTTGGAGGTTATATTGTAGAGCCATCTCCCTAAAATCAACTGTAGTGTCAATTCCTTTACTCTGCTTCAGATAATAGTCTTTTTGGTCTGAGAGCTTTACCAATCTCTTGTTTTTTTTCTTCTTTTTCTTCCCCTCATTTCCTTTGTGTCCAATGTGGTACAAGAAATAGGAGGATATGAGGATGGAAGACAAGTGGAAACTATGTAACTCCATTATTCAGTGCAATATCTATATACTTGTGAGACTTGCGAATTATGGCTATATAGTTGTAAGAGAGTGTGGCTCCTTTCTTTTTAGCTTTGGTGAAAGCTCTTCCCATGTTTTCTGAATAAATTTAAAGGCTTCATTAATTTTATGTGTTTCTAATTCCATCATCCTTTTATAATCCTATTTTCTATAATCCATTATATTCTTTCCAACTCCTTTATGATTCAAGAGATTCAACCATTAATATATTGCTGCATTTGGATCCATTGACTCCTTCCTGAGCTATAAGACATTAGATTTTTATTTTTTATGATATTCTTTAAGAATTTCTCCCCTTTGATTCTCATTCCTAACATAAGAGGCCAAAGCTCTTATTTGGAGATCTCCTACAAACATTAATGGATTCTAAGTAGTTTCATCTGGAAGAACAAAATTGTGTTGGTAGAACTCACATAGTTGATCTTGCATCTCTTGTATGGAGTTATAAAAAGTATCTAAAAACAAATATTTCCTATTCATTGCAATAGGTAGATCGCTAATCAATTGGATAAATTAAAAATAAAAAAAATTATCTTGCAAGAATAAAGCATACACTCTGAAAAGTGGCATACACTTCAGTATTTGTGTTGTTTTGTCTACCTTTCTTCAATCTTTACTTTAATTTTTTTTACTTATTTTCATTGCTTTTCCAGTGCCCTGGTGTGGTTAAATACCATTTCAAATCTCTCCCTTGCCCATTCTTTCTCTTTTTGGGAGAATTATTGTGTTTTCTTCCATAGTTTAGCACCTAGGGACACAACAATTGGTCCAATGGGGGTTTTAATTGGTCATGTGAGCTCTGGGGTACTAGATCCTTTCCTTCCATCTATACCAATATCTCTAGTTTCAACCCATGCTCAAACTTGTGGAGTCTTTCCTCAAATTCTTTGATTCTAGCATCTCGTTCACCATCTTTTTGTTGGCACGTTTTTAACAATTCCTCCAACTATTTTATCCTCTGCATTGCTTCTTACAATTATTTATTAGTATTACTTTATTCAATGAAAAATTCGTCATTTTTCTAAAAACTATTCCTCTCCCATTTCACCTATATATTCACACCCCTCTGAAATAAGGCTTTTTGGAGATCTTTTCCTCATCTTTTTAGCTATAAAAAAAACTTTTGAATCTAATTTAGAAGTGGTAGAAAAATATAATGGTTGTACAATTGGTATGTTTACATCTTCACCAGGGGAATTCCCCTTTGAATTTGAATCTATCTCTATCATAACAACATCCTCTTTTTTCTTTTTACTTGTGCCTCTCATTGACCCCTTTTTCTTGAGATGATGTGCCCGCATCCTAGATTGTGTGGGATTCTTCTACCCCCTTGCAAGTACAAAAGAATAAGCTCCTCTTTCTCATTCTACCTTTTGGAGGCCTCTTAGAAACAAGGGTTTCCTGATTGCTTTCTACTATGGGTTGCTCAACAAAGGATGTAGTTTGTGTTTCCTACAAACCCTACTTTTCTAGTTCTCCCATGCTGCTGGTAGCTATTACAATAGGGGAACCAAAGGGAATTTCTCCTTCAAGAGTAGCCACAATAGGTTCTTGTATTCTTTGTTCGTAACCCCTATTTTCTTCATTAGGAAATTCAAGAATATTGTTGACATTATTGCAATTGAGAAAATCTTCCCATGACACATTTAAGAATTAAACCTTAAGGCTTTGTTTTACTAGTAATGTGACTAAACAAAAATGAGATAGTGCTAATTGGTTTCTTTTTCTTTTATACTCAGAAGATATTCTTTTTTAGTAGGTTATACAAAAACTTAGGAACATTCACATGCCTTCCATGGCATAAATGGCTTAACAATTTAAAATGGACTGTATATAGTAATGATTGTCTTCCATCACATGTTAAGTATCTAATTATGTGATAACCTATTGAAGCCCAAAGACAAGGCAAATACAAGCATTTGGTACCTTGTGAGGAAGAATCCAAATTTTCTCCTAGCAAGGTAAGGGAATTACCTTGTTGAAAATTTGTTATCACCTTAGATTGAATGTGTGCTTTGTTTATGATCAATACCAAATCGAGCTTAAGGGTGGGTGGACAGACGACTCTAACTCAAAGTACTAGGTTTTGAATTATTTGGCCAAAGTAGTGTAAGTAGCCACTGTTTACACTATCAGTTCACTATGATCCATGATTGCATTCTAGGTAGCGAAACCAATATATGGTAGCTCTACATGTAGGACACAACACTATGTTTAGGAAGGTCGAGATTATGGGGTTACCAAACCAATCTCTTTGTCGAAGGGTAGGGCTATCTTACCAATTTGGTAGATGTGCGGGGGACCACTATAAGTCAATGGTTGGCAGAAAAGTGCTTGAGTGATGCTCTCCCTCATATAGTTGGCGACCGGAATTTGAGGATGTAGCGCTAGTTGGGGACACCTAGTATGTATGCACCAGTGATTTGAACATCTAGGAGGTATGCACCAACATTGGGAACATCTAGATAATTATATTCTATTATATTTATATATCATTAAGCTCATGGAAGCTATGAATGTAAACATGTATCTCTATTCTTATTGAGAAATTATATATAGGAAATATTATCATGAAATTATATAATGTGAAATCGTTACTTGAATTATTGAAATTATTCTTTGTTATGCAATGGGAAAGTTTGAAATGGTTATGTTTCAAATGTGCATCTTATTATTCATGTGAAAAGGAAAAGAATTTATTGCTCATAACGTTAGTAGCACAAACTTTCACTTGTGAGTAAAATATAGTAAAAAAAATGGGTAGAACAATGGGCTTGTTACAAAATTTAGACTTTTAAGAATTGATTATCTTGTTCAAAGTTCTTGCACTCTTTCATTCTTCAAATCCTTGTTTGCTTGAGCCACAACTTTGTCTAATTGCTTCCTTAGAGATAATTTCATATTCTAGCTTTTCATGTTTTCTTCTTTCATCTTCTATTGAATTCTCACTCCTTCCTCAATCCTTTTGGTCTCTTCAATCTAAATTTTCATATGTACAATCATCTTTTCAGCTTCCTCAAAATCTTGTGATGCTTTATCCTTTGATTCATTATCTTTTTGAAGCTGTACTTTCAGTTTTGAATTTCTTCTTTTAAGATTTTCAATCTCATTATAGGCAAACAAAATATCTTCTTCAAGATCTACACCTTCATCTTCTTCATTAGTCTTATTTTCTGAATCTTCCTTTTGATCATCTTTTTCTTCTATTGCCATAAAGAGTATTTATTCTCTCTCACTAGAAAAATCCCCATCACTATCTTTCAATGAGTTGATGTATTCTTTGGAATAAAGGCTCCTTTTGGATTTTTGAAAACTCCTTTTCTTCTCTTGATAACCCTTCTTGTAGTATTGGGTTTTTTTCTCATTATTTCTGCCCTCATTCTTTGCATATGGACATTTTGAAGAAAATTCCCTACTTTTCCGCAACTGAAGCACTTGAAAGGTAGCTTTCCTTTGTACTTCCCCAATCCTTTCTTTAGTATTCTCATGAAGTGAGCTTTTTCTTCATCTGAATCATCATTGTCACTTGGTTCATGCTCCTTATTTTTTCTCTTTTTGAAGCTTTGAAGGCTGCCTCCTTTTTGGGTGGTTGATCAACATTTCTCATCTCATAGGTAGTTAGGTTCCCATGCAACTCATCTTTCGTTAGCTTGTCAAGATCTCTCATCTCTTCAATGGAAGAAACCTTTACATCAAATTGCAAAGGGATGGACCTTAGAACCTTTTGCACAACTTTGGATTCTTTGATCTCTTCACCAAGATTTCTAATGGTATTGGCTATCTCATCCACAAGTAGTTATTGATCAATATTTTCCTCTTCCATTTTTAGTCTTTCAAACTGTCCTCTATGAGTTTGAAGCTTTGCCTTCTTAACTTTCTCATCTCCTTCATAAATGTTTTTCAACTTATCACACATTTATTTTGAAATTTTTTAATGCATCACCTTCACGAACTCAAATTCAAACAACCCACAAATAATAGAATTCTTGGCCTTGGCACTACATTCACTAGCCTTCTTTCTAGCAGTATCAGTTGGAGGAGTCACAAGAGCTGCATAACTATCAATGAAAAATTTCCAAATATCAAATCATAGAGCACTCAAATAAGTTTCCATTCATATGCTCCAAAATACATAATTAGTTCCATCAAACAAACGTGCGCTATTTGAGGAGAAACCATATCCATCATGACCAACCATGTGTGCTTCTCAAGATCTACCTTCTAGCTTGTTAGGATTATCTCCTAAGGAACTTGCTCTAATACCAATTGAAGAGAACATGCTTATAATAAGAGGGGGGAGTGAATTAGTATAAGAATAAATTTAAAAAAAGTTTCAAACTAAAAACCATTTCAAAACATCAATAACTACATGCAAGAAGAACACAAGAATTATGTGGAAAACCCTTATGCGAAAAAACCACAACCAAAATATTGCTTTTAATAATTTTCTTACAAACATGTAGGCATCAACCCACATAAGACACCAAACTTTTTTTTTCAAAAATGAGCACCAACTTTCTGGAAGCACTGACTCCCGCTTGAGTAGTGACCTAGAACCAAAAACTGAAAAGAGAGCAACAACCTGTCTTCAAATTAGCTTGAACTTATTCTTAAAAACTAAACTTTATTCTGCAATTTTTTTTCGCTCATCAAACTACACCTTTCTCACCAAAACTTGTCATCTTAAAACTTAATTACAAACACACCCACACTCTCCCTTTTTGAAATCCTTTTTTTAAACAAATTTGAGCACTATCCAAGAAGAAAATTTGGTCACCTTTTAAGGAGTGTTTCCTTTTTAAAAAATGATTACTCCACTTAACATAAATCACACATTTCAAAATATACTAAAATCATCATTCTCAAAAATGGAAATTTCTATATAGTTGATCAACCTTAACAAAAAAATTGTTGCACACTTATTCCTCTTTAAAATTAGAAACAAATCATTCCAAAAAATAATTGCTGCTTTCCATACTAGTCACGCTTTAGGAGGTTGCTAAAAACAAATTGAGAAATTACCAATCATGGTGCTAAAATAGAAATTACAACCAAACATAAATCATTGCCTTAACATAAATTTTATTTTACTATAAATCACATCTCTTTTTTTTTGTATTTTGTGGCTAGTCATCATAAATGGAATCTCCTCTTGTGTGTATCACTTAAAGATATATTTCCTCATAAAATCGTATCACTTTATACTTGATGACAAAGTAATTTGCTTGCATGTGCTTACATGTGCATGTATGTGAGTTGCATGAGCTTGCATGTTGCTTTCTTGTGCTTGCATGTGTTGATTCTTGGTGTTTATGTTGATTATTTTGGCCTTTGACATCAATGACAACCTATTCCAACACATTGTTTCTTGACCTTAGGTCAAAGCATTATAGTGTATCAAATATCCTACTTCAAAACATAAAAAGATTTTAAAAATAATTTAAATCTCAAAAAGTACTTTAACAAACTTCAAAATTAGAAAACTTGGCATGCACATCTTCAAATATTTAAATCTAGAACATGTACATATGTTGAAATTCTAAAATATAAACTCAAGGTTTGCTATCTGGACACTTTACAGTTTGAAGCCCTAACGCTTTCACCCCCTTCTAGATAATACTTGTTCAGATCTATTCATTGCAATCATGCAAGAAAAACCGTTTATCAGTAAAATATTGAAATAGTAGAAACTCTCAAAACTATTGAGTACCCTTCTAAAGTTATGTAGGTCATTGCAAATAAATTTTTAGCAAGTAAAGCAACATATTTGATTGTCATATAGAAGTAAAAGTATATTTAATAGTCGACTTTTTTTACATGCAATGAAACAGAACATTGAACAAAGTTTTAGAGTTTGACTAAGTTGCTCCCAATATTTCATTTTAGAGAAAAATCCAAATGTTCATAACTAATCACTGCCAAGAAAGTTGTTGCATCAAATTTATGCAAAGACAGAGATCATGAAACCCTCTACAACAAATTTTCCCATTGTTTATATTTTACTTTAGAGGTTGCAGACACAAACTCTCTCCTTGCTTAGGAGAAGTTTATAAAACCATCAATTAAATTTGTGATCTGCTTCAAACCATTGTAGATGTAAAATACCCTAATATTATGAGTTGATGCAGGAAAAGATTCACAATAAATGAAATTGCCTCAACAAACATTTATGTGTGGTAGCTTATGCAATAAATCCAAACTTTTATAAAACTGAGAAGACAAAGGAAGAACCAATTATTGTGTTCCTTGAGACATGTCCCCAGCCTTCTTGGACATGTTCCCATACCAAGGATGTTATAAGGACACAGGGATGTCTCAAAAACCTCCATCTGCCATCCTTTAAAAAAGAGAGGCAAAATGCCCTAGAAAAGGTAGTACTGTGCAGGGACAACCTACCATCCCCACACAATAAAGCTCATTTAAAAAAGAAGAAGCTCAAAATAAATAAACAATTATTTTATTGTATTCTTTTTTGGACCCACACACCACACTTAACCGTAAATGACTAAAAAAGGCCTCCTCCCTCTTCCATTCCAAACCATTTTTGCATGCCCAAAAAGGTTGCAGCAGAGTTGGACAAAAATTAAAAAACATTTTGAGCAAGGTTTGAAGGTACAAGTAGAGATACCAAAACTAGGGCAGCATTAGTGAGTGAGCAGTGAAATAGAAAAACTAGTAGCAAAGGTAAGTGTATCTTTCCTTTATTTTTTTCAAAGTTTCACGGAAGATTTTTTTTTCTATTTTCAGTTTGTAGTTGCATTCTTTCTACACAAAACAACATGGGCAACAATAGTGACAATTGTGAACATGAAATAGAAAAAGGAAATGTAAGAGCTTCAACCTCAACTGGGGGTTCATCAGGGTGTGGGAGTGTTGTGGGTGAAGAAGTACAGTCACATAGTTCATTTGAGTGCCCTTCCACCACCTTGAAACCTTATGCAAAGGGTCCTTTCAAACACAATAACCCCCTTCTCTAATTTTTAATAATTCTACACAAAGACAAAAACAAAAATTCAAGGGAGAATAAAGAGCGGTTATGTCATATTTGCAACAATGATTTTAGAGGGAGCTACACCAAGGTATATTGTCATCTCTTGGGCATCACATGATAGGAAGTTAAGAAAAGATGAATGAGAAGGAAGAAGCTAATAAATTGTTTATGGAGGTAGAAGAAAGGTCTAAGGGTGTGCCAGTGCTAGTATAATCTATACAATCAGCTATGCCATCCATGGTTGTTGGTGGTGGTTGTGATGCTCCATAAGAGGAAAGAGAAAGATTGGTGGTAGTGAGAGGCCAGGGATAGTTGCAAGTATATTCAATATGAAAGCATGAAATGTAGTGAGATCTTCCATTGCCAAGTTTTTCTATGCCCATGCCATCCCATTTCTCATTGTCCCTCATTTTCCCATTCTAAGATGAACTTGGTGATAGAGGACATGACTTGGATTAGAACAGGTTGCTTTATTGTCATGGATGGGGGAGCTGATATTAGACATAAATTACTCATCAACATCATAGTTAGATGAGTAGTTTCTCTTATTTTCTAAGGTTTTTTTTATTTTTTTAGGAAGTGCAAGGATGTAGACTTCCAATTTCAAATTTTGAGAGAGGCCGTAGAGGAGGTTGGGGCCTCAAATGCTATACAAGTGGTCATTGATTGGACACATGCACACATTAGCTAGCATGATGGTGAAGGTTGCTTATAAGAACATCTTTTGTATCTTGTGTTGTGTTCATTCATTGAATAATTCACTAAGATACATAGGGAAGATAGATTGGGTGAAGCAACTGGCGGTAGAAACTAGAGATATTAAAATGTTCATTTGCAACCACTATACCTCACTTGCTATCTTCCATAATTTTTGAGGAATGCACTCATCAAACCTATAGAGGCTAGATATGTCAGTTATTTCATTTTATTAGAGAGGATGCTTGAGGTGTATGAGACTCTAAAATAGATAACCTAATGCAAACACTACTAAAAACAAATGTGTCAAACAAAAGATCGTTGATGATAATTGGTGGTCCATAATGAGGTAAGAAAATTTTGGATTTTTTATCAAATTAATGATTTATTAATGTTTATAACATGATAATCTTATTCAATTTTGTATTATCATTGCTCTTTGTCATTCAAGTCTTATTCTTTTTTGAAATTTTTGTTTGTAGATATGTTTTCTCCTTCATCTCACCTATTGTAGATGTCATTAGATATGTTGATATGAACTCTCCTAGTCTTGGAGACATTTATGACGCATTTGATAGCATGCTTGTGCAAAAAAATCAAGTAATTTGTGATAGGGATCCTATTGGGATTATATAAGCAACATATCAAACCCAATGTGATGTGATGGTGGAACACTTTTAACACCCCACTTCATATGACAAACTTTTCTCTAAATCCCAAATGGTATACACCAAAGCTAGGAGGCTACCTCCTTGTGATGATGAAGAGGTGAAAAAATGGTTAATGAAAGCCTTTGAAAGATGTATTCAAGTGAGGAATAAACTTTACTTTGCACCAAGAGGATTGCTTTTTACTAATCTTCGCAATCCAACATTTAGCAAACCAAAGGCAAAAATGGATAGAGAAACATTAGCTCAAACCAAACTTGTTGGATGGAGGACATGGCATGGCAAGGATACACCAAGTTGAAGATGCTTTCCATTTGTATCCTTACACAAGTTGTCAATTCCTCTTCTAGCAAGAGGAATTGGTCCACATTCAGGTTCATCCACTCTATCAAGAGGTAGGCTTACCTCTAGATGAACAAAGAATTTAATGGTCCTCCATGGTGCCTTGCGACTTCAAGATCATCACACTCCTAAATATCAACAAACTAGCTTTATAGTGGGATTTTGATTCCAAATATGCCACCCAAATTGATCATGAGGCACGGGAGGGATTATTTGGGGTTCAATTGGATGAGGTGGACCCTCAGACTCAAACTCCAATTTTGATGCAATATTAGTAGATGATGATTAAGGGTAGCAACTTATTTTTCTATGTTTTTTCTCATTTTGTAGTTGAAACTTGTAGTCTTTGGACATTGGTTTTACATTGATTAAAAATGAGATTAAATATTTTGGACCCACCATACAAAAATAGCCATTAATGCATAAGGATCAAGTCTCATGATGTGAGATTGAGTTCACCTTAAATAGTTTAATACATATAAAGAAGCATAAAGTAAAAGGAACCAAAAAAAAACCCAAAAATAAAACTGATGAAAAAGGCTAGAGATCCACCAACCTTTGTAGGCCACTAGCTACCTACCATTGTTAAGGATGTGTAGATTTTTAGTAAATGTGACCTCAAGAAATTTTTGCCTATCTTTTTTATTTCTCCTTTTACTCCATAATTTGGTCTTTTACCTTCTACTCCATGATTCAAGCTTTGGTCCTCCTAGATGATCCATCTTGTTCTTCACCTTGTCATTAGTGAAGTTTAGTTGAGAGGACATTAATACTTGTTGCAAAAAAAAAAAATTCCCTAGTAAAAGTCACCACCTCATTGAGGTTCTTGCTATTGGCCTGGTTTTTCCTTATTTATTCAATACTCTTATCAAGTTCCTCCCACTTGTTAAGTGTCAACAAATTTTTCCATCTCTTGTCAAAATTCTTCATCAACCTCTTCACTCTCCCATTATTTATTGTTTTTATAGATTTCCATTTCCAACTCATTAATCCTCTTCTTATAGGTGTTTTGTTGGGCACGCATCCATTTTATGGAATTATTATGCAATTGCAAGCTTTCTTGCATTTTTTCAAAATTTCCTTCAAAGTAATATAGTCCAAGCATCATATGAATAGTTTAGACATTAAGCTTTTCATCCTTTCCTTTAATCTCGCTAGTGTCTACACCACAACATCTAAGGGGTGGAAACTGGAATCTAATTAATACCATAGTTCCACAGAGTTTCCTAATAGGGAAATGGGATGGGGAGGTGGGTTTTGGGGATGGGGGGAACAAGAGCCTAAGTTTGGGCATGGCAATGGGGGGGGGATTGGTGCAAATACATATAATACTTGAAAAATTATTTATGGAAAGATGTGTATGGAATAAATATAAGAATTGCAAATGAAATGTTGGCATACCAAGTCAATTTTAAACTAATAAACATTAAAAACATGACAATGATTACATTGAACATTAACAATCGTGGGTAGAGGTTTGGGGCCAAATAAAAAATAAGTATACAAATTGCAAATGAAAATTTTCCATACTAATTTTCTAAGGGTAGAGCCCCCAACGGGGTCAAGGGGGAATGCCCCTAATGGGTCTAGGGGCACAAGCACAAATTAAGGCCTTCAAAACCTCATAAACCTTTATGGTGAATGCCATTTTCATGATTTTATTGCTTGTCTTTTACAAGACATAGAAGTCTCTAGGACGGTTCAAAGACTCCTCAAATTCTCTTGAACATCCCAAGGATGTTTCAGAGTCTCCAAAATAGGTGGCATCTCAAAGACATCCTTGAGACTTTGGCAACAGTGGCAAGACAACAGGGGGACATTTCCCCAAGTCCCTGCATCCCGAAGACATCACTGTCCTAGAAATGCAAGGTTTTGGGGGGGACGCATCCCCATGGAGTAGATTATTACGCATAAATTCCTCATTGATTTTCATTTTAATGATTTGAGGAAGAGTTCCCTCATCATTCCAACAGTTAAGTCCTTTATGTTTTCACCTATATTAGTAAGAAGGTCAATGGAGGTGTTACCCTCCCTATAAATGTGGCGGACTTTTAAGTTCTCAAAAGAATTTAAAATCTCTTCTCTCCTCAATGATGTTCTTGTAGGACCAATGAGAAATAGTCCCGAGGTTTAGAAATTCTAATAATGTTTTTGGAGTCTCCTTCCATCACCAAATTGGTGATGCTTTTGTCCCTACAAGGATAGTAGTTCGAAGAGTTGTAGAAGCTTCAACATAGTTGTTGGTTTGGATCCCTCAATTCTCTACATAAGCACCAATAAATTGGCCTTTTCTATTCCTAATTAGTCCACCCCCTCCTGCCTAACCCAGGTTTCCCCTAGGTGATAATCAAAGTTAAATTTGCTCCAACTAGTGTTGGGGGGTCAATTTGGTGTTCCTTCGTTGAAGTATCTTTGAGGTATCCACATTTTCTACTTGTCTTACAAATTCAAATTGGTAGCTATTAGCATTTCTATGTCATTAGGAGAGCACTTGGGTTTCTTAATTTTAGTTGCACTGACATTTTCTGGTATACCCTATATAATCTTGTCGACCACCAAATACCAAGGTCTAGATGAACTTCTAAAATTTCTATTGTTCCTTTCCTTCCATATACCCTAGCCTAAGTGTTGGATGTTTTGTTGTAATTTTTTAATTTTATATAATATTTATACACATTGACAATAAAAGCAATTAAACTTTGCTAATTTGTTTGTCAAAACTCATGTGCACTTTCAATTCAACTCTAATGTAATGTATTAATGATCTACAATGTATATGATGAATTACTTCTCAATGTTATCAAATGAATATTTGAATTTTCCCTCTATTTTTAAAAATTTCCCTAGTTTTTAATAGCCATCCCTTGTCATCCCCTATAATGGCCTCCAAAAAAATTGTCCCCAAAATGTGTCCCATATCCCTTATCGATGGGATATCTATGATTTTGTCTTTGCAAGTAAAGGATAACAAAAGCATGCAACAAATAATCTAGGGATCCAAAATCCGACTCTTTTTCACTCCTTCCACCCAAGTAACCTTCTACACATGGCAACCTATGCACTAAATCCAATTCCATATGAAACTGGAGACAAAGAAGGAACCAATTAATGATGCAGAATTGGTGAAAGCCTTAAAGAAACCAATAAGTAAGATATTTGGAGATGGAATGATATGACATACCATTCTTACAAAATTTGTTCCTTTGTTTATGGCCAATGTAAGTTTTCATCTTTGGAGGAAAAGAAGGAGAGAAGCATGAAGTGAATATCCTTAGGGTTGAATCCCATACCCATTACATCCTAACATTAGTACCCGAAAGAGTGTTCAATGAGCAGAAAGGTAAGAAAAAAATAGATTTTCTTGAAGATTGACTTTAACAGATCTTATCATCAAATAGAGTTAGAATTCATTCTAGAAATTTTGGTTTAAGAGGACTATGGCTTCTCCAACAAAGCTCAGATTATAGGTTGTTTCCAAAAAGTAGTCTGTTGGGAAAGGTTGTCATTTTCCTCTCAGATTGAATATGACAATGTTGGCATTATAATTCACACCTCTGGAGTGTGTATTGGAAAAAAAAAAAACTATGCACAGTTGAATTGCTCTTCAAATTAGGTGGGGAAGCTCCCTCTTTTGTTGATATGATTAAAAAGTAAAATAATCTAATTCCTATATTTTCGACTCAGTTGGAAGAGGCACAAGGTTAAGAAAACCAATACATTGTAGCTAAGGATTTTATCTAGTTTTTACAGATCTTTAACTACAACTAAGCTAATGCTAAAACTAACCTATCTCCTCTAGATGAACATAGCAAGATGAATTAGGAGCAAAGAATTGGTATACGATAATATTTAAGTCAGAAATTCCAAGGAGGCAGGACACCTATCTGAGGTGTAGGCTGAAATGAAGGTTATTGGAAACAACATCAAATGGTAAGTTAGTTCTCAGGATTCGTAAGGAGGCGAAATACCTATTCGAAGTGTAGGTTGAAAGTAACTTACTAGAAACAACACTTAAACGACAATCTCTATTTCTAAATTCCCAAGGAGGAGGGACTCCTATTTGAGGTGTAGATATGAAACAAATATCATTAATAACAACATCACATGATAAAATTTATTTCTAAATTCCCGAGGAGGGATTCCTATCTGAGGTGAAAATATGAAACAAGCTTATTAATTACAAGAAGAATAAATCTAGGACAAAAAATTTCATAACCAGACACACACATAATGAATGATCAAACCAGCTTTATATTTAACTAAGTGAACATATACAAAATAACAATATTGCATGGAAAGGTGGCTCAACAATTTATTATCGCAAAAAAAGTTAAAGTACAAATGGGCAAGGGTGCTCTTATTTATAGAAGCTCAGAGGAGTAGGGAACCCTAAAATATCCTCGAGTTAACATAAGTCTTGCAAGAATGCAAGATTTATTCTTAAGTCTACATGTATGCAACTTAACAGTTAACTGGGAAAACTACCTCATTTAACTGATTCCAAACTAGACTAATTGGATTGTGCAACATGCAAATCCTTGTTGATATGAGAGTTAACTAACAACTAATATTAGTTAACTAAAATTGAAAACTAAATGAGAACTCAAACTATACATAGAAGATTCCAAAATAGACATGCCATGATATGTGGGACAATGAGCTAACTTTGAAAGAGGCATCAAGTTTAACTCCTGTGTCTAATGTCTATCTTGAAAAGGTGAGACATCCTGATCTGTAGTTCATTGGCTGCAATCTCGAGCAATTAACCCCTCTATGAGGTTGTTGATAGCATCACCATCTGGAGCACTGATACTCCTCTGAAGTACTCAGTGTCTCCGCAACATCTCTTCATTGTCAGTGATTTGACTCTGCAGTTGTCTTCTATTCTTGGCCGCCTCATCAAATAATGCTGACATGACTGTAAGTTGATCCAGCTTACAACCAACTGAATCACCACTGAAGATGCCATGAATGAGTGTCTAAATCTTTGACTGTACATCAATGAGCTTGATATCCTCATGTTGATACTGGCAAGCAACTTGTGATATGAAAATTCTCACAAACTTGATAACACTTATCACTTTTTCTCTATTCTTAGCCAACTCTGAAGAAATTGTTTCATGTACCTCTACTTTGAAGATTAATTACTCTCTCCAAGTAAAGATTGCTTCCTTATTCTCTTCTTCAGTGACCGAGTCATATGTCATCCTCAGGTGAGAGATCATGATCTCATTTTGTGGCTTGTCTATCGCCAATTCTTGCTCTAACTCCTAAATCTATAAATGAAGTTCATGGGAATTGTACCTCAATTGGTACAATTATGAAAGTATGAAGTGACCCCTTGTGAAAAAATCTTCTTCCCAGTCCTTCAGGCGTTTCCCATATACAACCAACTAACTTAGCTAATTTTGTTCTGGTGGAAACTCTAACATCTATGGGAGCAAGGTGGTGACATTCTCAATGCTATGCATAAGGTTGGAGATGTACTGGCGAAGCTGCTGATTTTCAGCCTTGAGGGTTGCTTTATCTTCACCGTCCTTTATTACTCTCTCCCTTATGCTTTATGTTGCAACTCTAAGGAGATCGACCTCTACTTGGCATGTGCTTTTGCCAAGGTTGTCCTTTATTAAGGTGAAGTCATCAACCTCTACCTCATTCAATCTTTTATCTTCTAGTGGTGCAACAGTCTCAATGATGATCTCCTTATCAACGTTCCTTTAAACATGAATTTTCTTCTTTATCTTTTTATTTGGCGTGTCCTGATAGACATGATAAAAATATGAGAAATCCAATTGATAGGATGGCTGCCTCCTCTTTTTACCTAGTTGATTCTCAAGCCAAGATGAGTCTCGAGTAATCCCACTGGAAGGATCAGTGCTTGTCCTAAGAACCCTTTACGAGTATGTGTAGAAGCACTGCTATGTGGTGGTGAGTCTAAATCAATATGAACTAGAGATTGCGGTAGCATTGGTGATGGAATGAGAGGTTCTACCTCTGCTTTTGCAATGTTCTCAACCATATTTGTGGCTATCTCCATATGATGTTCTTGTTGGTCCAAATCAACAACTGGTGCTTTTCCCTTTGTATTTCCTGACGACCTGCTTCCTTTAGGAGGATTACTCCATGTCTTCTATCTGGGATTTGGTTTCGATATGGAAGGTAGTGAAGTGACCACCGGTGATGGCTCTGTGTTTGGAATGGGTATCTTTCTCATCCTTTTTCTATCCAAGTAAAGCATGCTATTTATAACAACTTTGCTTGTTCTTTCCTTTACATATGTGCACTCTTTGGCGTACCAATCAATGGCTGGAAGAGGCTACATGTCAACTTGGTCCTGAAATAATTGAGGAAGTGTGACATCCCCATCATCATCAAATAACCCTCCCACATCCTCTGACATGTAATCATAAATATGTGAGAGCGTAAACCTACTGTAGTTGTGTCTTTGCACCTCAAACTCATCCTCACAGTTGTACCAATAGTCTTCCATAGAAGGCTTGTGAGAAGAACGACTGCCAAGGCATGCTAAAAAGTAACCCCAAGGGTCATATGAGCATCTCTCGAGAAGATACTTAAGATTAAGTCTCTCCATCTCATTACTCATGGCCTTGGCATCAATTGTTGTCTTGAACTTGTAAATTCCCATTTGTAATGGAAAATTGGCAGTCAACTTGCATTTGTTGTGCAAATAGGAGTGGACCTAGTACAACTACCATAGAAATTCCATGAACACCACCTTATCCGAGGGATAACGAGGTAACATGGCAAGGTGACCTGAGTAGCCATACACACGGATGTAGGTGAACATAGGGAGCTAGATGAATCTATTTGCCCATTCAACCATTGTTGACTTAGCTTCTATTGAAATACGCTATGTAGCTCTCGATCAAGATTTCTCATTGTGTACATGAAGAAATCCTCCTACACTCGCTTGAAGTTTCGCTAAAAATGTGTGAACTCAAGTTGTGAATAGTACTAAACACATGTGAAACTCGTGAGCAACCAATAAGTTGGTCAATTGTTTGTTGAGAACATCACTAATCAAATATGCCCAGTCATAGTGCTCCTTTTTGTTGATGATTTGAGCCATGACGTAATACATCCAAGGCTGAAATTTATGAGCATCTACCTGACCAGTGACATGGTTAAGAAGGGTGATCATAGCCACATATTGGTCTTTGAACTCTTCGCGACTCACATTCTTTGGCAAACTAGTCTTTTTTCTATTTGATCCATCTCTCTGCCATTCTTCCATGACACTTCTCCTTATCAACATTGAACGCTTTCTTGCTCCTCTCCATGGAAATGATCAAATTATTTGGATTCAGAGGAATACCGAAGCACTTCTCGATGTCCTTAGGCTTGAGGCTGCATATCATCTGCCCATCCATTGATTGAATTTCTCGTGTAGTAGAGTTGTAATGCTTTAACAAGCCATAAAAAACTCTATACACTGCGCTGTGATGGGAAGTGAAGCCGCTTCTAGTAACCCAGACTCCTTGAGGTTTTGAAGTGTGATCTGGTCAATCTCTGAAGCATTTAAGTCAAATTTTAAATGCACTTGATGCAAATCTGTGTAGGTCGTTTTGATGAAATCATGAATTAAGACCGATTTGGCTTTGAATTCAGTCTAAGTGAATTGCATTATGAAAAACTCGCTTGTTGACTGTGAACATGGCTATATTCTGACAAATTTTTGGGAAAGCTAAAATATCTCCTGATGAGACTAAACGTAGCCTATCAAGGGGAAAATTTTATGAAATTTTTTGAGATGTGGGTTTTGTAAAGAATGAAATTCTAAGCCAACCTACGATGTCAGAAATTCAAAACAAATCTTTTTTACTTGACATGCAAAGACTTTTTAGAATAGAACTAGTAGGGGCAACGGGGCTTCAGAAGCTTTTTCTAACGAAAAATTATGACATATGGGTTTTGTTGCCGTCAATGTGCTGATCACACCCAGATTCTTCGTTCTTCAAAATTATGACTTTTTCTCTACCATGCAAAGGAATCTTTAGAAAAAAAAGAAGCAAAGCTTCAAAAAATTGAAGCTACGAGGCAATTATTTTTCAAAAATTCTAGCACTTTGTAGGGAAAGCCATGCTGGACAAACCTAGATGATTAGATATTGAAAAATATGATGTTTACTTTGACATGCGAAAGAAAACCTAAGACAAGGATAGAAGAATTATGAGGTGAGAAAATAGAAGTTATATTTTGCCTCAAGAAATTTGCCTCCTTGCCTCAATTTGATGTAAATTGCCAAGAATTTGTCGAAAAAATAAGCATGCAAAACTATCCTACTAAACAATCTGGACCTGTAGATGCGAAGAACATTGAAAAATTCTTATTGTAGCACCTTCAAATCTTGCTTGCATGAGGAAAATTGTGTTTGCTTCCACCTGTTGTGAAAATAATGGATGCCCAAATGCATATTTAAAGAATTTTTTGAAGAATTAAGGTGTCACATGTAGGAGATAACCCTAAATTTTGGAAGCAATAATCTCATTGGACTGCTTTTGGTTAACAAAAACAAAGACTAATGTGACTGAGCAAAGGAATAAGGTAAATTTTTTGCTTAATGTGGAATCTCAACCTCTGGTTTCCTAGTTGATTCATTTGGTTAAGGAAGAGAAGTTTTCTGTCGGTCTAAATCTTTGACAAGGTTGCTAGTGTCTGCAAAATATTTTTTGTTATTGTGAGCTCAGAGAATAGTCTTCAGTATAGGTTGAATGTAATTGGCTCGATGAGATGGTGAATGATCTCCTCTTTTTTTTATAATTCCTAATCCCAAATTTCATCAGCTATTTCAGGAAACACAAACTAATGTAGTAATTTACAAAATAATATATTAGCATCTTCATAAAATTGACAATTTTAGACTCTTTTATTAGATTATCATTTCAAATTTTCCAATTTTTGAGGGCCAATTTCGACCTTTTTATGGGCAGGGGACCCAGTGCAATCTCTACTTTATACAAGCTTTTTTCTTGTTTAGTTTTATTTCTTCTTTTACCTAGTGTATAAATGCTCTTTAGTTGAGTCAAAAGATACAATATGTTTGAATACCTGATTTCAATATAATTTAAGCGCTTAGTTACCCCTTCCAATACTTTGGGAAATTATACTGGGGAATTATATATTATTTTTTTAAATATAATTTTCCCCAATGGATATAGTTGATAGTAATACATACTATCACATTTTCCCTCTCAATATATACATAACGTTTTGACAGTTTTTAAAACTTAAATACAGTTTCAGTGAAATTCCTTCTCATCTTTTATCCACCTCACTATTAAGCAAGATCTCTTGTCCTCAATAAATTAATATTTGACCCACTTGATTACACAATTATGTTTTCCTTAAAAATTCTGATTTAAGGATTTAGTTAAGCCCCATGATAAAATATGTACCAACAGACTTTACAAAAATAGAACCTTCCCCCTTGTTGTATTGTTTTGCAAAGAAAAATATTTTGCCTTCTTGGAAAACTAGAAGGTCCAACCTATTTTATTTCAAGAACATCAAAAACCTCCTTCAAAAGCCTCTTGAAATAATCTTTTATATCTCCACTATCTTATAAAAGTATTGGGACATTCACCATAAACCCTACAATGAATTGTTTATGTAGAAAAAATACCATAGGTGGAAATAATATTTTTCTCAATTTTCCTTTGGTTCATTAGCGGCTGCAAGATTTGTGTAAAACTATTATGACAAATCACAGGTGGTCACATTGGAAGGAAAAGGGCTGAAATATTCTTAATTCCTGAAATCTAGCTCATATTTATCTGATCACTACCATGTCCCTACAGTTATTGTTACATGAACCTTCCTTACCCTTAGCTACAATGGAATTCCCTCCCTAGCAATCACTACTCAACTGCAACATGCTCTTTCCTGGTGGTATTGTGGAGATCAAAAGGCTGTAATATGTTTTGTTAGTTGCAAAAATTTTAACATCTACAAATTGGTATTTCACTTTTTTAACATCTTCCAAAGTTTCTTCATTTTGTTGCCAGAAGCCAGCAGTGAGATAGGCCACAAACTAGCAAGCCACATGCATTGGAAAGAAAATAGGTCACTTGCCAGAGAAAAGTGTGTCAGACCACAGGGCATGAAAATTATGTTAAGTCCTTAAGTTTCCAGTTTGGGTACGAGTATGCTGGTACAAAATTTGTTTCCCCTAGGCTAGGTACTAAATGGTATGATCTATTTATCTATCTAAGTTGGGTGTTGTATGAGTTGGGTATGCTGATAGATAGACAAAATTAGATACATAATTGAAAATACATTTGATATTTTATTTTATCTCTTACTCAACCATCCGCTTTTAATCCTTGTCCATACACTTTTTTAATTCCCTTTTTCTTTTTTTTTTTAAAATTATCACCCATCCTCATGTCCACCTGTGTTTCACCTTTTCAAAATCAAAGCAAAACACCTTTTTCAAAATCAAAGAAAACAATTTTTATTTTGATTATGTTTAAGTGTACCTTATTTTTTATGGGAACACTTCCACTTTAACTTTCAACATTTTGATTTTTTTTTTCCAAAAATTTTGACTTTGTATTCGGTATTGCATTATTACTATATTGTGAGCTAATCTTCACCGTGGTTTTTCCCTCATTGGGTTTTCCACGTAAATCTAGTGTCTCTGGTGTTTTATTTCTATTATTCTCATTTCATGTTTACTTTTAATATGTGGTTGTCATTGATGTCAACACTATTAGCATTGGTGATGCTTAAGGCTGTATATATCGAGGAGATTGAGAAAATTGTATAAAAAATATATTGCAGACAACCAGTGAAGCTAAGAAGGTCAGAGTGGTGGCAAGTGTTGTAAGCTGATAATCAGGTGGTGTGCACTAAAGGGTTTGTTGCTCAATCTATCTAGTATGTTGTCTAAAAGTTTCAGTGGTATGCATCAAGATTTGAGAAAGTTAGGAAGTTCTATGCTCCTACAGTCATTCTGTTATTGTAGTAGGTGGATGAAGAGGATGAAATTGTGGAAATTTTAGTTGTTGTGCATGTTCCTATAAAGTTCATTGATGAGTCTAGATCATGATCTATCAATTCTGTACGTCCGCATTGATCGAAGTGTTCATGATCGAATATTTTTCCAATATGTGCTCGATTTTTCATGTTCTTGGATGACATGTTGGTGGTAGTGTGTTGCGGATCCATGAGGATTAATATTTTATTGTTTGGCATGTTCAAAGGTGTTTATTTGAGTCCTCTCTATGTCATGACTGACTTGTGTTGGTACACATTAAAATTTATTTATGTATTGAGTCCAATAGTTGTAATTTATTATTTATTTGTGGTCGACGGAGTAGTTGATACAAATTCGTGTGGCAGATATATAAGAGTGGCTGTTTACTCATTTTGAAGTGTGGTCAAGGTATGCTCAGTGTGTGTATGTGAAATACATGTGCAAATAAAGGTCATATAATTCAGGAGCAGAGCAAAGTGTGAAGAATATTGAGCGAAATATAATTGTGCCTAATCGGAACTATAATTAGGCTTGTGAAGAAGCTAATTTCTCAGTTCATGTTCATCAGATGGTTTTAATTTGATTATTGTATGTAAGGTAGTGAGCCTTCCTTTGAGCAGTAAGCTCTAGGTAGTGTGCCTGAATGCAAGTGCATTCCTTATTCATTATACATCTAGTAGGGTATTATATTGTGGACTAACATCCATTATGGTTTTTCCCCTAATAGGGTTTCCATGTATAAAATTTTGGTGTTCATGTGTCTCTGATATGTTATTGATTTACGGTTGCAATGTTAATTATTAGATCTGAGATTAAAGGTTGATTAAATTTGAATAAGTTTGATTTTGGTAACAACTGATTCACCCCCCCTCTCAGTTGTTTATCCTTGTTTTTCCAACAATTGGTATCAGAGATAGTTCCTTTGAAGAAGCCTAACAACTTGAGGTGATCCGAGATGGCATCATACTAGAAGGATAGTCCTAGATTCGATGGTGCAAACTAATTTTTATGGAAAGTTAGAATGGAGTGTCATTTGAAGTGCATTTGTGAACCTTTCTAGAAGATCACACAGAGTGCATATACTATTCCTCAGAATGGTCAGTCCTCTAAATATGAGATCAAGCAAGAAAAAGCTAATACTAGGGCTATTGAAGCATTGTTGAGTGCTTTGACAAATTCAAAGATGACAAATGTGATAGGATTGAAGACTACACATGAGATCTAGAAAAAGTTGGAGACATTGTATGAAGGAGATGTACTAGTGAAAAGTGCTAAGCTACAAATTTTAAAAGGCAAGTGGGAAGACATGAAGATGAGTGAAGATGAGAAAATCCTCTCTTTTTTTGAAAAGATAAATGAACTAGTGATGAGCATTAGATGTGTCGGTGGAACCTTGGATGAAGAAGAAATTGTGGCTAAGATACTTAGATTTGTGCCTCCCTCCTACAAAACAAGAGCTCATGCTATTGATGAACTTAGAACAGTGACAAATGTGACAAGAGACATGATTATTGGGAAAATTGTTGCCTAAGTTAAGTGAATTTGGTGAATCTAATCCTAAGACCGAATCTGCATTCAAAGCTACTGTATCCAGGAAAAGTCAACAGAGATACAATTCGGGAGAGAGTTCCAAAAGGACATTCAAATATGAAGATGAAGAAAAAGAATTAGAAGAATTGGAAGCATTGATTGTGAAAAGAGAAGCCAAAGGTCATGGTAAGTACAAAGGAAAGTTACCTGTCAATTTTTTTTCTTGCAGTAAGATAGGTCATTTTACATCAAGATGTCCCGAAAGATTTTATAAGTAAAAACTAGAGAAGACTAGATTTCAAAAGAAATGCTATTATGTTGAAGAAGGTGTTACTGATGATGAATCTAATAAAGAAACTAGAAATGAAGATGAATGGGTATTCATTGCTATCAAAGAAAATGGTCAGGTGTCCACTGAATCTGCTAGTAATGTGAATGTTGAGAAAGATCTTACATAAAAAATTGAAGAAAAGGATGAGTGGGTAATTGATAGGGGATATGATTGGTGAAAAAAGAAAGTTTATAAGCTTGGAAAACTATGATGGTGGTGTTGTAAGATTTGGAGACAACACTTCTAGTGTGATTCGTGGTAGGGGCACCATTTATTTTGGTGGTAAGAACAATACTAATGATATTATTTATGTAGAAGGCTTAAAGCATAATTTGTTGAGTGTTGGATAGATGGTAGACAAGGGTTACAATATTCAGTTCAAAGATGGTAAGTGAAAAATAAGGGGAAGTTCTGGAAATATGATTGCTTCAGGTACAAAGACAAAAGGTAATATTTTTCACTTGAGTGTTGCTAGTGAAAGTTGTTTAATTGCTCAAATTGATGCAAGCTAGTTATGGCATAGGAGGTTGTGTCATGTGAACTTTGATAACATTGTCAAGATAAGCTCTACTCAAGTAGTCAAAGATATTCCTAAGTTAATGAAGCCTACCAACACTATGTGTAAGGAATGCTAGATGGGAAAATAGACCAGAAATTCTTTCTAGAGCAAATAGTACAACTCTAATGGAATACTGGACTTGATACATATTGATCTACGTGGTTTATCTAGAATCAAAAATATTCAAGGTGAAAGGTACTTTATGCTTCTTATTGATGATTACTCTAGAATGATATGGGTTGCTTTCTTAAGAGAAAAAAATGAAGCATTAGAAAAGTTCAAAAGCTTCAAAACTATAGCAGAAAATGGACAAGTCAGAAGATCAAATGCCAAGTTAGACAGAGGCGGTGAATTCACTTCCCGGGAATTTAATTCTTTCTATGAAGAGCATGGAATCCAAAGACAGTTATCTGCTCCCTAGACCCCTCAACAAAATGGAGTTGTTGAAAGAAAGAACAAAACTATTCTAGACACTGCTAGAACCATGATGCTGGAAGCAAATATTTCTCATTTCTAGTGGAGAGAAGCTGTAAGTGTTGTGTATAACATTAACCAGGTGAATGTCAACAGTAATTCTGGTAAGAATCCTTTTGAGCTATGGTTTGGTTATAAGCCTACTGTCAAATATTTTAAAAAATTTGGAAGAAAATGCTACATCAAGAGAGATACCTACAAGTTTGATGCTAGAAGTGATGAAGGAATCTTTTTGGGTTACTCTACTAAGAGCAAAGCTTACCAGTGCTTTAATAAAAGGTTGAATAAAATGGTTGAAAGTGCAAATGTCAAAGTTGATGAAAATATTGTTAGACCATCCAGATGTAGTGGATATGATTCAGATAATCAACATGATAGTACTAACAATGGAAATACTGTTCAAACACATAATCAACTTCAGATTATTTCGGTGAACCAAGAGAATCAGGAAGCAAGAACTAGCAAAAGTGCAAAAGAAAGAATACAAGAACAAGAAGTCAGAGAAAATCCTAAAAATCCCAAGTATGTAAGGTGAAATCATTCTGACAGTCAGATCATAGGAGATAAGAGCAAAGGTGTGCAAAATAGAAGAATAATTTTAGAAGAGTATTGTCTAATTTCCAAAACTGAGCCTAGCAATATTAATGAAGCATGCAAAGATGAATATTGGATGGAAGACATGAAAGAAGAACTAATGCAGATAGAGAAAAATGATACATGGGATCTTGTTCCTAGACCTCAAAACAAAAATGTGATTGGAACCAAATGGGTGTTTTGGAATAGGCTGAATGAACAAGGTGAAGTGGTAAAAAACAAAGCAAGATTGGTTTGCAAAGGGTACTCATAGATGGAAGGTATTGGTTTTGAAGAAAAAAATTCTCCTGTTGCTAGAATTGAACCTGTAAGATTATTTCTTGCTTATGCTACTTTCAAGAATTACAAAGTCTATCAGATGGATGTAAAGTCAACATTTCTAAATGGTGAGCTAGAAGAGGAAGTCTATGTTGAACAACTAGATGGATTTCAACTGATTGACAAAGAAAATATGGTATGCCGATTGAAGAAATCTCTATATGGACTTAAGCAAGCCTCCAGAGCTTGGTATGCTAGATTGGATAAATACTTGTTGAAACTTGGATTCAATAAAGGTACTGCTGACAACAATCTGTATTTCAAGCTGGATCAGAATAAATAATTGATCATTGAAGTCTTTGTTGATGACATTATTTTTGAAGGTAATGATGATTTGTGTATGAAGTTTGCTGATGAAATGAAAAGTGAGTTTGAAATGTCAATGATAGGAGAGCTGAAATTCTTTTCAGGACTACAAATCACTTAGCTAGATGATGGGATTTTTATATCTTAGTCTAAATATGTAAAAGAGTTACTGAAAATTTTTGGCATGGAAGACTCAAAGCCAGTTGGTACACCTATGGTAATTGGATGCAAAATTACATAGAATCATGATTCTCCTAAAGAAAATCAAACAAGGTACAAGTCAATGATTGGTGGATTACTCTATTTGACTCAAACCAGGCCAGATATAATGAATGTTGTATGCATGGTTGCTAGATATCAAGCTGATCCTAAAGAGTCTCATGTGACTGTTGTGAAAAGAATCTTCAGATACCTGAAAGGGATAGTTGATATTGGTCTTTGGTATCCTAGAGATGATGATCTTATCTTGAGTGCCTACACTGATGCTAATTAGGTAGGAGATGCAGATGATAGGAAGAGTACTAGTGGCGGTGCATTCTTCTTAGGAAAGAAGGTGGTATCTTGGCTAAGAAAAAAGCATAATTCCGCTTCATTATCTACTACTGAGGTAGAATATATTGTTGCTGCAAACAATTGTACTCAAGTATTGTGGATTAAGCAAATGCTGAGAGATGTCAGAATTGAGTATGAAGAACCCATTGCCATATTCTGTGACAATTCAAGTTCCATAAACATTTCTAAGAATCTAGTGTTGCATTCAAAGACAAAGCATATATCCATCAAATATCACTTCTTGAGAGATAAAGTAAGTGATAAAGAAGTTAGACTGGAGTATATACCTACCAAGGAGAAAATTGTAGACATATTTACTAAGCCATTGCCTAAGGACACTTTTGAGTATCTCAGAGGCAAGTTAGCGGTGATTTCCCCTCTTGATCATAATTAAGTGATGTAGGTTCTTGCACCAATCCATGAATTCATAGCCATATCTTATTCCAGATTGATGTTGTGGTGGCTGCTACTTAGGGGGAGTAATCAGATGTGCTAAATATGAGGATCAAAGCATGTGTACCTTTGCCATTGATTTCAAAGGAGGAGAGAAGAAATGTGTAAAACATGAGAGAAGAATAAAGTGGCAGGAGATAACAAGAAAAGAGTGCACAATCTAAGGGGGAGATTGCTGGATGTGCTAGTTGGGTTGATGGTACTTTTCACATCATGTGTTTCCATCAATTCCAAAGGGGGAGATTGTTAGATTTTGTGGTTGTATTGCTAATATGTGGTTGTCATTGATGTCAACACTATTAGAATTGGTGATGCTTAAGACTGTATATATCGAGGAGATTGAGAAAATTGTAAAAAAAAATATTGCAAAAAACTAGTGAAGCTGAGAAGATCAGAGTGGTGTTAAGTGTGGTAAGTTGCTAATCAAGTGGTGCACACTAAAGGGTTTGTTGCTCAATCTATCTAGTATGATGTTTGAAAGTTTCAGTGGTATGCATCAAGATTTGAGAAAGTTAGGAAGTTCTATGCTCTTACAATCATTTTGTTACTGTAGTAGGTGTTCTTAGATGAAGAGGATGAAATATGGAAATTTTAGTTGTTGTGCATGTTCCTGTGATGTTAATTGACGAGTCTAGATTTTGATCTATTAGTTTTGTACGTCCGCATTGATCAAAGTGTTCGTGATCGAAGATTTTTCCGATGTGTGCTCGAGTCTTCATGTTCTTGGCCGACATGTTGGTGGTAGCGTGTTGTGGATTCATGAGGATTAATATTTTATTATTTGGCTTGTTTGAAGGTGTTTATTTGAGTCCTCTCTATGTTTTGACCAACTTGTGTTGGTGTGCATTAAGATTTAT
>CM021104.1:414876046-414970030 GCA_007115665.2 Sequoiadendron giganteum | reverse complement strand
TTGTATGAAGGAGATGCACTAGTGAAAAGTGCTAAGCTACAAAATTTAAAAGGCAAGTGGGAAGATATGAAGATGAGAAAATCCACTCTTTTCTCAAAAGATAAATGAACTAGTGATGAGCATTAGATGTGCTAGTGGAACCTTGGATGAAGAAGAAATTGTGGCTAAGATACTTAGATCTATACCTCCCTCCTAACAAACCAAAGAGAGATGTTGTGTGACCATTTGATATACACACAATGTGATGAGTAGCTCACATCCATTGAGGATAAATTATAAAAAAAAAATTGAAAAAATGAGAGATGGTGATATAACAATACTAGTGTATGAATATGTAATAGAGAGAAATGTGAAAACATGTCTATAAAAGGGACACAAGCCTAAAGGAAATTAATTCATATTTATCATGACATACTAGAGAACATAACCAAAAGGGTAGGGTAGATCTTAGTGGAATAGGGAATTGAGTAAGTATGGTTCGGTTTAACCAGTCTCAACTCTAATTTTTCTTATTACATATTTAAGATAGAATTGAACCACATGAAGTAAAATAACCTCATACACTAACATGTGGAAAATATGAAAATAATTTTTATGTACATTGGGTACTCCATTTCAGGTCCTAATACAACCTCAGTGCTCAAACTATTTACATTTCAGCTTCATGTGAAAGGAGCTCCTCACACACCTAGTGCCACTCTCAACTTGGATGTCAATACTGCATGTAAAGCAAATACTACCAAAAAAGAAAAATATAAAAGTTGTACACAAGCTATTAGATCAATGCTCTGTAATCCAAGTATTGAATCTAGTCAAACACTTGAGAAGATTCAATTAGCACCAAAATACAAATATGATGTTATTCAAGCAACAAACAAAAGCTTTGCATTGAAATAAAATTGTTGCTTAAGTTTCAACTACAGTTTCAGAGAAGAATAAAATATAAGAACATGATCATGATTCGTAATATAACTTTTCTTGAATGGAATGGATAACAAAATTATGTTGTTTCTGCCTTACTAGCAGATTGGTATTTTTCAATGCATGATCCCCATAATATTAGCAAGCATTTCCTTGTATTCCTCTTCAATATATTCAATAATGTCTTGTTTCATTGTCTTTCTGTTGTCAGGATACTCTGTATTGTTTTGTCTTTGGACAAGAACACCAAGCCCCACAAGAAAATCATTGGCTTTTTCAAGTAAATTTGTTAGTCATAGATAGCTTCTTGTATACATAAGTGAATATTCATTTCCACTTATTGTTTAATTCACAAAGAATTGCATTCTAGTTATATGTAAGAAATATATTAATTCTTGTAGGAGGGCATACACTTTTTGATAGTTTCATATGTAGATTGTAAGCACCTTTGCAAAATGGCTAAAATATGGACTCAATTAAAAATGTCTTCAGTTATTTTGTAGCTATTTGTGGCTTGTGCAAGACACTTGGCACCAATTTGAAATATAAAAATCTAATCATCACAAAATGATGAACTGTAATGTCCCCTTTTTATGATGATATTGTTTTTGATGGGTTAGCCTATTACTTGGATCCTCGTAGGCTAATATGTTTGGATAGAAGGTCTCAGTGGTAGTTGATGGAGGTTGTTGTCACTCCATTTCCTCAGTTCAATATTGGGTTCAGTTCCATGCCTTTGCAAATCAGTGTTTGGCTTAGTTTAAGGGACTTACTATTTCTAGTAAGTCAATCTGGCAGTGATGCTATTTTAGTTAGGGCACCTAAACACATGGGGGTTATACAGTGTTGACCCTAGCTTCAGACGACATGTCCAAATACTGAGTATTGAGGGAGATATTAATATTTTAATGGTTAAGTTATTTAATTAAGTTAAGGGAATATTATAAAATTATAATTTAACTTTATAAAGGTGAGCCACTTAAATATTATAAAGTGAGATTATAATAATTGCAAAAAGGTACGCCCAAGTTGAGTAATTGATTAAAAGGGGTACCAAACATTTAAATACATTTTAAATGTATTTAAAACATCTCATTGGAAATTGTGCCTCTTGGAGAAATATAAGAAGGCAAAGGAGAAAATCGACCTCATTCATTGATTGATCATTTGAAATTTACTCTATTGTGGCTTCTTTGAAGTTTGTGTTGAGACAAGGGTTTCAGAGTATTTTCAGCATTGGAGAACGCAAATTATTTAGTGATCTACGATCTTGAGGCTGTGAAAGACCAACTGAATCATTGCTTCTGAGAGGGCTTCATTCTAGAGCCCATTTGTGCTTCATCAGAGTTTCTTCATTCAGTTTATTTAAAGTTTTTAATAAGGAAGGGAATATCAGTTTAGGCACCTTCATTCATCAATTTCAGACACCTGAGTAGCAAGCCGCACACTTCTCTCATCTGGTTGTACTTCTTCATAGTGGTGTGTGGTTGCATTTGGTTGGGGCGTGGGAGTTGGAGGCTGAAACACCTTCATTTTGTGGTATCTGGTCACTCTGTCTTGGATGCCTTGCTTCATTAGGGCATCTGATCCAATTTCAGTGTGGAGAGATCACTATCTGGAGGTGGGCATTGCAATTCACCAGTTTCATTGTTTTTGCCTGACATGTACCAGATATTTCTTATTTAATAAATATGAGGAATTTCAGGTACGTTTGTTGTATGAAATTTACTTGTAGCAATTTCTAGTCACTAAATACAATTGTAGTTACTCCATTATTTCTTGTTTATTCAGTTTAGTACTATTTCTTTCCTGGTACACCTCTTTATTATTTACATAAAATTCACCAAATCAAGTAAAAAATGCTAGAACAATAAGTTTTAGCATCAGAGGAAAAGTTAGAACCAATAGGGTTCTTCATAGTGGTATCAAAGCTTTAATCTTGCCATCTTGGAGGGTTAGAAGTTCATATGCAGCTTCATCAGGTTGGACCTCATGAGTATTACTCATGCAGGAGACCTAGATTATAGAGAAACCCGTTTGAGGAGATACCATTAGAATTCTAGTTCGAGGAGACACCATTTGAAATCATGGAAGATAGGGAAGATGGTGAGCCACCCAAAAACCATGGTAACAATGAGGACATAGAAGCCAAAGATATTCTAAGGTGTCTTGTAGCTGGGTAGGAATAGGTAGCAAATGTGTTACAACAACTTAGTACAACAATTCAACATTTGACCATTCCTAGGAGATTGAATCAAGATCAAGAGGAGGATGGTAGTGTGGCTGGAGTCCCATGGATTAGAGTAGCACCCACACACACCTATGATAGGCCTACATGCCCTACATTTGTGAGAAATGAACCTGAGAAGGGGGACATGGCTGAGGATGAAGGTGATGTGGTCTTTGCAAATAACGTGATGACACTGCATGATGAGTGGGAAGGATTACCACAGATAGTTAAGGACCATCTTAACTTTGATAGATTCATGAGTCAGAAAAGAGAGCACAATAGGAACATGACTAATAAGAGACCAAGGAATAAAAACAATGATCTTAAACATGCAACCAACAAGCTCACACTCTCCACATTTGATGGCAGTAGTAAAGTTATAACCAAAGCTTGGGTTAGCAAGTTGGATACTTTCTTGACCCTATGTCCTATGGCAGAAGAGGACGCCATTAAGTTTTCAACACTTCATTTAGATGGGGTTTCCCATGATTGGTGGCATCACGGGATGGTTACCTTGCAACATAACCTTATCATTTCATATCAGGAGTTCATTGACAGGTTAGTTGAGCATTTTGACAAAAGAGATTTAGAGTTGTACTTCAGAGATCTTGCTCAACTTAGACAGATGGGAAGTTTGGATTCTTACATTAGCGAGTTTTAGAGGCTCAATGTGATGGTCCCTAATCTGGCAGAGAAACAGTTGGTTGTGTTGTTCATTGAGGGTCTTCAAGAGCCTTTGAGAGGTTGGCTCAAGGATTTTGATCCGCCTTTCTTGCATGGATCCATTAAGAAGGAAAGGAGTATGGAGTTATCAGCTCTAATGAAACAATCTCAGCCTCAGTCTAGTACCCTACCTTTTGAGGAAATTCATCCATCAATTGCTGACCAGAAAAGGAAAATAGTGGTGAGACTTGATGATGCAACTAGGGATGAGTTGTGAAAGAAATAAATATGTTATTGGTCTAGAGAGCCTTACATCCAGGGTCATGATTGTCCTTTGAGGCCAAAGGGCAAGGCGAATCATATGATGTTGGTTTACTACGAGGATGTTGAGGATGATAGAGCATACCAACAAGATGTTTCTGATGATCATGAGGCTATAAATGCCTCTATGGAGTTGGGAATTGATCGCAGTGTTTGGGATCCTTCCACTACATCGAGGTCTCAGATGAAGCTCACCGAGGAGCTTTTAGGTGTATACATAGTGAGGAATTCCTGCAACTTTACTTTTGATCCTCATGTGCATGACCTCTTTCTGATGCATAGTTCAGTTGCACATGTGTTAGATGGCATGCATGATAGTCCACCTTGTGCAGTCTTGGGAAGTAAAATTTTCAGCCTTTCGAGTTGCTTCCCTTTCAGTTGTTTCCTCCCATGACACCTATTGTTAGCATTGAGTCGGTTTGGAAGTTATAGTCGGTTATTCTGGTATTGATGTTTGAGGAGCTAGTTGGTATCAGAAGGAACATTACACAGTTCTATCCTTGGGATCTAGGTGGAACTGGTGTGCTATTTTTCTTCTGAGATTGCTTGGGGACAAGCAATTTCAGGGAGGGTGGACTGTAATGTCCCCTTTTTATGATGATATTGTTTTTGATGGGTTAGCCTATTACTTGGATCCTCGTAGGCTAATATGTTTGGATAGAGGGTCTCAGTGGTAGTTGATGGAGGTTGTTGTCACTCCATTTCCTCAGTTCAGTATTAGGTTTAGTTCCAGGCCTTTGCAAATCAGTGTTTGGCTTAGTTTGAGGGACTTACTATTTATAGTAAGTCAATCTGGTAGTGATTTTATTTTTAGTCAGGGCACCTGGACACATGGGGGTTATACAGTGTTGACCCCAGCTTTAGACGACACATCAAAATACTGAGTATTGAGGGTTAATATTTTAGTGGTTAAGTTATTTAATTAACTTAAGGGAATATTATAAAGTTATAATTTAACTTTATAAAGGTGAGCCACTTAAATATTATAAAGTGAGATTACAATAATTGCAATGGGTATCAAACATTTAAATACATTTTAAATGTATTTAAAACATCTCATTAGAAATTGTGCCTCTTGGAGAAATATAAGAAGGCAAAGGAGAAAGTCGACCTCATTGATTGATTGATCATTTGACATTTACACTATTTTGGCTTCTTTGAATTTTGTACTGAGACAAGGATTTTTGAGTATTTTCACCATTAGAGAACGGAAATTCTTCAATGATTTGCGATCTTGAGGCTATGAAAGACCAGCTAAATTATTGCTTCTGAGAGGGTTTTATTTTGGAGCCGATTTATGCTTCATCAAAGTTTCTTCATTCAATTTATTTACAATTTTCAATAAGGAAGGGCATATCAGTTCAGGCACCTTCATTCATCAGTTTTAGACACCTGAGTAGAAAGTTGTATACTTCTCTCATCTGGCCGTACTTCTTCACAATGGTGCATGGTTGCATCTGGCTGGGGTGTGGGAGTTGGAGGCTGAAACACCTTCATTCTGTGGCATTTGGTGACTCTGCCTTGGATGCCTTGCTTCATCAGGGCCTTTGATCCATTTTCAACGTAGAGAGATCACTATCTGGAGGTGGGCATTGCAATTCACAAGTTTCATTGTTTTTTCCTCATATATTTCTTATTTAATAAATCTGAGGACTTTCGAGTATGTTTGCTATATGAAATTTACTTGTAGCAATTGCCAGTCACTAAATACAATTGCAGTTACTCCATTATTGCTTGTTTATTCAGCTTAGTACTATTTCTTGCCTGGCACACTTCTTTATTATTTTCATAAAATTCACCAAATCAAGTAAAAAATGCCAAAACAATAAGTTTTAGCATCAGAGGCAAGGTTAGAACTAGTAGGGTTCTTCACATGAACAAATTATCATCTCAATTAGATGTTGACCCTACCGGAGATATCCTAAAGCTGAGGCAATAATTTCAAATTTTCCTCAGCATTCTTATATACATAGCAAGGATGCACATACATACATACATCTTACTATGTGTACACATACATGCATACATGTACATATAAATATGTGTATGCAAACAGATACACACACATATATTATAATGCACATGTATATCTAAATAAATATATGTATGTGTATACACTATTTACATGTCTAAGTATATACATGTGTGTATGGTGTATGTACATATGTATATGTCACATTAATTTAATCCATCTCTACAAGAATAGTTGTGTCTCATATCCAGAGTGCACTATAATATTATTTTCTTGAAGGCAGAGGCACCAATGTTTCATCACTCAAATTCCCTATCATATGTCATATAGTTTTCCTCAATAATACACTAGAGAATCCATGCTGCATAAGTACCAATCTAAGCACAAAGCACAAGCATCCACTTCTATCTCAAACATCTCAAAATTTGGCAATACCATTGCTGGCAATGTATGAATAATGAAACTTCAACTTTTGTGTATAGAATGCAGTCTCCACTGACTTTTGCATGTTGAAACTTACTCAGGCCCTTTAGCAAGGCATTTAATAGTTCCATAATGTCTAGAAAATTATCAAAAATTTAAGAGACTGAACTACCTCAAAAATTTGATGGCATGAGTTTAAGAGACTGAGTGCACCTGGGACAATCTGGGTGAACTTGTGGGAAAAAAAGGGGGTATTTTTCTTTTTTCTTTTTTGAGTTTAAGTTTGACTAAAAAATAAAAAAACATGAGCCCTATCCATAAAAATGTCATCTAAACCATTTGAAACACTAAAATAAACTCATTTTTTACCTCCTTTTGAATCATCTTTTTGAAGACCCATATGATGATGTTGATTTCTGATTTTATTATTTCAATATCGAACATGAATATCTATCATGACAGTTGAGTTTAACAAATTCACATTGAAGTAGTAATTTTTAATTTTTAATGTGCTTTTGCTTATTATATGATGCTATGTGGTATTCTGAACTTCTTGTTTAAAGGCTACAAATATATCTGATTTTTGTATGCATAAACTAATATTTTTTTTTGTCATATTCACATACCCAAACCTAAACCGATAACTTGGTAAATTACTACATAGGCTAGATAAACCTGGAAGCATGCTATATTGAAAATCTGGCATCTCCCATATAAATATCAGATATGCCTATGTGGTGATATATCTGGATACAATACTGATATGGCAATGCCATAAAAAAGGTAATATTCGAATGTCATTGTAATTTGTATACATATCCAGTGTTGTACCCAAATATGTCAAGGAATTTTCAGGTTGTGTCGAGGAGTTTTCTATCACCAACTTGTTCTCTCACATGTTTAGATCCTAATTGCATGTGGGGATTCTGGTCACATGTGGAGATTCTAATCATGTAAAGTGGTTCGTGGTTGCATTTTTGGTGATTTTTGACAATATTTTTGTTCTTTCTACCTTGTTGCGGGTTCTTGGTTCTAGAGATCACAAATATGTTCAAGTTTTTGGAGATGTAAAGCCCCCTTTTGGTAAATTCCTGGTTTTAGGCCTATAAAATAATAATAATCACTAAAAACTAATATTAGTAATAACAAGTATCAACTTTATGGTTATATTCAGATTAATACATAAAATATTATAATATTGAGAGCAGTGCATCATGGCTAAAAAATTATAACATTTAGATCTATAATTCATAACATTATCAATATTTGAATTCAAAGGCATCTTAACATCATTAATGATTATTCTAAGGCATATTCCTATAGCCACTCATATTAGGAATTCACTTGTAATTTTTGCAAACTGCAATCTCAAGGATGGTTTTCCTTGTATTGCTAGAGCATGGATGGATCCTCGTCCATCCATCTCAAGGTGGTATACTTGAGAAGATCCTCAAGCCCACAAGCACTCATCTGCCTCCTAGCCCATGAATATGGAAAGATCTCGGGTCCACTCCACCCCTCAGTCCACCTTGGAGGCACTCCATCCTCCTTGATCAAGCCCAAGAGCACCCATTTTCCTCATGATCCATGAGCATTCCATCTCGGGGTGGTGTGCTTGATAAGATGCGTTAAGACTACTTTTCTTAACAAGCCCACACACTCTCCATCTTTGAGTGGAGTGCTTGATGAAGGAAAGGTTGATACTTAATCTCTAGTGAACTTGGAAGGTTGATCGACCTCCATATTTTCAAAAAAAATTTATATATTCAAAATAGATTGGTAAAGGAATCTACTATATATTAAATTCTTGCTGAAAACAATATTAATTTCCAATAGATATCTTATATTTCTTATTTTCCTTTTTTCAATTTCATTCAATTTATGTTTTTTCCACAAGGAAATGATCTCCCTTTTATATCTTATCATAGAGGGAGTCACAACCCTTACATTTGAAAGAGTAGCAAACTTTCACATTAAGAGTCACATCCTTTTTCACATCATCACTACTCTTGAGAACATACTTTCATTTACTTGCAAATTCACATAGGGTTCTATTCTTAATTAAACTATTGAATGATGTTATGGCTCTCCTTCTCAAATGAAATTCTCTCCATTTTATATCTCAAGTATGAGGGAGTCACAACTCTTCACCTCAATAGTTACAATGCTTCATTGCTGCATTTGGAGAATAATAATTTAATTTTGAATAATTTAATTTTCTAGTGCTATTATCTATTACTTGTAATTAGTCCTAATAATTTTCCTTTCCTTCTAGATATACCTTCCTTATATACCTTATCTCGCTCAAGGGACATAACCCTTCATATGCTACTTGACCATTCTTAACACCTTAATCATTATTTAATGTCAGTTTGGTGTATTATTGATTATCTTTGTTGTTTTCTTTTGAAAAATATGCTACAACATTTAGGAATTAAATGGGACATTACAGTCAACCCTGCCCAAGATTGTTTGTCCTTGTTGTACCCAAAATGAAATTTTTGCTTCATTAAGGCATTTTGATTGAAATGGTCTAAATCTTGTAAAATTATCATCAAAAGTCAATTTTAGGTCAAATCAAGCATGGGATTTTTGTGGGTTTAATGTTTAGAGGATACCGGAAAATTTTGAAAAATTTGAAAATTAGGGTTTCTGGATCCCTATTTTTAGGAAAAACCCTAAAAAATAGGATCTTAACAGAATTGACTGAAAATAATTTTGATTGGCTTATTTCACTTCATAATCATAGTGGTGAAGTCAGAATCAAGAAAAAGTTTGCTTAAGTCTGGTGGGTTGTTTTCACATTTTCAAGAGAAAAGTTAAGACCTCTGAGGTTGTCAATGGTAGTTGGCCAATACCAGGTGTCAAAATCTAAGCATGAAATACATCATAGAAGATTTTGTGGTGAAAGATGTTGAAAAAGATGCTTTGTGATGGAAGGGATTTTCAAAAGGTAAAAATTTGAAAAATATTTTGTCTCAAAACACTACGCCTTGCTATGAGGGAGGTACTTGTGCAATCAACGTGCAAGTCAACTTTGCACTATTTGTATAGGTAAAAATGGTGAAATGCAGTCACACACTCATGTTAGTGACAATAATGCTTCAACACAGTTGACTCAACAAATGACACGGTGTTCGTAAAGAGCAACATGGTGAAAATCATTTGAAAATCATCAAGTTTGGAGATAGTTGCACCCCTGTAGGCCAAGGGAACCCTTGTATTTGAAGGCCCAAATGCAGTTATTAATGGTTGCAAGACCAGCCACCTTCTCTGGATTTCTGTCAGCTTTCCAACAAGTCATCAAGCAAATCCATCAGCTTTATGAAACACTGATAAACGACGACAGAAGCGAAAGATGTTGAGGGTAACACACATCAAAGATGACAATCAAATCATGGAAATTGTGCCCCTGTAGCCTAGGGGTGCCCTTGAATAAAGCCCATCAGATGGAAGTTTTTGCAGAAACCATCTCTGGTTGATCACTTCAGATTCAATCCAGATCCGTGATGAACCTGTTCGCCAGTCCATAAGACATACTGAATGACCATAGCAGTTGATCCAACAAGCACATAAAATGAATGGGAAAATGAAAGTAGAATATCAGTTTGTACCTCTACAGGCTAGGGGTGCCTATCTTTTTGGTTAGTCAAATGAAGTTTTCGGCAACTATCTTCTTCAAGAGATTTGTGTAGAATCCTTCTAGCTACACGTTGAATCCAATAGTCAGCTCCCGGGACATGCCAAACACCCGTGTATGAAGATTCAACGTAAAACACCGAAGATGAAAAGCAATTAAAAATTTGGCTGTTGAAAAATGCACCATCCTTGAGAAAGGGGCCAAATTTTTGGGGCCTCAAATATAATTTTTTGGCTTCGTCACTCCCAAGAACATCTCTTCCAAGTTGTTCAATCTCTGCGATAAGACCATCAGTGCAAACATTAGAGCAATCCAGCTCCCAGGAGCGAGAGTCAAAGTGGAGCATTCCATTGAAAGTTGCAAAGTGCAATGTCAGTCTTAGAAGGTCAATTGCACCCTTGGAGGCTAGGGGCACCCTTGCATTTGAGCTTTTCAAATCAACTTTCAAAACTTGCATATACATTCATCCTTTGCAAAATTCTTTCAGCTTTGTGATGGATTTAGCATCCAGTCGATGAGAATCATCAATCATCGACAGTTGCAGATTGAAGCACGAAGAGTCAAAATCCAAAGATGGCCAAGTTTGGTGAAACATGTACCCTTTTGGAAAAAGGCACCCTAGAATTCAAGGCACCAGATGAAGTTTTTAGCATTTTTTGCTACTAGCAACATCTTTTCAGACTTGATCTAGCTACGCAATGAATGTGTTAGCTCAACTTCAAGATCAACTAGGCACCTAGAATTTAGGGTCAAATAGAGGCTATGGTGACATTTGCAAAGGCTAAAAGTTGGAAATTTCAAAAAAGTTTCTAAGTCTGGGAATAATGGCACCTAAAGTCAAACTTTGACTTTTGAAACTAAAGTGCATTGGTCGCCCTATAATGGAGAGATTTTTTCAATTGAATTAAAATAATAATAAAACTTCAGTTTCATTTCAAAATCGAACTGCAAAATATTTCATTATTTTTGCATGTGGCATATTTCCTCTTTGCATGTTGAATGTTGCCTATTTGAAGGTTCATTCTTCATTTTTATGAACTGAATGAGGTCCAATGAGAATGCTACATCCTAAATTTAGGGTTTTTTCTTGCATGTGATGCCTTAAGTCATGAAAATTCTTTAAATATGCATTTGGGCGTCCATTTTCTTCATCACAGGTTGAAGGCAAACACATATTTTCTCGTGCAAGCAAGATTTGGAGGCGTTACAGGAATAAATTTTCAGTGTTCTTCATAGTTACAGGTCCAAATTGCTCAAAAAGATAGTTTTGCATGCTTCATTTTTCCAGCAAATTCTTGGCAGATTCCATCAGATTGAGACAAGGAGGTGATTTTCTTGAAGATTTACAGAGGCATAATATAATTTCTATCTTGTCCCCCTCACATTTCTTCTATCCTTGTCTTACGTTTTCTCTCACATTCCCAAGTAAACGATAGTTTTTCACAAATCTGATCCTCTAGGTTCATCGAGCATGACATTCTCTACAAAACCCATGTGCTAGAATTTTTTAGGAAAAATTGCCTTATAACTTCAATTTTTGAAGCTTTACTATTTTATGAAGATTCCTTTTCATGGTACTAAAGAAGTTAACATTTTTAAAACCGAAGAATCTTGGTTTGATCAGCTCTCAAGCGACAACAAAACCCATATGTTAGATTTTCTCGAGAAAAATTGCCCTCGCAGCCCTCGCTACCCTCGCTACATCTATTCCAAAAAAAGTCTTTGCATGCCAAGCAATTTAAAAAAAAAAAAAATTCTGACATTGTGGGTTTGCTTAGAATGATTTTCTGTACAAAACCAATATCTCAGAATCTTCCCTAAAAATTGCCCCTTGACAGACTTTTTTTAGCCTCATCAAAAGCTATTTTTTAGCTTTTCGGAAGTTGTCAGAACATATTCATGTTTACAGTCAACATGCTAGTTTTTGATAATGCGGTTCACTCAGATTGAATACAAGACCAAATTAGTCTTAATTCATGATTTCATTAGAACGACTGACATAAATTTGTATCAAGTGGATTTGAAGTTTGACTTGAACATTTCAAAAATAGACCAAATCATAGTTTAGGACATCGAGGAATCTAGGTTGCTAGAAGTGGCTTCACTTCCCATCACAACACAGTGTCTAGAATTTGTAATGGCTTGCGTAAAGCATTACAACTTTACTACATGATAAATTCAATCAGTGGATGGGCGAATGATATGCAATCTCAAGCCCAAAGACATCGAGAAGTGCTTCGGTATTCCTCTGAATCTGAATAATTTGGTCATTTCCATGGTGGAGTGCAAGAAGGCGTTCAATGCTGAGAAGGAAAAATGTCAGAGAAGGATGACAGAGAGATGGCTCAAATAGAAAAGAAGTATTTTGCTAAAGAATGTGGGTCGAGGAGAGTTCAAAGATGAATATGTGGTTATGATTACCCTACTCAATCGTGTCATTGGTCAAGCAGATGCCAACAATTTTCAGCCATGGATTTATTGCATCATGGCTCAAAACATCAATATAAAGGAACACTATAACTGGGCTTCTTTTCTCAGTGACATTCTCCAAAAATAGATGACCAACTTCTTGGTTGCTCACGAATTCCACATGTGTTCATAACTCATGTATCTGATAACCTTCCAAGGCTAGTTTAGAGGGTTGAATACTGTGGGAATTCTAAGTGTACAAAGGGTTTATCAGTACTATGAATAACTTGAGTTCACACAGTCTGAGTGACACTTCAAGTGAGTGCAGGAAGCTTTCTTAATGTACACCATGAGGAATCTTGATCGTGAGTTACATGTGCATATTTTGGCAGAAGCCAAATCGACGATGGTAGAATGGGAAAATTGGTTCATCCAGTTCCCTAATTTTACCTACATCCACGTGTATGGATACTTAGGTCATCCTACCTGTTACCTCATTATCCTTTAGATAAGGTGGTGTTCATATAATTTCCATGGCAGTTGTATGAGGTCCACTCCTATATGTGCAACAAACGCAAGCTAGCTGCCACTTTTCCATTATAGATGGGGATTTACAGGTGCAAGTCAGTAGTTGACACCAAGGTTATGAGCCATGAGATGGCGAGACTTAAACTTAAGTATCTCAGCGAGAGACTCTCATATGACCCTTGGGGTCACTTTTTAGCACATCTTGATGGTTGTTCTTCACACAAGCCTTATATGGAAGATTATTGGTTCAACTGTGAGGACAAATTCAAGGTACGAAGGTGCAACTACAAAAGGTTCACCCTTTCACAGATTGCTGATTTCATGTTTGAGTATGTGGAAGGGTTATTTGATGATGATGATGGGGATGTCACACTTCCTCAGTTCTTCAAAGATCAAGTTGACACATATCCACTTCCAGCCGTTGATTGGTACGCCAAAGAATGCACATCTATAAAGGAAAGAACAAGCAAAGTTGTTAGAAATAACATACTTTACTTGGATGTCAAGAGGATGAGGAAGGCATCCATGCCAAACATAGAGCCATCACCAATGGTCACTTCATTTCCTTCCACATCAAGGTCAAAAACCAGACATAAAACATGGATTAATCCTCCTAAAGGAAGAAGGATGTTAGGTAGTACAAAGGGAAAAGCACCAGTTGCTGATTTGGACCAACAAGAGTATCATATGGAGATAACCATAGATATAGCCGAGAGTGTGCAAAAAATAGAGGCAAAACCTCCCATGCCATCACCAACACCACAACCATCTCTGATTCACATCAATTTGGAGCTAGACTCACCACCATGTAGTAATGCTTCAACGCATTCTCACTCATCAAGAATTCCTAGGACTAGTACCAATCCTTCTAGTGAGATTAGTCAAGATTCGTCTTGGCTTGAGAGTCTTTTGGGTAGGAAGAGGAGACAACTGTCCTATCAAATGGACTTTAAATATTTTGATCATGTCTATCAAGACACGCCAAATAAAAAGTGCAAGAAGTAGGTTCATGTTGAAAGAAATGTTGACAAAGAGATTGCAATTGAGACCATTGCACCACCAGAGGATAAAAACTTGAATGAGGTATAGGTTGATGACTTCACCTTAATCGAGGTCAACCTTGGAAAAAGAACACACCAAGCAGAGATGAACTTCCTCAAAGTTGCAACGGAAAGCATAAAGGATAGTAATAAAGGATGGTGAAGATAAAGTAGCCCTCAAGGCTGAAAACCAATAGCTTCACCAGTATATCTCCAACCTTATGCACAACACTGGAAATGTCACCACCTTGATCCTATAGATGTTAGAGTTGCCAGCATAAAAAAATCAGCTAAGTCAGCTAGTTGTATATGGGAAGTGCCTGAAAGACTGGGAAGAAGAGTTCATCACAAGGGGTTGCTTCATACTTTTAGAATTGTACTAGTTGAGGTACAATTCCCACGAACTTCGCCTATAGATTCAGGATTCGAAGCAAGAATTAGCGGTAGAAAAACCACAAAATGAGATCATGGTCTCTCACCTAAGGATGACATATGATTTGGTCACTAAAGAAGAGGATAAGGAATAAATTTTTACTTGGAGAGAACAATTAATCTTCAATGTGGCAAGTGCTATCAAGTTTGTAAGAACTTTCGTATCATAATTCCCTTGCCATTATCAGTGTGAGGATGGTCAATACATCGAGCTCGCCGACATACAGTCAGAATTTCAAAGACTCATTCATGGTATTTTCAGTAGTGATTCATTTGGATGTAAGTTGGATCAACTTATAGTCATGTCAGCATTATTTGATGAGGTGACCAAGAGTGGAAGAGAACTGCAGAGTCAAATCACAAACAATGAAGATATGTTGCGAAGACACCAAGTACTTCAGAGGAGTATCAATGCTCCAAATGGTGATGCTATCAACAACCTCATGGAGCGATTGATTGCTCAAGATCACGACCAGTGGACTACAGATCAGGATGTCCCACCTTTTCAAGATAGATATTAGACACAGTTTTTAACTTGATGCTTCTTTCCAAGTTAACTAATTGTCCCACATATTATTGTATTTCTATTTTGGAATCACCTATGTGCATATGGATTTCTCATTTAGTTAGATTTTAGGTAACTGATGTTGGTTATCAATTGACTCTCATATAAATAAGGACTTGCATGTTGCACAGTCCAATTATTTTAGTTTAGAATCAGTTAACTGAGGTATTTTTTCCAGCTAACTATTAAGTTGCATACATTTATATTTAATAATAAATATTGCATTCTTGCAAGACTGATGTTAGCTGAAGGATATTTTAGGGTTCCCTACTCCTTTGAGGTTCTATAAATAAGAGTACCCTTGATCATTTGTACTTTAACTTTTGTCGTGATAGCAAATTGTTGTGCCCACCTTGCCGTGCACTATTGCTATTCTATATTGGTTCACTTTGTTTAATATAAAGGTGGTTTGATTTTTCATTGTGTGTGTTTCTCATAATACAATTTTATGTCCCAGATTTTTTGTTTTCTAATAATCTTTCTTTCATGTCTACACCTCGGGTGGGTGTTCCACCTCCTTGGGAATTCAGAAATAGAGATTATCGTTTGATGTTGTTTTTAACAGTCTTTATTTCATATCTACACCTCAGATAGGTGTTCCACCTCCTTGGGAATTTAGAAATAAAGATTTTCATTTAGCGTTTATTTCTAGTAATCTACTTTCAACCTACACTTCGGATAGGTGTTCCACCTCCTTGGGAATCTTGAGAATTAGCTTACCGTTTGATGTTGTTTCCAATAACCTTCATTTCAGCCTACACCTCGGATAGGTGTTCCACCTCCTTGGGAATCTTGAGATAGAGTTTATCATCAACCATTCCCTACTCCTAATTCCTCTTGCTCTTTTTATCTAGAGGAGATAGGATATTTTTAGCGTTAGACTAGTTGTAGTTAAGATTTGTGGAAACCAAAGAAAAACTTAGATGCAATGTTCTTGGTTTTATAACCTTGTGCCACTACCAACTGAGTCAAAAAGATAGGAATTTAGAATATTTTACTTTTTACGCATATCAAAAAAAGAGGGAGCTTCCCCTCCTAATTTGAAGAGTAGTTAATATTGTGCATAGTTGTCCATTGCCAATACGCACCCCAGAGGTGCGAATTGTAACGCCAACAATCCTCAATCAAATCACAAGCTAAGATACTTCTGAAGTTACCAAAATCCCAAATCAACCTTGTAGATTTGTAATTCTTAGACATTACTCCTTGTGATGTAATAATTTTTGTCACAATACTTTGATATAATTAGGAATTGAAAACTCTACAACTAGTGGTGATTGTCTTGGTTATGTCTAACTTTATACTACAATGATGTCCCTAGAGAGTATTTTTTAGTATTGCCTCAACTTACTGCCAATAAGGTTAATACCATCCTCTAAAGTATGAGGAAAATTTATTGTCCAATATGCTTTTGGCTCATGTACTTCTATTTCCCAATAACTCTCAACAATAGAACCAAGAGTTGGAAATTGGCAAGACCTGTTATTTAAGACAAGTTTTCTCATTTCATTACCACAAAGATCTTGGGCAATGAATACAAACTCTTTATTACCATTGTTGAAATCCAAAATGATAAAAACAAATGTTGCATCCTTCATCATGATGAATTGGGGGAGTGTTGTGAATATCAAGATCCCACTCCTTTGTGCAAACCCAATTTTGCATTTGAGTAAAAGGATCTAGGTGTCCTTTACTATAGGATGATTGTTGTATCCTCTTTCTCTAAACAATCAAATGGAAACAAGTACACAATTTCCCTTAAATAAAGTATATTTCATTTCACATAAACATGCAAACAAATTTTTGAGGCAAGTTTGAATCTAATGAGGATGTAATATAAAATAGCTTATAGGGCATTTGTAACACTTAACTTAGTCAAAACATCTTTCAACATTTGTCATAAACTCATAGGTAATTAATGGCACGTTATAACCTTCAAAGTATATATTTCCTAGATAATACTCAGGTACAAAATCATTGGATTGATCAAGTCCAATAACAAGTACAATAAAATAAAAGATGTACAAAAGTCTTAGAATTCATAGCAAACAATTATCACCCACAAACACTTCATAGACAGACTTAAATTTATAGGTTTACACTAATATCCAATTCTTGTCCAACTTCCAAATCAATTGGAGGTTGTCACTCCTCTTGTAAAAATTTGACATATCCCCATATTTGACAGTGAGATGATTTTCATATCTTAGGAAAGTATTGTTTTTTTCCACTCGATTCATTTTAACATCAAATTTCTTTCCAAATTTTAAGAGGTGAAAATGATTTTGGGATTTGTGGGTTATGGGCCCACAATGTAACTTCAAATAGACTATCATAACAAATTTGGGTGCACCTTTATTTGTATCAAATTTATCTAAGATACATGTATACCTAATATTGATGTCCTTGATCTTTAATCATGGATGTAGAGCTACTCTAATCAAGGAAAATGAATTAGAAGAAGAAGATCCTTGGATGAAATGATCTATCTACTCAAGACATTTTCTATATCACTAGTTCTTACTGGTTGGAAGATATTAAAAATGGAAGTGAAATTGGTCACACAAAACAAAGTTCACTAGATCAATTTTGTAGGTTACAAGGTTGATCCATGCATCGCCATTGTTTCTATAAGTGTGTGATAGATCATATGTGATGGATTTGATTGTGCATTATGTTCTTGTCCAAAATAAATAGAAAAATTTACTCTATTATAACAAATGTGTTCCTGCCTCAATGAAGCTCGATGAATATATCATACGATAAATCTCAAAACACAAACCTCAAATTATAGTGCCAATTGTTCTTTCCAAAATTTCTCTTAAGGTCTCTTTAAGAGTCAAAATCTATTATTTGTATGTTCCTAAAGAATTGAGCTATCTTCATTACATTAGCTCAAAAAATATTTTTTTGGCATATATCAAAAATTGATTGAATTTAGACTTAGATGTCTTTTCCAAAACCTGGCATGCTGATCATAATTCACTCTATGATGTTTCAAACTGGGTGTTATGGTAAGACCAATATTATTTATAAATTACTGTAGATAGTTTTGGAATAATCATGTGGAATTGGATGTGTTGACTATACAGTTGCAAGCCATGCTTTTTGTGCTTTCAATAGTCAGTATCTAAGGAATACCAAAACACTTGGAAATTATGATTTTTTGTGATAATGAAATCATGACTTTGTGTACTTTAATGTGATCAGTTGGCTTTTAAGAGATTGGAAGTCCTAGGTCAAGCTGATATCTATGTCCACTTATATCTTGATATTTGGAAGTAAGATAATATAAATTCATCTTTGTATCTTACTTATGCCTAAGTTTCCATTACATTAGTGATGGAAACATGTGGATTTCTATTTGAGAAATGAAAACCAAGTTATATCATTAAATTTTATCATTAACTCCATTGAGTTGTTAGAGAATGATAGATTGTTTCTTCATTGGGAATCTTATGAGATAATAAATTGTAACTAGAAGAACATGTAGGTCTCATAGCCTTGGTCTGAAACTCCAAGGTATATAGTTATTTTTTTTATCCTCAGGTTGGCAGGATCAAAGCTTTGATACCAATTGTAATGTCCCCTTTTGGTAAATTTCTGGTTTTAGGCTCGTAAAATAATAATAATCACTAAAAACTGATATTATTAATAACAAGTAGCAACTTTATATTCAAATTAATACATAAAATATTATAATATTGAGAGCAATACATCATGGCTAAAACATTATAACATATAGATCTATAATTCTTAACATTATCAATATTTGAATTCAAAGGCATCTTAACATCATTAATGGTTATTCCAAGGCACATTCCTATAGCCAATCATATTAGGAATTCATGTGAAATGTTTGCAAACCACAATCTTTAGGATGGTTGTCCTTGTATTGTAAGAGCATGGGTGGATCCTTGTCCATCCATCTCGGTATGGCGTACTTGAGAAGACCCTCAAGCCCAGGAGCACCCATCCACCTCCTAGCCTATGAACATGGCAAGATCTCAGATCCACTCCATCCGTTGTCACACCTTGGAGGCATTCCATCCTCCTTGATCAAGCCCAGGAGCACTCATTCACCTCCTATCCTACGAGCGCTCCATCTCAAGGTGGCATGCTTGATAAGATGCATGAAGACTACCTTCTTTAAAAAGCCCAAGAGCACTCATACACCTCCCATCCCATGAGCACTCCATCTCGGGGTGGCGTGCTTGATGAAGGAAAGGCCAATACTTCATCTCTCATGAAATCAAAAGGTTGATAAGCCTCCCTATTTGCAAAACACTTATAAATTTAAAATAGATTGCTAAATGAATCTACTATATTAATTGGTAATAAAATATAATTATGTAATTATAATATATATATATATAGCTATTCCGAATTTATATTCTCAAACTTACTTCCCACTAATATTCTTGCTGAAAACAATATTAATTTCCATTAGATATCTTATATTTATTATTATTTTTTTCCAATCTCATTCACTTTATGATTTCTCTACAAGGAAATGATCTCCCTTTTATATCTTATTATAGATGTTAGAGTATAGGAATAGTGAGAGTGAGGGCGGAGGGGGGGGTGAATCAATGGTCAAATTAAAAAACAAATTTCAAAGCTTAACACACTTGATTATTCAAAGAGACCCATTGAAAACACTTCAAACACTCTAGATATTGTATGTTGTGGAAATCACAAAGATATGCAAATCTAAACATAACACTTGAATCAAAGATGATCAACCAAGAACAATGTGACACACCATCATGAGGAAACATACCATGGGTTTTATGAGTGGAAAACCCTAAAAGGGTGAAAAACCACTTTGAAAATTTGTTTCATTAAGCCACATTGGCTAAAGCCTTACTGATTACAAATTGCATGTCTCATTGGCAATACAAAAATCCTCACTGGCAATCAGACAAGCCTCACTAGCATATATTCATGTATCGCTGACAAATACCATGCCTCATTGGAAAAAATCCATGTCTTACTGAAAATATTCAAAGGAAAAATGACTGAAATTCAAAGGGTTACTCTTTTTCAATACAAACCACTGCACTATCAAAGCTTCACCACACTTTTTCACACTTACCAAAGCATTTTAACAACATTCTAAAAATTAGAGCTCTGTAAACTTACTAAATTCACTTGCTATCATCATGCTCTGATAAAAAACATCATCTTGAATTGTAGAAGGAAAAACTGTTATATCTACCTATCATCATTTTATCAAATAAAGCATACATTACCTTTTCACCAAATTCATTCCATATTCAAATCAAAACTAATATAAACCTCTGACTATTGTTATTCAAAAATATTTTCAAAACTAGAACATTCTCCTCGTACAAATTGGCGCCATAAATGTAACCATTTACATTTACATTTTCAAACAATTACAAAACAACAACTGAATCAGGTGACTGTTAGACTCCCATCCAAGTTTAAACCTCTGGGAGTAACCATTCAACAGTTTAAATATAAGCCTTTGATTTTATCTTGCCGCCACTGTGGCAATTAAATAATAGCCATTGATTTTGTTAAGAATGGTAGTATTTGAAAGTTGAACTTGTCGAGCAAGTTACTAGAGTGGAAGGGCCAGTTAATGCATGGAAATTAACCCCTTAAGATCATTACTTAAGTTACCTTTAACTTGCTATATCAAGTCACCGAGATTTTAAAATAAAAGAAAATTTGATAAACCCTTTACATAAAGACCTTGATGTTATGGTTTTAGACTTTTAGAACTCAATGAAGAACCCTAAACAAGTTCAAGTAACCCTGACCTTGAAACCACCAAGAGATCACTTCATGTTGTTCTGATATGATTTTGAATTAGAATCTAAGATGCAAAACATAGTGCTAACTTACATCAAACATGATCTTTGATGAAATTACCCACTAGATTTTAAGACTTTAAAAGAGTCCTTAAGAGACTTCAATTCATATCACCAATTTGATCAATCTACCTTTGACTATGATCTAAAGAGAAGCAATGAGCATATGAGAATCAACATTATGGATTTGAATTATGAATGAATGAACACCAAGTACTTTGACAACCTAAAGAAACTTTGAATAACCAAGCAACTTTATGATTAAATACTTTGCCATCAACCTTTGTATGAATCCCATGCCTTCAAGGCTATCAACTCATGAGATGACCAACAACACCACATGAAGAGAAGCAATCATAAAACATGAAACTAAACTTTGACATCAATGACAAAACATCATGCCAAGCCAAAAAAATCCCCCTTCGGCATTGATGTCAACTTTGAAAAATTTGCTCCTCCCCCTATGAAGATCTACTATTGACTGCACGCTCATGATGAGTAAAAACACTAAGCATTCTATGAGACTATTTGCAAGCCATCAACAAGCTATCATTATTCATCAAACACCATCAAAATAAAAAGAAACACTATCAATACTGTCAACACAATCAAAAGCATAAACAAATTTACCACACTGTTCAAGCAAATGTTGCTGACACTATTCATTTGTCCCCCTTTGACAACAATGCCAAAGGACAAATAACTTCATTGTATTCCCTGCATTATCCACACTGTCAGAGAGAGCTTGTGAACCCTTTGGTATAACTAAGGTTACAAAAATCATGACACTAAGCAATGCAAGCAAACCAAAAACAAACCAAGAACACTATCCCAAAGCAAAGAACTCATTGTCATCAGTTATCCATAAGCTATTGTCATCAACATAATGAGCACACAATTATTTTGAGAGGGGGAGATGAATCAATATAACACACATTTTACCAATTTAAAAATTTACCAATCACAATAACACCATTCTCTCAACATCAACAATTATGCACATTAGAAGAACACAATAACACATGATATTTACGTGGAAACCCTTACGGGAGAAAACCATAGTACAAATATTTTATTTTATATATTTATGTGAATTACAATGATAGTAGGCACTAACTTACTAGAGGAACCAACCTCTAACTTGTTTTATAGGCACCAACCTACAAGAAGCACCGACTCCCTCAATTTGTAGGCACCAACCTACTAGAGGCACTAACCCCCACTTGGCAAGCACCAACTTAGCAAGAGATAATGACTTCAGAAACAAAGTTCCACCTTCAATGTTGCTTCTTCAATGGATGATGGACAATATTGCTCAAATATATTTCTTTCAATATTGTACCAACTTTGATATAACCCTTTTCTTAGATTTGATAAAATTCTTCTTCTATATCTACAATAACTTCTCTTCAATATTAAACCTTTTGACTTCCTCACAAATATGGTGAAGACACTCTTATAAAATCTTCTTAAGACAATTGTAGATCTCCTCCTTAAATATTTTCTTGATCTGAAAGATATTCAATTTTCTCTTGCACAATCACTCAAATGATGTTTATTTATGTTTCTCTATTCACATTATCATTCCCACACTCTACTTGCGAATTTGAATTTGATATCATATGTATATGTTGCTCATATATTGCAACTTTTTGGTGAAGGATCACATCATTTAAAAATATGTTCTTGCACCTTTTCAAATCTCAAATTTCACCTCTTCTAAACTTTAATTTATTAAACTTTTATCACACCTTTTTGAAACATAAAAATTGCTGCTTAAGGATCACCACTGCTTTTGGTTTTTGTCCTTTTTTGAATTTTGTCTTTTTCTGAATTTGTCTTATTCATTAAAAATTTGAATCACACCTTTTTAGACGTCATTCTAAATGAAACATTTATTTTTATTGTTTTGTTTCTTTAACTAATCACACACCTTAATGATAAAGTCTTTTTATTGAATCACATCATTTCATTAACCTATGTCTTTTCATGAAATCATATTTCTTTTTATGATGTGTAAATAAGACAAATTTGTCTTATTTTCTTGTCTTTATTCACTATTTTGTCTTATTTGATTTTTATTTATTTTTTGTCTTATTTAGTTTTGTCTTATCTCATATTCATTCTAAATCTGTAGAAGGTTGTTTATGATTACGTTGTTGTTATGTCTTCATTATCTGATCAAAATAAGTTTGTAACATACTTCAGCATATAAATCTGATGTCTTCATTTTCCAAAAACGTACTCATATCCTTCTATTTATAAATACTTCATGATGTTTTTTGCTTTCTTTAGATCTGTAAAAATATATTATGTTGTTCATAGATTCTTTCCACTAATATTTGATAGCTTAAATATTTCAATTGCATCATTCAAGAGTGCTTGTAAATCATTGGTTGTACTTTAATATCTTCATGAGCAAAAGGATTTTTGAACCATCAAGCTTTCTTATATCTATGTTAATTCTTCTTGGTCTCATCTATTTACTTTAACATCAATGACATCATGTCTTTGCACCTTTGACATCAATGAAAACATTTCCAAACAATCTCCCCCTTTGTCATGGATGGCAACACAAATAATTTCATTTTGCATTGCTCCCCCTTACTCTATTTCTCCCCCTTTGACATCAATGGAAAAGGGTCTTCCAACAATGTCTTGCTTTTTCTGTTCTATGGAGCTACACGATATTGTGTATAGCCCCCCCTGAAATTGTGCTTTTCCCTATGCACGAATAGATATATCTTGTGCTTGTAATGAAGCTTATACTTGCATAGATTTATCCTTCTCCTTATCTTTCTCTTGTTTCCTTCTCCATACTTTTGTACTTTCTTTCCCTTTGTTTGTCAATGGTGTTCTTCTTCACATCTTGTCTAGATGGTTTCACAAAACCACTTCTACAAAATCCTACTATGTGTCCATAGTTATTGCACTTGTAGCATACAACACTATAATCCACTCAAAGAATAAAACAGTTATAGTTCCTTCTCGAGAATCCATAAGATATTCTATTTATGTTCCATCCATCATTGTGTCTTACTTGTGTTCTACACTCTCTTGCCTTATGTCCATAATGATTGCATAAGTAACAATAGCCATGAAATGTACTCTTGGACCTATATGAATCCATTTGCCTTGAAAGAAAGGACTTCTTGAAATTGTCCTTGTTTACTTGAGTCTTTGTCTTTCCCTCATTTGTCTTCTTAGGGGTCTCTTAGGAATCTTCCTTGAGTGTCTGATTTTCTTCAAGTCTTGCTTTATTTGATGATGAACTTGGTATATTAGTGATGTCTTCTAAGACTTTGGTGTTCTTTCCAAGCTCGAGGCTTGTGTTTAACTAGGTTGTTGTCTTTTCTAATTCTTTCCTCATGGAAACAATTTCAATTTCCAACTTTTCACATTCTTTTTCTTTTTCCTCAAGTTGAATTTGTGTTACATCTTCTATCCTCTTACTATCCTCAATCTGAAGCTTCAAGTCTGAAATTAGTTTCTCAGTTTCCATAAATTTCTTCTTTTCTTCTTCAAATCTATTTTTTCTTCTTAAACCTTTCCCTTTCAGCCTCTCAATCTTTCTTATAGAAAATTCCAATTCTTCTTCCAAATCTTTTGGATCATGATCTATCTCCTCTTCTTGATTTTCATCCTTGTCTTCATTATCTTCTATTACTTCAGCCATGAACAACAATCCATCTTCACAACTTTCCACATCATAGTCACTTGAAGAATCTTTATCTCTATATGAGTATAGGCTTTTCTTGAAGTTTTCTCTTTTGTTGTTTCTATGATACTTGTCAATTTTGCTTCCTTTCTTTGGCTTGTACTTCTCTTTCCCTCTTTTTAGTTTCCTTACAAAATTTGCTTCTACCTCATCTGTTGTATTATCATCTTCCACTTTCTTCCCTTTTGAATTATTGGATGCTTTGAATGCAACCTCCTTTTTTGTAGTGTTGTATATCTTCCAGTTCTAATCTCATAGGATGTTAAGATTCCATGTAGTTCATCCATGGTTAAGGTGTCCAAGTCCTTCATTTCCTCTATTGCTGATACTTTGGATTCAAATCTTGGTGTAAGAGATCTCAACACTTTTTGCACTACCACTGGTTCCTTTACTTCTTCTCCAAGACCTCGAATGGTGTTGACAACTTCATCCACACGCAAGAAAAATCTAGCAATATTTTCTTCTTCACCCATTCTAAGACTTTCAAAATTGCTTCTATGTGTTTGCAATTTGGCTCCCTTCACTTTCTTGTCTCCTTCATAAGTGTGCTTCAACTTGTAGCATATCTCTTTGGCATATTTGCAATGCATTTATCTTTACAAGTTCAATTTCATTTAATCTACATAGGATTGCATTCTTGGCTCTAGCATTATTTTCACTTGCCTTCTTTCCTATTGAATCCATTGGAGGTGTTGAAGGAGCTTTATATATATTCACCACTGATTTCCAAATGTCAAATCCTATAGCATTTATATAGGCTTCCATTCTCATACTCCAAAATGTATAATTTGTCCCATCAAACAATGGAGCCTTGTTGGAAGAGAATCCTTCTCCACTCATGATGTGTGCTATATGGATCTGCCTTAAAAAAATTTAGACTTATTCGAAGGGCCTACTCTATTACCAATTGATGAGCACACATTTATATTGAGAATGGGGTGGGGGTGAATCAATATAACACAAATTTTACCAATTTAAAACTTTACCAATCACAATAACACCATTCACTCAACATCAACAATTATGCACATGAGAAGAACACAATAACACACGATATTTATGTGGAAACCCTTACGGGAGAAAACCACGGTACAAATACTTTACTTTATATATTTATGTGAATTACAATGATAGTAGGTACTAACCTACTTGTTACATCCCAATTGTGTGGTTACTATTTACTATTACTACATAGGGTAAATATTAATGTAATGTGAAATCTGGAGATGTTTGTACCTTGTTATCAATATGAATGTTATCTCAATTGATGTTGTTTCATTTGATGTTATTCATGGTGAAATATTGCATATATGTGAATGAAAGGTTATTGAATTATTATTATTCTAACTTTAGAAATGTTTATGTATACTACATATGTTGTGAATAATTGACTGCCAAGTGGATGTTTTAGTGGTTGCAAGTAAATGTTCATTTATCTAGGGGGAGGGGAAGTATCACTCAGGAGATCTTGGTCAAGTAACTGGTAAAAGTAAACTATCTGAGCATACACACACCACATTAGAGTGATTGAACTGAGTCAATTTGGGGTTATAGGTAAGTCATCCATAGCTTGTATGTTTAAATTAGGAGTCTTGTTTACTTTTGCATGCATTTGTGGGTGATGTTTGTTTGTTTGAGTTTTTGAGACCTTCCTTGTTTTACTATGTTGATTGTGCTTGGGTTGAGTCTTTGGGATTTTTGAATGGCTACCTTTACATCGTTTTATTTGAATGTAAAATGCAGTATGTCTATAAAGCATATATATATATATACACATATATAAAGACCCATGTATGAGAGCATTAGCAAATGTACATGTATGTGAGTAGAAATACTCATAGAGGTACATACATGAGGAAATGACTATATGTATATATGTGTGTGTGTGTGTGTGAGTATAGAAACTAGGTCATAATCATTCGATTATCAAATGATGCTTTGGTGAAGCTAATATATATATATATATATTATATATGTTTATAAATAAATATACATATATGGATAATTATATATATATATATATATTGTGGTATGAATGCATTTGATACGTTTGATGAAACATATAAACATGTGTGTACCAATATATGAATATATATATGTATGATTATTTACTTATTGTCTTGAAAATTATTGGAATTGAATATATATTAATTTTATTTATATAGAGCATTAATAAATGATTGTTTTATTGTGCTGCTCTAATAGCGCATAGAATAGACTATGGAATAGTATAAAAGCATAAAATATATATATATATATATATATATATATATTGCCTGTACAAAGGAAGCTGAAAAGTCAACAAAATAACTATATTCAAAGGATGAGGTTTCTTCAACCACGTATCATGCTTTTAGGCACAACTTTTGGTGGAGATATAACCATGCGTATGTATAGGAAAATGGAGGACTAAGCATATATTTATTCAAAGTTGAATTGCTCATTGACAATGTAGGATATCAACGTAATAGCATTCTTGACTTAGTCAAATCTAAGAAGATCGCTGCCATAGAGAAGAGACGTAGTCAAATTACTAAAGACTACTCTTGACGTTAAATAACCCAAAGCTATATGGGTTGATGATAGTCATCAAAGTTAGAAGTCGACTTTGGATCATACACGACACTATAGAGAACAATGTATCAACTTCCAAAGAATACGCATGAATAAGACAAAGCAATACGTCTAATACATGCTATCTTTGACTTGGTCGACATGGAAAAAGGAAAAGACGTGGACTTAGTCCAACACATTTATTTGTTGAAGTTGATTTAATTCATAAAACAAGCTAAGTCATGTTATGTGTTGATAATTTATCATTGACATATTCTTCTTACCTAGAATCGCGCCAACTTGCTAGTTTTGGTGCCACCTTTGTTTCACTTTCTCGTAGATGTCATTTTGGGAGAAAAATACGAATTCTCCATGTGCAGGTTGAAATGGTCTTTTGAATGCGACATGTCAATTTGGAAGTCGATCTATTAAGCTTTATGCTGATTATGAGTTTGATCTATTGCCACCTTCAAGTTGAATCATGCTGCAAGAAATTGGTGTCATTCTTCATGCCATAACTATAGGATTTATGGAGGCTGGATGCTCTATAAATAGCCGCACTAGCTCATTAGAAACATATTCATTCTCATTATCATTCTTACAATTCTTGAGTAACTATTATTTGCAACCATTCATAATCATTCACATTTATGTATTCTTGTGTGATCAATATTTCCATTGAGAGAGACATATCATACCAAGTGAATACGTCTTTAGCTATTTTGATTTTACTAGTCATACTCATCTGATTTGTAAGTGAGAAAAGAGTGAGATTTTGTGAGGAAGAGTTGTCTTAAATTTGAGAGTAGTGTGCTATCAATGAGAGTGAGAAAGGGAGTTGTGTGGGAAGCTAAATTAAGTTGAACTACGACTAGAGAAGGTTGCACTGTCATCATTTTTTGGGACAAGTGATAATAGGTATGGGGATTTCTTCTTATTATTTACTTGAAATTGATGTTTTTTCTATGCTGCATGGAATGTATTTTCTGTTTGAGCTATAGAAGTATTTAATGTTGCTTTGAAAAAGGGAATTGAAGCCTTTAGGCTACTTTTATAATGTTTTCTTAAGTACTCCATGATAGGAGAGATTGCTTGACACGAGTATCTAATTATACTAGATATGTCAAAGAGATTGCTTGGCATAGGTATTTAATTATGATACATAAGGCATAACATAGGTATTTAAATATACTAGATATGCTTGAACATGGGATGTAATGTGTTTGTATTTACTCCATAGTAGGGGATGGGTGTTTATCATAAGTATTATATACTAGGCTTGATTGAATGCAAGAGTCACTTGAGGTACACCCAGCTAAGTTATTAAATTAACTCAGAAAGCTTGTGTTACTCCTAGGATAAGCATGGGAGCGGGCTTGTGTACTTACTTGCTAAATAGATTCATTACAAGTAGATTAGTATATTATAGGTTAGTCCGGGATGACAGACTATCCATTGAAAGACAATACCTATGTGTAGCATAAGATAGCCTTAAGTCAAATCGGCCCTGAGTAGTGTATGTGATAGATGGATCTCAATCGTTTACTGAATTAAAACTCTTTGATCAAAGTAGTGCAATGTACGAGACTCCACTTAGTTGTGTGACTCTTAAAAATACACTGTCAGTTCATCGCGATCTAGTATTACATGCTAGTTCGAGATTTCCAGATTGCACAGGTTCTAGTTATGTAGGACACATCACTATGCTCAGCTGGTTGTTGTTATTGGTTACTCTACCAATCTCTTTGTCGAAGGGAAGGACCATCTATCGAATGATAGATGTGTGAGGGACAGCATTATGAGTCTATGGTTGGTAGAAAAGCACCTGAGTGATGCTTCTCCTCCACAACAAGCGATAGAAGAACCAAGATTTGAAAGGAAGGAATCTTGGACCATCTTACAACTATTAGTTCTAAAGCTCATTGGAGCTATGCATGTAAGTGCATTTAATTTTGTATTGTTGTAACTTGTGAAGTTATTTCAATGAAGTGGAATCTTTATTACATCTTGTACATATATTATTGATAAAAGAAAAAAAATCTTATTGCAATGACTTGTTACTTTGTTTATTTACTCATATGATGTAAATTTAGAAATTTTTACTGCACCAAAGGGTTGGCACATTACACTACTAGAGGCACCAACCTCTAACTTGTTTTGTAGGCACCTACAGGAAGCACCAACTACCTTAATTTGTATGCACCAACCTATTGGAGGCACCAACCCCCACTTGGAAAGCACCAACTTAGCAAGAGATAATGACTTCAGAAACAAAGTTCCACCTTCAATGTTGCTTCTTCAACGGGTGATGGACAATACTACTCAAATATATCTCTTCCAATCTTGCACCAAGTCTACTATAACTCTTTTCTTATATTTGATAAAATTCTTCTTCTATATCTGCAATAACTTCTCTTCAATATTAAAACTTTTGACTTCCTCACGAATATGGTGAAGACACTCTTATAAATTTGCTTAAGACGGCTATAGATCTCCTCCTTAAATCTATGCTTGATTTGAAAGATATCCATTTTTCTCCTGCACAATCACTCAAATGATGTATATTTTTATTTCTCTATTCACATCATCATTCCCACACTCTACTTGCAAATATGAAGTTGATATCATATGTATATATTGCTCATATATTGCAACCTTTGGTGAAGGATCACATCATTTAAAAATATGTTCTTGCACCCATTAAAATTTGAAGTCTTGCACCTTTCCAAATCTCAAATTGCACCTCTTCTTAACTTTAATTTATTAAACTTTTATCACACCATTTTGAAACATAAAAAATTGCTACTTAAGGATCACCACTGCTTTTGGTTTTTGTCTTTTTCTGAAATTTTGTCTTATTCATTAAAAATTTGAATCACACCTTTTCAGATATCACTCTAAATGAAACATTTATTTTTATTGTTTTGTTTCTTTAACAAATCGCACACCTTAATGATAAGTTTGTTTATTGAATAGCATCATTTCATTAACTTGTGTCTTTTCATGAAATCATATTTCTTTTTATGATGTGTAAATAAGACAAATTTGTCTTATTTGCTTTTTGTCTTTTATTCACCATTTTGTCTTATCTCATATTCATTCTAAATCTATAGAAGGTTGTTTATGATTACATTGTTGTTATGTCTTCATTATCTGATCAACATAACTTCGTAACATACTTCAACATATAAACCCGATTTTCCAGAAACGTGCTCATATCCTTTTGTTTATAAATTCTTCATGATGTTTGTTGCTTTCTTTGGATCTGTACAAATCTATTATGTTGTTCATAGATTCTTGCCACTAATATTTGATAACTTAAATATTTTGATTGCATCATTCAAGAGTGCTTGTAAATCATTGGTTGTACTTTAATATCTTCATGAGCAAAAGGATTTCAAAACCATCAAGCTTTCTTATATCTATGTTAATTCTTCTTGATCTCATCTATTTACTTTAACATCAATGACAAATTGTATTTGCACCTTTGACATCAATGACAACATTTCCAACACAACAAGCAAATACTGCATCAAACAAACAAGCAATTGCCATATCAAGCAACTGTGAATAACAACCATGCAGAGTATACTGGCACACTTCTATGCATGATCATCCAACTATCAAAACCCATTGTTAGAAAAACCAAAGATCCATCCATTGTCATCCACTAATCCACTATCATATATTAACAACAAATATGCATGAAAATCCATTGTCAAAGGAGAATTGGAAATATTAATGCAAGATCAATTCATGCTAAAGCATTATCAAGCAATTGAGTAACCAAAAAGAAACTATCCACAAGGAACCACGGTTTAAGCAAAACACTAGTCCAAAGCAAAAAATGCAAGATAAAGGATTGAGAACACTATCACTATTATACTGTCAACAAGATGATCTTGTCATAGATTGCAACTATTAGAATTGTCTGTCACAAGTAAGGAATTGTCATAAGTAAACCCATGTTACAATAATTGCAAATGATACAATCAATGACAAAGGAAGCCAACCAAACAACCAAACCAAGCATGAATAGTAGGGTCATATCAAGTATAAATATTACTATCACTATTTAGATACCATGAAGGGACATTGTCAAACATAATTCCCTTTGCATTCAAATACCATGCTATGACTGAAGCAAAACAGTTTCACTGCCTACTATCAAACATAACTAGATATACCACTGTAACTGATCACAAGTACTTGGACAAAGCCAACCAATTTGCACCAACCAAAAAAGAAAGAGTGATAATAGTACATAGGCATAGTCTCCCCCTGAAACCATGCTTAAATGACTTGTTTTATTAAAGAGAGGCAAGGGACAAAACACCAAGACTGTCCCTCAAATGCTCAAAAATATCCTTTGCCAATGTCATTGTGAAGATATCAGCCACCTGATCACAAGATGCTATATAATCTAAAATAACTTCATTAGCCAAGACTGTTTCCCTCAAGAAATGATATCTAATAGCTATATGTTTGGTTCTTTAGTTCATAACAAGATTCTTGGAGATATTGATTGCACTAGTATTGTCACATAAAATGTGAACATGTTGAGACACTTCTACCTTGATGTCTTTGAGAGTTTGAACCATCCACAAAACCTGGGAACAACATGAGGTGACAACAATATATTCTGCTTCAGCAATTGATAAGGACACTAAGTCTTATTTCTTGCTATGCCAAGACACCAATCTACCACCCAAAAAGAAGGCTCCAACACTAGTACTTTTCCTGTCATCAATGCATCTTGCCCAATCGACATCAGTATAAGAAAGTAAAGTGAAATTATCATGTCTAGGATACCACAAACCATAATCAATAGTACCATTGAGATATCTAAAGATCCTTTTGACCACATTAAGATGAGATTTCTTGGGAGAGGACTGAAATCTTTCCACTAAGCATATAGCCTGCATGATATCAAGCCTTGAGGCTATCAAGTCCAAGAGACTACCTATCATATATATGAACAAGGTCTGATCTACATCAGGTGAATCATCATCTTTACCTAATTTTCATCTAGTTACCATAGGAGTTCCAATTGGTCTAATTTCATCCATTGGAAATCTTTTGAGCATTTCTTTTGCATACTTAATTTGAGAGATGAAGATACCTTTCTCAAGTTATGACAACTGCAATCCAAGAAAGAAAGACAACTCTCCAAGCATAGACATCTCAAATTCAGATTTCATGATGTTAGTAAAAGCAAACACATGTCATCATTGCTACCAAAAATGATGTCATCTACGTAGACAACAAAAACAGTATCTTCACCTTTTGTCATGAAATACAAATTGTTGTCAACACCTCCTTTTGTGAACCCTTGCCCTTGCAAGTACTTATCCAACCTAGAGTACCATGCTCTAGGAGCTTGTTTCAAGCCATACAATGCCTTTTTCAATCTATAGACATGATCTTGTTTTCCTTCACACTCAAAACCTTCAGGCTGCTCCATATAAACTTCTTCCTCAAGATCACCATTGAGAAAAGTTGATTTAACATCCATTTGAAACACCTTGAAATTTTTGTAAACAAGAAAAGCTAGAAACATCCTTATGGCTTCAAGTCTAGCTATAGGTGCAAATGTCTCATCAAAATCAATATCCTCAACTTAAGAGTACCCCTTGCGAACAAGTCTTGCTTTATTCTTAACTACATTTCCTTTGTCATCAAGTTTGTTTCTAAAGACCCATTTTTCCCCAATAACATTCTTGTATTTAGGTCTAGGAACAAGTTCCCATGTCTTATTCTTTTCAATCTGACATAACTCCTCTTCCATGGCTTTAACCCAAAACTCATCATTGCTGGCCTCTATGTAGGTTTTTGGTTCTATTTCTGAGATCAAGCAAACATGTACTTGATCACTTGTGTTAGAAATCTTTCTTCTTGCTTGCACACCAATATTTTTGTCCCCAATGATCAGCTCATGAGGATGATCTCTTTGTAGAGTTTTTGAAGGAGTTTTAGCTATTGACTCCATAGGCTTTTTAGAAGTACCTTCTTCCACTATAACTTCCACCTCTTCTTCTGATATCTTCATTATCTTCTATTTTTTGTTCACAAGGCTGCAGCCTTTCATCAATTTTAACAATAACACTTTCAACTACTCTTTTGAGTCTTTTATTAAAACACTTATAGGCTTTACTATGTGTAGAATAGCCTAAGAAAATACCTTCATCACTCCTAGACTCAAAACTGCCCAAACTTTCATCATCTCTCTTGATAAAGCATTTACTACTAAAAACTTTGAAATAACCAACATTTGCTGACTTACCATGGCACAGTTCGAATGGAGTATATTTAGTTTTTACCCTTAATTGCACCCTATTTAGAATATATATAGTTGTATGAACTGCTTCTTTCCAATAGGTGTTAGGAAGATTTGCATCATGAAGCATTGTTCTTGACATCTCCTTGACTGTTCTATTCTTTCTCTCAGCTACTTTGTTTTGTTGTGGTGTCCTAGAGGTTGAATATTGCCTTTTAATGCCATGCCTTTCACATTAGTCCTCAAACTCTTTTGAAGTATACTCTCCACCCTTATCTGATCTTAGACATTTGAATTTCAAATCTGATTCTTTTTCAACCATCTTTCTAAAAATCTTGAATCTATCAAATGCTTCTGATTTATGCTTCAAAAAAGTCACCCAAGTCATCCCAATATAATCATCAATGAAAAACATAAAGTATCTTTCACCATTTAATGACTTTGTCCTTGTAGAACCACACAAATTGGTATGAACAAGTTGTAAAAGTTTAGTAGAGGAGTATTCTTTGGACTTAAAACTGATTTTTGTTTGCTTACCTAGTTGACATTCCTTGCAAGTGTTGTTGATTGGCTCAGAGATGAGTGGCATATTTCTCACATTTTGATTTTTACTGACCTTGACAAGATTGCCAAAGTTTACATGTCCAAGCCTCCTGTGCCATAACCAACTTTCTTCAACTTGGTCCATAAAACAAACATGTCCATCTTTATCTCTGTTTATAGCCTCTTGAAGATTATAAATATTTTCTCTTGTCCTTAACCCTTTTGCAACTGTTTTTCCTGATTTTTTCTTTATTACACAACCTTGAGCATTAAATAGAACATAAAATCCATTGTCACAAATTTGACTTACACTCAGAAGGTTATGTTTTAGGCCTTCTACATAGTATACATCATGCAATGGTGTATCATCATTTTTTAAGGATATAGTACCTTTTCCTTTGATTTGAATAAAAAAATCATCTCCAAATTTGACTGATCCACTTGTATAATCTTCAAATTTGATGAATTTACTCTTATCCCTTGTCATGTGATGAGAGCACCCACTGTCTACAACCCATAGATCTTTCTTCTTGACATGTAGGGCATTTTGAACAAGCATAGCTTCAATACTTTTTACAGTCATCTTTCGTCTCCAAACTAATTTCATCTTATCAGCATTAGAATGTGCACTAATTCTCTTTTGTTGCATCTCCAAGTTAGGTCTACAAAACTTAGCTATATGCCCAAAATTGCCACAATTAAAGCATTTCAACTTGTTTAAGAACTCAAAAGGATTTCTACTTGCAAAACTTGACCTCCTAGATACAATCTTACATTCACTAGCTTTATGCCTATATTGGTTACAATTAAAGCAATAACCACATAAATGTAGATTATACCTGAATGGAGTATTCTTTTTGCTATTAAATGGTTTCATGAACCTTTTATTTGTGACAATAATAACACCACCAACATGCTAAAGATCATTTGAATGTGAACATTGACCTTCTACAAACCCTAGACCAGTCTTGTCCTTGTGGCCTTTTTGTTTATCCAAGAGATCTACCAACTTGTCACTGTTGTCACACATATCTAATCTTTTCCTCAAAGCTACAAATTTTTCCTCTAAAGTATAACACTCCTTTTCTTTGGTGTCTAACTCCATTTTGGTGACTTCTACAACCCTCTTGTTCTCTTCAAGTTGAAGCTTTAGATCTACAACTAATTTTTCTGATTCATTAACCCCAATGATCAGATTCTGAATATCTTTATGAGTTTGGTTTCTTTGCTCTACTGCCTCCTTTTTGAGTTTTTTTATTTCACCACAAGAACATCTCAACTCTCCTTCAAAATCAATCTCTTCTTCATCATTATCAGATTGATCTTCACTCTTTCCTTTCTGATTTTCACTTAGACTATCAATAGTCATAAACAAAGTTTATTCTTCTTCTTCAATAGAACCTTCTGAACAACCATCTATTACATCAAAATCCTTAATAAAAAGACTTTCCTTCTTTTTGAAAAAGTTTTTCCTTTTAGGATTAAATTGTTTCTTCTTCCCTTGTCTCCTATTGTTCTCCTCATCACTTTTAGGATCTTTATAGGGACATTGAGCAACATAATGTTCAATTTTACCACAACTGAAACACTTGAATGGAAGCTTCCCCTTATACATTCCTGACCCTTTTTTCAGTTTGCTTACAAAGGTGGATTCTTTATCATTCAATTCCTTTGAATCAAAATTTATCTCTTTATCCTTTTTGATAGATTTAAAGGCAACCTCTTTGCTTGTGGAGTCATCATTACAAATTCTCATCTCATAACCTGTAAATGTGTCATGTAATTCTTGACTCCCCTCCCTTCGAGTGGTCACACTCTAGACCATAAGCATGACAAGGTCCTTGGGTCTCTATTGGTGGCAATGGCATCCCCACTACTAGTTGGAACTACAATGGTGCTATATGGTCCTATCCAAGTATTTTTCATGACTCCCCTCCCTTCGAGTGGTCACACTCTAGACCATAAGCATGACAAGGTCCTTGGGTCTCTATTGGTGGCAATGGCATCTCCACTACTGGTTGGAACTACAATGGTGCTATATGGTCCTATCCAAGTACTTTTCAAGATGTGATTGCTTCACAAGATCTCATCTTCCTCAGTAAAACTCACAAGAGCCTTCAATCGGCTCTCCGTCTAGTTACTGGTTATTTTTGGATATCGACCTTTTGTTGCGAGGCTTGTAGGTCTAGTGGTGTTCATGATTTGGAAGGGTTTCCTATCTCATATGGAATAACCTCAGATCTAGAGTTTTATTGGTTGCTTCTGATGCCCACTCCAAATACATGTGGCTCCAAATTCACAAGGGGTCTCTTCCAATTCAAGATGTCTTCATTGCAACATGTTGCTTCCCCTTTGCCTAATTTTCTTTCATCATTCACACTGATGGTGACCCTTTCCTAGACCTATATCCAAAAGCCCACTGATATTCTTGTACTTGAAGGAGAGGTATCATATCCTTAGTCCTTGACCATATGTCACTACCTTCACCCCTTACCAATTATGTATATACATGAATAATTAAACATGGTAAACAACAAGGTCAACTTGAGAATATAAGGGTAGGTGGTGCAGGAGCACCCATGGGTCTAATGGACCTATAATATTTGGTTGTGTTTTGTTTCTTGTTTTATGTTAGAATAAGGTCCTAAGGACCATTTCAATGCTTTGTAATAGGTCTCTTAGGTTTGTGGTGGAATTTTTGTCTTGGCGACCAACTCTTTGTATAAACAAGGACTCCATCCTCCTTTGTAAGTCTAGTACATTTTGGAAAATTAATGAAATAAGGATGCCTTGTTGTATCTAGACACTTTAGGGGAGTCACATTTCTCATTTTAGTTGGCTTGGACGCCTTTCACATATTTTGGAAGCATCTTTGTAGGCAAGTTGGTGGAAATTGTCTAAATTGCCTTAATTAGGCATTTATGTGTTCAAATGAAGTCTAAATGTGTTTCCAACAACCAACTGATTAAAATGGCAGTTGGAGGACATTTTATGGAGTTAGGAGGCTTCAAATATGCCTCTCTTGGTCGAGGAAAGGTTGTTGAACAAGTTTGGAATGAGTTTCTAATGAGAAGTTTGCTGTTTTTTGTGTTTTAATTAAGAAATTGCTGATCCCGTGCATTGTACCGACTGTACATGTTTCTCCACACTCCAAGCCTATAATGGTTGGAAAGATAATGGAATAATATTTATTTTGGCGTTGGAATGGTGTGATTTCATTGAGAATTGAGTGAGATATCCCCATTTTACTACCAGGTGGTCTTAAACCCCATGTTTTTCTGTAGAATTTGTTGATCCCGTGTTTGGTACGGTCTGCACGTTTTGTTTTATGCTTGAAGAATGTAATGGTTGGAAAGGAAATTGAATAAGATTTCTTTTGGAATTGGAGTGGTGATATTTCATTAAGTAATAAGGGAGATATCGTAATTTTACTCCCGGGTGGTCTGAAAACCCATAAAATCAAGGTTTTGAGCAAAATATGGGTGCATCTTCCATTCCCACACTGTAGAATCGCCAAGTATTGGTGGGATGGAAGGTTTGAGGGTGTACTATTATTTCCTAGAAGTCTTGGAGAACAGCAAGCACTTTGGAGGCAAATGGGGCAATGTTTTGGCTTGGCAAGCCCATTTGACAAGCAAAAAAGTGAGTTTTTGCTTGATTTTGAAGAATCTATTTGAAGGGCACTTAGGAATGATGGTAACAGGTGTGGAAAGCCTGTAGGAGTTTAGTTTTTGGCTTTGGGGTGAAGGGGAGAGCCTAGATATTCAAGACCCAGGTGTAGGTCTGTGATTTAGGTCTCTTGGAGCAATGGTAGAATGGTTTATTGTGATTTATGCCTTGACAGTCATGGGAAAAGGTTTTGAGACTTGGTAGAGGTCCACTTGGGGTTTTTGAATCCAAGGGTTTGGTGTCATAACAGTCCTCCTTGTGTATTTTTTATTGATTTTCCTACCGGGTAAGGCTACTAGCCTTTTGAGGAAAAAAGGGGTTTAAATCACCATAGTGTTGGGTGTTTGTTGAAACCTAGGTGTTAGAGGGTCTTTGCCATCATAGTTGGGTGTTTGCTATCCCTACCACTCTACATCATAGTGGTATCAGAGCCTGATTGCAGGTAGTTGTTGAAAGGAAGTCATCATGCCTCTAAAAGCTGGACCAGTGGTTGCAAAGGAGTTGAAGGCCTTGAGAGAAGAGATAGAGACCTTAAAAGCAATGAACAGAAGGAGAGGAGTGGCCATTGAGGAAGAGAGTTCCTGTGAAGAAGAGCCAGAGGGTGAAGAAGGTGAAGAGAACCCTCAAGGGGAAGAGATACCCCCTCATGAGAGAAGAATCCTTAAAGCATTGTAAGCATCTAGAGGAGAGTCCTCTGAAGTGAAGATGGATATGTCGGTGTATAGTGAAAAAACGGATGTGGAAGAAGTGTTAGAGTGGGTAGAGGCATTGAATAATTACTTTGAATATAAAGAAATGGCAGAGAACAAAAAGGTAAAGTTTGCCAAAACAAAGTTGAAGGGATCCGCCTTGACATGGTGGAATTTCATCCAAGGAGAAAGGGTGAAGATGGGTAAGTCCATGATCAACTCATGGGATAGGATGGTGCATAGGTTGAAGGCACAATTCCTTCCTGCTGATTATGAGGTGCAGGAGTTCAAAAAGAGGCAGAATCTGAAGCAAAAAGACATGGATGTTTCATCCTACACTGAACAATTCTTCAAGTTGAGCATGAGATGTGATTATGTGGAGAGTGAGAATGAAAGAGTGGCTAGGTATATCAATGGCCTAAGGCTAAACATACAAGATGAGATCAGTTTGGTTGTCCCTAAGACCATGGAGGATTGCATACAAATTGCACATAAGGCTGAAGAGAAGATAAGAAGGAAACAAGAGCAACAAAGTAGAGGAAGAGGCAAGAATTTCAGAGGTAGAGGTAGTTTTGGGGGCAGAAATCAGTACCAAAAACATCAAGAGAAATCTAATCCTAATGAATCAAGTGGAGACTCAAGCAATAGAGGGGGATTCAGGGGTAGAAGACACAATGGTAGAGGCAGATTTAATGGAGGGAGAAGTTCCAATCAGTTTTCAGGGAGATGTTACACTTGCAACCAGCTTGGGCATCCATTCTTCAAATGCCCCGAAAAGCAAGGATCAAGCTCTCATGGTGGAGAGAGGAGGAATCAATTGGTACATGAAGATGAAGAAAGTGTGACATCACCTGCAGTAAACCTCACATTGGAAGTTGGAGAGAATTTGATGATTAAGAGAGCATTGCTCAAGGCACCAATCCCTGAAGAACCCCCACAAAGGAAGGCACTCTTCAGAATCAATTGCAAGGTACAAGGTAAGGTGTGTAAGATAGTAGTGGACTCGGGATCAACTGATAATCTTGCTTCAATTGAGATGGTAGAAAAATTGAATTTGAAAAGGATTTCTCACCCTAACCCATACAGAGTTTCATGGCTTAGTAAAGGACAACAGGTCTTGGTGAATGAGCAAGTATGGGTATAATTCAACATTGGGTCATACAAGGACAAGATCTTATGTGACATCATCCCTATGGATGTGTGCCACTTGCTGCTTGGGAGGCCTTGGCAGTTTGATAGGAAGGCCAAGCATGATGGGGAGAAGAATACATACTCCATTGTGAAGGATGGGGTGGCTTACAACCTCACACCTCTCATAGAAGAAGACAAGGCAAAGCATGAAGGGCCTAGTGTTTTGATGGTGGGTGATAAGGAGTTCATGAAGACCTTGAAGGAAAGTGGAGGAAGAGGATTCTTCTTGATTATGAAGCCAAAGAGTGAAGCAGATCTACCCACAAAAAAGGAGAAAGATGCACCTAAAGAGGTCCAAGAGTTGTTGGAAAGCTACAAGGACATAACAGTAAATGAACTACCTAGTTCCCTACCTCCCATTAGGGATATAAGCCACCATATTGATCTGATTCCAGGGGCTACATTGCCCAATAAGGCTGCATATAAGATGACACCTACTCAGAATGAGGAGATTGCAAGACAAGTGCAAGATTTGTTGGATAAGGGGCTAGTGAGAAAGAGTTTGAGCCCATGCGTTGTTCCTACTGTCCTAGCACCAAGGAAGGATGGGAATTGGAGGCTTTGCACTAATTCAAGAGCCATTAATAGGATCACAATCAGATATAGGTTCCCAATGCCAAGAATGGAGGACCTTATGGATTGCTTAGTAGGGGGATCCTACTTTTCCAAGATTGATTTGAAAAGTGGTTATCATCAGATAAGGATCAGAGAGGGGGATGAGTGGAAGACAACTTTTAAGACTAATGAGGGCCTCTATGAATGGTTGGTGATGCCCTTTGGGTTGTCAAATGCCCCTAGCACCTTTATGTGCCTTATGAATGAGGTATTGAGACCTTTCATTGGAAAGTTTATTGTGGTTTATCTAGATGATATTCTTGTGTTTAGCAGGTCTAAAGAAGAACATTTAAAGCACCTTGACATGGTATTGAAGAGGTTACAAGGGGAGAAGTTGCTGATCAACATGGAAAAGTGTGAATTTATGAAAGGAGAACTAGTGTACCTTGGATTTGTCATCTCCAAGGGATGTTTGAAAATGGATCCTTCAAAGGTGGATGCTATTCTTACTTGGCCAACACCAAAATCCATGGGAGATGTGAGAAGCTTTCATGGACTTGCAAACTTTTATAGAAAGTTCATCAAGAACTCTAGTCAAATTTGTGCACCCATCTTGGACACCATCAAAGGAGGTAACAAGGGTAAGTTTTCTTGGACTAATGAGGTTGATAAAGGGTTTGAATATCTGAAAAAGAGAGTAGCACAACAACCTATACTTGTGCTCCCTGATTTTGATAAGGTTTTTGCAATTGAATGTGATGCTAGTAACCAAGCAATAGGGGCTGTCTTGAGCCAAGAAGGCAGACCGGTTGCATTTTTCAGTGAGAGGCTGAATGAAGCAAAGAGGAAGTACTCTTCCTATGATTTGGAATTGTATGCTATGGTCCAAGCCCTCAAAAAGTGGAGGCACTACTTGTTACCTAAAGAATTTGTTGTCTATATTGATAATCATGCTTTGAGTTTCTTGAATGCACAAGATAAACTCAATCATAGGCACATGAAGTGGGTGGAGTCTTTACAAGCCTATACATTCACAATAAAGCACAAGAAGGGCCAAGCAAACAAGGTGGCAGATGCGCTCAGTAGAAGGGCACTTGTGGTGCAAGAGATTCAACTCCAAAGCATGGGGGTTGATGCATTGAAAGACATGTATCATGAAGATGCAGATTTTAAGGAGGTATACAACGTTTGTGATTAGCATTTGAATACTTTTCGTGGTGAATACTCTGATTTTTTGTTGCAGAATGGTTTGCTCTTTAAAGGAAGCCAGTTGTGTGTGCCTAAATGGTCAATGAGGGAGAATATTAGAAAGGAGAAACACAGTGGGAGTCTTGGAGGTCATTTTGGCCTTGATAAGACCTTGGAACAAGTAAGGAGGTACTACTATTGGTCAAGGCTGCAAGTGGATGTGAGAAAGTTTGTGGAAGGATGCACAATCTGCCAAAGAGCAAAGGGAACTTCATCAAATGCAGGGCTCTATCAACCACTCCCCATTCCCAATAGGCCTTGGGAGAGTGTAAGTATGGATTTTGTCTTGGGACTGCCTAGGACACAAAGAGGTTTTGATAGTGTTTTTGTGGTGGTTGATAGGTTTAGTAAGATGGCTCATTTTCTTCCTTGTAAATGCACAAATGATGCATCTAGTATAGCAGGTATCTTCTTTAAGGAAGTTGTTAGAATACATGGATTGCCCTCAAGTATTGTTTTTGATAGGGATTCTAAGTTCATAGGTCACTTTTGGAGGACCTTGTGGAAGAAACTTGGCACAAATCTGTCCTTTAGCTCTACATACCATCCACAAACGGATGGACAAACCGAAGTGGTGAATAGATCATTGGGAAATCTCTTGAGATGTCTTACCAAGGAGCATGGACAAGCTTGGGATCTGATTTTACCTCAGGCTGAATTTGCATACAATGACTCCATGAATAGGAGCATTGGTAGGAGCCCTTTTGAAGTAGTCTATGGCATGCACCCTAGAGGGGTCTATGAATTGAGAGATCTACAAGGATTTGATAGGAGAAGTGCTCAAGGAGAGGACTTTGCTGTTACAATTAGGGATATCCATCAACAAGTGAAGGAAACTCTACAAAAGAATGTTGAGAAATACAAAGAAAGAGCAGATTTTGAAGAAGAGGGATGTTCAATTCAAGGTTGGAGATTTGGTGATGGCTCACTTGAAGAAGGAGAGACTTCCAAAGGGAAAGCATACTAAACTCATGACGAAGAAGATAGGACCTTGCAAGGTGGTCCACAAGTTTGGCCAAAATGCTTATGAAATAGAGCTACCTCCTGGGGTGGCAATCTCTCCTATCTTTAATGTTTTTGATTTGTATCCTTTCAAAGCTTCTATGAATGCAGGGGATGTAGCAGGTCCAACACCAATGGAAGATGAAGATTGGGTTAAGGACTTACCCCCAAGCCAACCTGTGACTCTTGAATGCATCCTAGACACCAAGGAGACAAAGAGGACTATAAGGAAGGTCTACAAGGAGTACTTGGTTAAGTGGAAAGGTCTACCTGAAGAGGATGCCACTTGGATGTCTGAAACTGACATTAAACAACATGGAACTACTGTAGAAGACCTGATCTCAAAGAGGACTTGAGATATTTTTCTTCCTTGGGAGTATGGTGCAGGAGCACCCATGGGTCTAATGGACCTATAATGTTTGGTTGTGTTGTGTTTCTTGTTTTGTGTTAGAATAAGGTCCTAAGGACCATTTCAATGCTTTGTAACAAGTCTCTTAGGTTTGTGGTGGAATTTTTGTCTTGGTGACCAACTCTTTGTATAAACAAGGACTCCATCCTCCTTTGTAAGTCTAGTACATTTTGGCAAATTAATGAAATAAGGATGCCTTGTTGTATCTAGACACTTGAGGGGAGTCACATTTCTCATTTTAGTTGGCTTGGATGCCTTTCACATATTTTGGAAGCATCTTTGTAGGCAAGTTGGTAAAAATTGTCTAAATTGCCTTAATTAGGCATTTATGTGTTCAAATGAAGTCTAAATGTGTTTCCAACAACCAACTGATTAAAATGGCAGTTGGAGGACATTGGAGGGAGTTAGGAGGCTTCAAATATGCCTCTCTTGGTCGAGGAAAGGTTGTTGAACAAGTTTGGAATGAGTTTCTAATGAGAAGTTTGCTGTTTTTTGTGTTTTAATTAAGAAATCCCTGATCTCATGCATTGTACGGACTGTACATGTTTCTCCACACTCCAAGCCTATAATGGTTGGAAAGATAATGGAATAATATTTATTTTGGCGTTGGAATGGTGTGATTTCATTGAGAACTGAGTGAGATATCCCCATTTTACTACCGGGTGGTCTTAAACCCCATGTTTTTCTGTAGAATTTGTTGATCCCGTGTTTGGTACGGTCTGCACGTTTTGTTTTATGCTTGAAAAATGTAATGGTTGGAAAGGAAATTGAATAAGATTTCTTTTGGAATTGGAGTGGTGATATTTCATTAAGTAATAAGGGAGATATCGTAATTTTACTCCCGGGTGGTCTGAAAACCCATAAAATCAAGGTTTTGGGCAAAATATGGGTGCATCTTCCATTCCCACACTGTAGAATCGCCAAGTATTGGTGGGATGGAAGGTTTGAGGGTGTACTATTATTTCCTAGAAGTCTTGGAGAACAACAAGCACTTTGGAGGCAAATGGGGCAATGTTTTGGCTTAACATTTCTATGTGGCAAGCCCATGCAAGCAAAAAAGTGAGTTTTTGCTTGATTTTGAAGAATCTATTTGAAGGGCACTTAGGAATGATGGTAACAGGTGTGGAAAGTCTGTAGGAGTTCAGTTTTTGGCTTTGGGGTGAAGGGGAGAGCCTAGATATTCAAGACTCAGAGGTAGGTCTATGATTTAGGTCTCTTGGAGCAATGGTAGAATGGTTTATTGTGATTTATGCCTTGACAGTCATGGGAAAAGGTTTTGAGACTTGGTAGAGGTCCACTTGGGGTTTTTGAATCCAAGGGTTTGGTGTCATAACAGTCCTCCTTGTGGATTTTGTATTGACTGTCCTACCGGGTAAGGCTACTAGCCTTTTGAGAAAAAAAGGGGTCTAAATCACCATAGTGTTGGGTGTTTGTTGAAACCTAGGTGCTAGAGGGTCTTTGCCATCATAGTTGGGTGTTTGCTATCCCTGCCACTATGCATCAGTAGGTTATCCCATGTTCATGCAAAGGTGTGTTTGATGACTCTATAACACTCTATCGCCAATTACCCAAATCAACTCTCCATTCATTTTAGAATGTCCTTCATGTTGAGTCAATGGTAGCCAAAAATCCAATAAATTTTGGGTTATAGATGACCTCAAGTTTGAACCTCTAGGATATCAAAGCAGTTAACAGGCTATCATTGGACTATGCCAATGATCGATGTTTGGAGCTACTATTGTATCTTATGGACTAGTTGGCATTCACTTGTATCATGGAGGTGAAAGATTGCCAAGGGCTATCCTAGATGTGATAATGGAGAGGTTGAGGTAGTTGTTACCCCTATCATGCAAGTAACGAAAATTGGAGTCGACCATGCTACCCATATTGTGAAGGGTTTAATTGACAATACCACCAAGGCCACGAGGTGGCACATGCCAGATGCTACTCCTTGAGTGGACAATCTTGTCGCTAGTGAACTAGCCTTGACTGAAGTTGAATCCACCAATCTGCAAAGGTTAACTTTTTGTGGAAATCTCTCTAGTGCCTATATGACCATTTAGGATCGAGGATAAACCCTTAGTAGTGTATGGGATGCACCGCAGTCCTCTTCCCTATTGTCTAATGACATGCTTGGCCCCGTTGGGATGAGGGTGGACACCCAATGTAGTATGGGATACATTGAAGTCCTGTTTCCAGTCATTCCCTTGAAAAATCTAAACTTCACCCCTCACTAAGCCTTTTTCCTTGACCCCACAAATACAAGATTGTTCTCGAGTATAGCTTGCTAGGTCCGCTTGGTTGGGGTGGGTAGAGTAGTGGTCCACTTGGTTGGGTTTGTTGCACCTCAAGTTAGGTAAACGAGAACCTAGACATCTAGATTGCTATGCATGACCAGACAAGCTCTTATTCTTCACCAAGTACTTCTAAGTTATGATCATTGCACTTTGATTTCCGATTGTACATCGTGGTATAAACTGAATATGGTTACATTCATATTCATGTTGCTTATTAAAAATGGTTTCTACATTTATTTTGGAGTTAAATTTTATTTTATTTTTTTAAATTGCTCCATGGCTGGTTTTTACTGTTCAATCATCCTTTTCTGTGAGCTGTAAACTGTTTGCAAAATTAAATCATTCTCAAGGCAATTCATGTGTCTTTCCTTTGTTTTGAAGGTCTAAACCACACGCTACTTCCCCCAATTTAGCTGTAATACGAGTCAGACCATAGAATTTTTGATGCAACTTTACCTTAGTATTAATCCAGTGTGGCTTGCTTATGTGCTTGGCATTATATGAATACAATGTTGCCGACTTTGAAGCTACTTTTCCTGTATCCAAAACCTGATTGCTTGATTTATGTTCATAGTTTCGTATTTTTTCTCTATATCTCTAATGTTGTGGTTCTGACCTTTCATGTTTATCAAATACAGATTTTGTAGGAATTCATCTCAGGCCACCTGTATGAAGGCCAGGGTATAGACATAGTAGTATATATCTCATGAAAATTGAAAAGCTTCATTTGTTCACATTCATGTATGTTTGTTGGCTCCAAAGTAGTCATCTTGGTATGTATAAGCATACCTACCAATATGCTTTACATCATAAAGTTGACAAACAGGAAAACATATTGACACTAGCAATGGTAAATTTCAATCCGTAATCAGAGCCTCAGTCCATGATTGTGTTAGGCGCAGTTGAATTCCAAGAAAAAGACTTTTGTGGACAAAACTGCATTCAATGCTTAATTACATTGTGATATTGTTTGATGTGGATAGGGTAGCGTCAAACTCCATTCTGAACACACCTTGTACATTTTTAAGCTGAAGTTGAATCATATGTTTTCAGATTCCCCAGATATCATGTTATTGGAAAAACAACATATGTTCAACTATCATGATAATTCTTGTTATACATCCATTTTCTTAGGCACCAATGATACTCAATTTGTTCTAGTACTTCTCACTTTGCTTCATGTTATATCCATAAGAATAATTATTATTTCTTTTGAGTTTAGGACAAGAGAGTGCGTACTGGTTGATTAGCCATAATGAATTTGAAAACTCAGTCCTGTGAGTACAATTATAACTAATGTTAAATGAAATTTAAGATATCATTTAATTTATTGTATATGCTTCAAGAGGACATGCATAGTTGCAACCAATTATAATTCCCGAAATAACTAAGTTTTGGGTAAAAGCATAAACAAATCTTTCCTGCGAGATTGTCAGGGATATATTTTACCTTCGTGTCTATTATCATTTAGTACTTATTTTATGATTCATTACTCCTTTCCAGGACAGTTCAACTCAGAGAAGTCCAACAATAGTAGCATAGCCCTACAAACCAATCCAATATGAAGGACATTAAAAAGCCATCAACATCATCACTTGCCATCATTCAATACTAACCTGTAAATGACTGGCATGCAAAGAGAGCATGCATATGAAAAATAAATATTTGGATCTCTCAATCAATTTTTTTTGTCATTCCCTTCTATAGGATTATCAGTTCATGTTTTATGGTGGCTTCCTGCAAAACAGACAAACAAGTTGAATTTTATGTTTTCTTGTTCTGTGACTTCAAGAGGCTTATTGTCATTTGATACTCATTCCTTTTCATGCAGCTTGACCCAAATTTTAAGACAGTAATTTAATAGTTTTAATCAAAATTATTCTGCAGTATATCTTAAGGTCCAGTGCTCATAGGCCCCTGATATCATTGCAATGGCCATTAGGCCCTTTACACACTCTCATGACAAAGGGCCTTTATGCACTCTCATAGGTCTTGAAGGGAAGAGAGAGTAAAGTCCTGTGTAAATCATCTAAAAGTACAAAATATTGGCAATATTCATTGCTAGTAGAATGGTGATAATTATGAAGCTCCAATTGTTTAGTTCTGTAATAATATACATTCTAATAATACCCTTCAAGGAATGATCCAAGATTATGAATCATCATTATAGCATTAATGACATTAAATGAGCTTAAAAAATTATAAGCAAGACGAGCCTGTTTCTAAATAAATGCAAGAGTGGTAGCTGATATTGTAAACATATAATATAAATGATACAATGATGACTTTTCAGATCCATTGGGGTTGGACATAATTGTATATTTTTACTTCAAGCTTGCCAATCAGCATGTAAAATGGCACACAGCTTTATTTTTGTGTCACATAATTCCATATTAATGTGTAGCTTGCACCATGCAAAATATACATCTTCAATGTTATTTAAAACTATCCATTCTCCCTGTTTACGGACACATGCCGACGAGTGTCTGTGTTATGGTGGACATGGCTTGATCTTTTTCTTTTCAATGTTTTCCAAGTAATATGATCTTCTTGATATATAGGTACATTATGTCCAGTTTGGCACTCTGCATATTCTTCTTCTTTATCTCCATATGGAGCAGCTTTGTTGTTGTGTAAACTGGATATTTTTGATTTAACAGACTTTAATTTCTTTGGTACTCTTTTCAAGAAGTCCATATTATTTTCCTCGTACTCAAGTGACCCATGGCAATTGATGTTTTTCCTGGAGTTCTCAGCTTCCAATATGTCTCCCTCAGCTCCATTAATCCCCTCACTTTCATTGTCAATACCAGTATTAAGTATATCTGTATCCTGCAGCTGTTGTTTTTTCTTTATTCTCTTTGCCAGCTGTGATTTAGCCATTTGAGTCATGTCTGCCCCACCTTCAACAGCTTTCATCCACTGCGTTTCACTCAATATATCAGTGTAGATAACCTCCTTTCTACGCCGTTTACCTGAAATCTGGTCAATACCATCTAAATTCTGATCACCCTTCTCCTTGTTAGTTACACAAAATGCCCATTCTGGAACTTCATGCTCTTCCATTAACCTTGACCTGTAACCCTCTTTCTGTCGTCTCTCCTCATCCATTTTCTCAAATAACCAGAATTCGTCTTCATTACGAGAAGCAAGCCGATTTATTTCTCTTTCACTTGGTACATCTACTCCCAATGAGTTAGTTCCCCTTCGCATGATTTCCCTCAGCATCGCTCTTCTCTCTTCTTCTGCAGTGTTGGAAGAGACAAGGTTAAGTAAGAGAGTAAGAAATACAGAATTCATCAAGTAAAAATGTCATCACAGGGTTTTAACTTACGTGTGGAGGTGTTATTGAAAAGGCCAGCTTGGATAACCTTAGCATCAATGCCCATTTTTTGTTTTGCACGTTCAAGAATTTCCTCCTCGACAGAACCAACACTCACCAAGACAAAAACACGAACCTCCTTCTTTTGGCCAATTCGATGAGCTCGATCCTCTGCCTGTTGATCCATTTGAGGATTCCAATCGCTATCAAATAATATCACAGTATCAGCAGTTTGCAGATTGAGTCCAAGTCCACCAGCTCGGGTGCTTAAGAGAAACATAAAGTATGGTGAATCAGGAGCATTAAATTTCCGGAGCAAGGAACCTCGGTCATCTGTTTTGGTCGTTCCATCAAGCCTCAGATACATGAATCCATGCAAAGACAAATAAATTTCTAGGATATCCATAAGGCGTGTCATTTGAGAAAAAAGTAGCACCCTGTGCCCTGCCCTTTGCAGCTTAGGTAGCAAGCGATCAAGCAATTCAAATTTGCCCGATGCTCTAACTATCTCTTCTTTCCGATACATATTGTATTCCCCAACAAACAGGTACGGATGGTTGCAACACTTTCTCAATTGCATAGATAAGTTCAATAGACTCTTCGATTTACCAGTACCTGTATTAAAGATTTTGAAAGAATAAGCAACCTGTTTGGGAGTAATTTTCAATGAGCCATAATACTCCAGAAATCAATTTGACAGCAATAAATGGTGAATTTCATTATGGAAATGCAATTTGACAGTTTTGATTAATTTGACAACAAAAAATCATTGTTCAAAGAATCTGGTGTGTACCAACAAGAAAATGCATTGATATTTCAAAATGATCATCCAGTTTTCATGGATGCAACATAAACACAGACATAAATCAATGCCAAACTGAATCAAGTGATTTTACAACAGATATAAAATGAGACAAACATTTAACTGAACCTAGTGATTTTACTCAACAGATCCAATCTGATACAAAATTTTGAACACCAAATTTAACACCCTTTTTTTCTGTTATTGTAAACCCTGTTGACAGGAATATGTGAACTGTTTCCACTTTCACCTCAGAATAGAAGCATCCAAATTTTCCAACTATCCCTTCCTTTTCAGGAAGCAATGGCAGCCAGGGACATTGAAAATATAGGCATCCAAAAAAAATAGTATTCATTTTGTTTCTACATGGCATATTTGAGCTTTGCGATTTTTCATCTCTGTGCTGAAGAGGAGAGAGATCTCAAAAGAGGGGTGGCTATGATATGATGATTCATCTCCATGGACAGACTTTTTGGTCCATAACCATAGCAACTATGAATCTCAACTTGCATTTCTTCCAGCAAACAAGTGGACAACAAATAAGATGATGAGGCAAGAATAGCATAAATTTTCAAATAACAAAGTGATTTAGAGAGAGGCCATGTTGCTCTCAAAAGAATAAACAAGGCATAAAGAAATAAAATACTTACTAATAACCAATGACATTAAGCCCACGTTACTGGTTCAAGTTCAGATTGAGTTGTGTCAGTATGGCAAATGAAAATTTGTGGTTGGGTATGTTTTGGTTACATCCATACAAAAAAAAATATATATATATATATATAGATATACACGCCAATGGGGTTGAGCTCAAGTGTTGAAATCATTGGCTTCTCATTGTGGAGACCTAAGTTCAAATCCCCAAAGAGACATCTAAAGGTGAATTTCCAAATGGTGGCTCTTGGACTTCCATTATGGAATTCTAATGTACACAACTAAGTTGTTATCAAATGTTGAAACTTAATATCTAAATTAGCTTGAGTGGTGTGGCTGCTGCCTCTAAGTGTGTGGTTGGCTACCCAAATGTGATCACTACCTCTTAGGGTGTGTTGTGCCGCCCTAACGTGGTTACTGCCTCTCAATGTGTGGTTGGTCACCTAGGTGTGGTTGCAAAGATTACAAAGGAAAATGCATCCACAACATAATTGTATTATATTCAAACATTTAATTCAGAAATGTTTTAGCTTATCATGCACTAACTCATCATTGCCAATGGAACTGCACTCCACAAGCTCCTTCTGCAAAAGCATCTGATTTGTCAATAACATGTCTCCAAACAATTATGTTGAAAAAATCAAACACAGGTTCAAAAAATAAAGCAGAAAGAAGGAAATTGTTTTTATTCATTGAATATGAAAGAAATTTACATATTTATATATAATGTGTAACCCTTGCATGTATGGCACATGCCAAGATAAGAGACACTTAATCTAAAGATGAGAAGTGTCACACATCAGCATAAAGGAGAATATGACAGTAACCCTTTATGGCCCTCAATTACATTACATAAATTTAATATTATACTTTTAACTTTTAACCATGCTTGAAAAATGCGGCGAGTACTCAAAAGTACTCATGCATCCTTAGCCTCTGTGAGTAAATCGCGTAAAAACTCGGCACCACACAAAAGGAAAAATCACAGCGAGTTAAACCCAAAAAAATCGCCAAAAATCACCGGTTAAACCCAGAAAACTCGGCATCATACTATATAAGATGAAAAAAAGGTCGAAGTTAATTTTTTAAATGCCATTTCAGTGATTATCATGACACACATAGGGGTTTTCTTGTGACAGCGACGCAACGCGAATTGTTGCCAGTCTAGTGAAACTCTATTCGTTGTTGGTTATGTAGACATGTTAGTTTGCTCTCTTCTACTCTCTATATATCAAAACTTGGGTAAGTACTTCATTCCACTATTTTGTTTGTACCCGTTGTTTACTGGTTGTTTACAGGTAGGCATTCCTTTAGAGGGGGGAAAACATTCTCATTTGAAGGCGGGGAAAATGTTCCTATGTATGTCTGGTAAAATTTTCTACAAAGAACTATCTATCCATTTCAATGTTTTAAATTCTCTGTTTTTGTCATTTATTAGTTTTTGCTTTTCACCTTCATAATTTGTTTGCTTTAAGAATTCTGTGGTTAGAAAATCGATCTATTTTTATAATTTATTTTCTTAAAAAATTATTTTGATTGACATTTCTATTATTTTCTTCATATTTTTACATTTTTTAAAAATCAACAAAAGAGAAAGAGGAATCAATAGAAATGTGTTTCATATAAATTAAAACTATTTTATAAAATTGTTGCCTCAATGAATGGTACATTGATAAAGTAATAGAATTTTTGCCAATCTAGTGAAACTCTCTGTTCATTGTTGGTTTTGTGGATGCAAGTCCTTCACAACTTAGTTTCTTGTTGACAAGAATATTATAAAAAATTAAGTATTTTCAAATGTTCGATAAATTTGCCGAGTGTTTCCCCGAGTTTTTGTCGAGTCTCGAGTTTTAAATTTTTTTGGGCCTGCTGAGTTATTGTCAAGTCTGAGTTTTTTAACTATGTTTTTAACAACCCCTTTACTATTTATTTTTGGCAGACAAACCACGAAACTCTAAAGAAATAAAGCTTGTCTTTACTCATTGGCTTGGTGAAGATGTCAGCTATCTATTCTGAGCTAGGACAATACTGCAACTTCATTTCTTTGGCTTGAATCTTCTCTCTAATAAAATGGTGATGCACTTCAATGTGTTTGGTTCTTGCTCGAAATACGAGATTCTATGCCAGTTTTATTACACTTTGATTATCACAGTGTGATACAATTGGATTGTGATGTGTATGGCTAAAATCTTTTAGTAGTCTTTTTAGCCAAACTACTTCACATTCTACTGGAGAAAGCACCACTTTAGCCTGCTTTCTGTTACTCCTCATAATTACTGATAAACCAAGACTGAAGCAGTATCTTGATGTAGATTTCCTATCCTCCCTAGTATGAATCTTTGTAACCAATTAATCGTAAATCTTTCACCCTCGTGAATTTTAAACCAAGATTCAGAATACCCTAAATACATCCCAATATTCTTTTCCAGCTTTCCAATGTGATTCTATTTGGGAAGCCCTAAACCTGGATACAAATCCTAATACATAAACAATATCTGGCCTGCTGGTTGTTAGATAAATTAAACTACCAATCAGCTGTCAAAATAAGGCTTCATTCATAGGTTATATATTTCATCTGCAACCAAAGCATTAATTGTGTGTTCAAACCATAGCAGCAAAAATCGTTCGGGGAAAAAATCGGCAAACCAAAAGTTCAGGATTATTTGAAAAAATCAGATTTGAAAAAAAACAGTTAAAAAAAGTAGAATAAGAGACAAATGCTACTCTTTTTTGAAATTTAAGGTCATTTCCATGGCATAGAGATATAGAGAGCAAATAAAATATCTGTAGAAAGCTTGAATGTTGTTTATCAAGTTTATTGTTTGTTGAGCTTAAAGGCATATGTTTCTTGCTTAGGTTGTGAACTAAAGATTGTTTGGAGCACCTCATACAATAGAGTAGTGTATATGTGAGATATGGAATCAATTGTAATGTAAAATCTTTGCAGAAATGACAATTGAAAAAAGTGGAAAAGGCTAGTGTATGAAGGAGTCATAAATGATACAAGTGACCAAAAGCTTTGAGAAGGCAATGGCATGAATGAAATAAAGTGGAGGATGAAAAAGTGTGATAAAATAAAGGATTGGCTAAGGGTTAAAATCTTAGGCAAATACTCTTTAAAGTTGTGGAAGCTTGAAATCAGAGGCAGTGCATTACCAGTCCGAGAGAATGGTTAAAATCTTAGGCAGATACTCTTTAAAGCTGTGCAAGCTTGAAATCAGAGACAATGCATTACCAGTCCAAGAGAATGGTTAAAATCTTAGGCAGATACTCTTTAAAGCTGTGCAAGCTTGAAATCAGAGACAGTGCATTACCAGTCCAAGAGAATGGTTAAAATCATAGGCAAATACTCTTTAAAGCTGTGCAAGCTTGCAATCAGAGAATGGTTAAAATCATACGCAGATACTCTTTAAAGCTGTGCAAGCTTGCAATCAGAGAATGGAGTCTGAATTCAGGGTAATGCACTGTCTCTAATTTCAAGCTTGCAAAATGATGTCTTTGAATTACAATCATAATCTGCATGCTTGGCATAAAAATGGGTGCGGGATTGAAATCTTTCAAGGGCTATTTTAAAAGTTTTGAACATGAAGTGAAATTATTTTTAATATTCTCTATGTAAAGTAAAGTGCCTATAGGCTATGCAGGTTATAGATTTAGTATTAGACATTTACATACTTTCATTTCATTGTTGTAGTCATCATCAATGAGGAACCTCATCGTTTTTCATTTTGGAATAGTATAACCTTGGACATTTTGCAAGAGTTAGCTAAAAAACTAGACCAAAACATGACAACCCTACAACCTGATAGGGGGGAGACTATAACTAATTTGACTTGACATTTAAATGATGATTAATCTATGACAAAAAGAGAGACAAAGTAGTATGATCATTGATTTTTGTAAAGGTACCACAAATGTTTGTTTTTGGGGGGAACTTGGGACAAACTTGGGCCATATGAGGACTTCAAAATCTTTGGGAAAAATTCGATCAATGTTTTATTTGAGGGCAATAGAGTCAAACCTATCACCTAACATCTAAACATACAAAGAACTTAAAATGATACAATATAAAGTTATTTACAATTTGGACTGATTTGGTGTAGACTACTCATTCTTTTTGCAGGTTTCATATGTAAAATTTTGACTAACTTGGTCATCAAAGTTAGTTTTTGAAGTTTTCTTGGCATGGAGGTAGTAAATGCTATAACCATCTATAAGGTCACCTTACATAGGCACGACTAGTGAAAATGGTTGGAATTGCTTATTTTGATTGAAGAAGAATTCCTTGCTTTATTTTACTGTGGTTTACTTTATTTTAGGGCATATTGACAAGATTGCAAGCTTAAAGTTCAAAGCAGAAAGGAACCTGTTCATGCGTGTACGTAGGGCAGACTTTATAGTCGACGATGGTCACCCTTAACTTATCGCGACCCTGATTTATAGCAGAAAATGCACCAAATTTAGAGTTTTTAACATGGGAGTTGTTAGCACGATTTTTGGCAATTTTTTCATGATTTTAATGCGAAAAAAGATAATGATTTTTTGCCAATCAACGGTCTGCAAAAAATCCCGAAAAAATTGGCAAGCCTGAGGATTTTTTAAAAATCGCAAAAATCACGATTTTTTCAAGGTTTTGCTTCTATGGTTCAAACCAATGGCCCCGGTCCAAAACCATATCATGTCTTCAAAAGACCCCATCGACCCACTCCTTAGCTCAGGAGTCTATAAGATTGTTGGCTCTTGTGGTCTTCCTTATATTGGTGAGACAAGGAATTTCTTCAAAACTAAGCTCAGAAAATAACGCTGACATTAAACATGACTATCACCAAGTCAGCTCCAGTTGAGCATTCTTCCTACTAAAAACTCCATATCTACCTAGAAGATTCTCAAATCCTGACTAAGGAAGATAGCTTTTTTTAAAAGGAAACTCTTGGAAGCCATCAAAATTGATAACCATCCCTCCAATCTAAATTGTGATGAGGGTTGGAATGTGAGTACATCTCGAAAACCGTTGTTCGCCCATCTTAGACACTAATCTGCCCATCCCTTTTGATTGTCATGCCTCCTCATCTAATTGTCCATATCCCAATTGAGTGTTGGTTCCTGATTTTGTAATGGCCCCAGTAGGAACATTCAAAATAGATTTACTAAAATTTATTTAGTTTTGCAATAGATATAATAAATGAACAATCACAGATGTATAATAGGATATTAGATAATTAAAGTTGATAATAACTCTCTTGGATTTTTGATATGTAGTCTGACTTCTTGACAAGAAGAGAATCAGATATGATTCCATGAGGATAATCTTAATGTAAGAGATTATGGAATATTATTAATATGCATATGCCTCTGATTTTGGTATGCACACAATGATGATCTTGATCCTGTTATAGATTTGTTTGCCGCTTCTGATTTATAATTCTATAATCAGGCATTCATTGAGTATAAATATCTGCCTATTTATGATAAATCAATAGGCCTTGAGTCTTCATTGTTGTCTCTGATTTATGCCCCTAGAAACCATGCATTAATTCTATACAAGTCTGCATTTATATCTTGGATATTTGGCCTTGAAGTCTAATTGCTTTGTCTGAATACAGTGTTACCCCAAGTTTCCGGGACGGGGACGACAGGGGACAGTGTGATGAGTCCCCAAGTTTTCGGATTTTGAAGCAAAATTTGGGGACGATGGGGGGACGACTATATAAAATATAGGGAAAGTTTTAAAAATATAGGGACATTTTAAATATTCATATGATAATATGGATAAGGCATGCACAATATACATTACAGAACCTTAACATATAACATTTGTGTTCAACGTTATGCCGGTACTCAATACACATTCAAAATTAACATACATGAATCATTAAACAACCTCCAAGTTATAATTTATAAACTTATATCAAAATGCCCAAAGGCTACTGTTAATGGATAATAGCTTCGGTCAGATTGTATGATATTTCTAAAGGCAACATTTAAATCGGAATTATGAGCATTCATATAAATTCGATCATTCCCGTGATTTTATATTCTGCATTTGTTTGAAATTGGAATCCTCTTAATGTCACCCGCCAACATGTAGAAGGATGCGTATGTGTTAATACATACATAAACATTAAGCATCAGACTGTAGTCTGCCCGCGAGCAAAGGGACACGTCCCTTGGAGGCGGGTCTCTCCTCTTATATATAGGAGTTCATTCATTGATATGCAAACATAGAAATCTGACAATGTTCTGCAATCTGCACATTCACACTTGAGAAGAAGAAATCTGGAAATTGACCTGTTGACAATCTGAATCTGATCGATCCTCAACATGGTATCAGAGCCATGGTTAAAAATTCACAAGTTTGAATTTATTAATCTGAGTTCAATGGGATATATAGGAATGGATGAGACACCGTCAACTACCTTAGATCTCCGTGAACATGTTCGTCGCCATGCGTATGTGATGGCAAGCACCAAGCTTGTGATAAGGCATGTTCGATGTGGCAAGATCACGGGCTCTCCAGTGGGGGCGCGATTACAAAAGGCAACTCTCATTCGCCATAGTCGGGGACTTGGCTCATACTGCATCAAGCATTTCAAATCATCTCCGGTGAAGGTTCATTGGGTCTAGGAAGAAGCAATCAACCTTCGTGTTCAAGAATTCACTAAACTTGAAGTCATCAAAGTTGGATTCGAATCTCCTCACCGGTGCTTCACCAGTGGCCTCACATTTGTCAAGTCTAGGCGTGCAACATTGGCCTGTGCATTCCGATCGAGCACCTTGAAGAAGAGTAACGGTTGCGTCTGGGATTATCGGGATTTCTCTGATCATCGAATGCTAGAAATGAGATGGGAGTCTGGAGATTCCTGGCGATATTGAAAGTCTCGAGTCAAGGAATGGTCAAGCCGTAGCTTGCCGTGTGTTAAGTCGAAGTCAAGCATGTGATGGATTCGATGTGGGTGTCTGCTAGCTGTCGAGTGTATGGTGAGTCGAGGTTTCTCCATCCATGGTTTGGCAAGTGGTGTGTTGGGTCCAACACATTCTCACTCCGCGGAAGGAATCGTGGATGAGTTGGAATCTGTCAGGAGAGATGACCGCCTCGCTCTCATACAACTCATTCTTATTCATTATGTGCTTCCCTTTGGACTCTGGAAGGCTCACGCAACAACGAAGATTTACACAGTTGCAAACACACATCACCCATTGCCTCACGATTTGGCGTACCTGCGGGGGGAGATAGTTTTGTAATAATGTCAAAAACCCGATTATCGAAAATATCTTTCTGATCGATTGGCGTATTCATGTTTTCTCTGTGGCGCAACCATACCTGACCATATGTCGATAGGAGAGTTCACATGGGAAAAGACAAAGTAGATCAATTTGACCTGTCGGGAGCTGCTTGGATGTTGGCTTCTTATCGTGACCATTCTAGAAAAAATACAAAGCAGTAAAATAAGACAATTTGCAGTAAGGAGAAAATAATAACATTTTATCTCCTAAAGTAATAGTAAAAGGAAGATTAAATAATAACAATTTAATACCTAAAGTTAAGGTAAACTAATCTTCCAACTATGAATAGAAGAGTTATTAAGGAACCGTCTCATTTGCATTTGTTGGGAGAAATTACATCGTATAAGACAAGATAGTCGATATGTAAGCTTCCCTATCTAGCTGTGTCGACTTCCTTGAGTCAGCATTTTGTGCACAAGAATCAAATCAGTTCGGAAGGAATTTGCATTCAGGTTATTCTAACCATATAGAGAAAGGTTTCCAGACCTCTTGAAGATTGGGTGTGAGACCTTTGACAGGCGATTGGAGTTGTCAATCAAATTAAGAGCAGCAGCAATCGACACCACCGCAAAGGGTGAAGAAAGCGGATATTGTGATAGTTGATGCTGATTCCTCATTCTTGCGTATAGGATTCTAAGTTTAAAGAGATAAGTATTCTTTGGTTGCTGAGTTATATCATTTATTTTGATCTTGTGAATTCTCTTGAATTGTGTTGTGTTCACTAGCATAAGATCCTTTGAAAATCTCATTCATGATATAACTTGTATGATTTTTACCTTGATATTTCTTTGGATAGTTATGAACTATTTATAATCTCTTCTAAATGCTTTCAGGATGGATCAGAAGCATAAGAGATTGTTTACAAAAGAAGAAGAAAATGAAGACTCTGCCTGCAACCATTAGACTGTGTGGATGGCTGAAGTCATCCCTTCTAAGAAGAAGTAATTAGAGCTTCAGAGGGAGTCTCATCTTCACTTATTGTAAAGCCTTGAGATAGAGAAATATGAGGTGAAAACCTTGTTCATCTCTGAGATTGAGATGAGGCGTCATGTTGAGAGACTCCATGATGACAGGTCCCAGGATCTAAAGAACCCCCTACACCCGCAGTATGGCTTAAGGGGGGGTGTTGGATATAAGCCACACCCGGACTAATGATGGGTTGGCCACAAGGGGCCAGTAGCTCAGTTGATAGAGCACTCCTACACCAAAAGGAAGGTCCCAGTGAATACTCTAAGCCAGTTCAAGTGTGAGCCAAAGGAAATTCACCTTATGGTTGTAAAACACATAATGAGATATCTTCAGAGCACCACTAGATTTGTTTAGGCTGGAAGCGTAATCGATCAGAAAAGCACATCAGGATGTTGCTTCAGTTTAGTATCGGCTATGATCTTTTGGATCTGTAGAAAACAGTCTTCAGTGGCACAAAGCTTGACAGAATCTAAATACATTGCAGACTTTATGAGGGCAAGAGAAGTAGTTTGGCTTCGTAAATTGCTTGAGGGACTCCTTGATCTAAGCACATTGAGATCCCCTACCATTATGAGACATGGTAGAAAGGAATATGATCCAGTTGGAGTATATTAGTTCAAATGTTTAACAGCAGACATACTCAACAACTTCTCTCCAGAGTTAAGGTTGAACTCTTCGGGAAGAAAACTTGGTATGTAATTTGATATTATGTTTGAAATTCAAATTTGTTTATAAGTTGTACTAATATATAAAGATGTTTAATGTGTAAACTCTTTTGTCATGTGTGTGACTCCATGACTTTATGGGCCTACCCCTCCTGTGTACATTATCGAAAGGTGACGATCTTCTGATAATGAACACTTGTATTTGACATTGTAAAGTGACGACTCTACAATGATAAAACTATCATAATAGATATCATATGGCTTGATATCTATAGACATGTCATGATAGTATCTCTTTGTCACCTTGATGGATATCATGAGACTTGATATCTGAAGGTCATTGTGACCCATAAGAGATGATCATGGTGGATGATTATATCCGTGGATATGCCATGATCTATGGTAGACATCATGTGACTTGATGTCAGTGCACATACCTTAATGAAGATATGTATGAAGAATGTCATGTGACTTGACACTTTCAGAAGCATATCATATCTTCTGATATCACAAGTTAGGTGATATCACTTTATACGTGTTTGGAGTTTATCCTCCCTAGCTTAGAGGGAGTGCTAATAGAGTTTATCCTCCCTAGTTAAAGAGGGAGTATTGAAATTATAAAGATATGTTATGAAGAATGTCATGTGATTTGACACTTTCAGATGCATACCATATATTCTGATATCACGAGATAGGTGATATCACTTTGGAAGTTTTAGAGGGAGTGTTGAATGATGAAGATGTGTTATGAAGAAAGTCATGTGACTTGACAACTTTGAGAAAAGCATATCATATCTTCGATATCACGTGTGAAGGTGATATCTTGACTTATTTGATTTGAAATATCTTCTCTAGCTAAGAGGGAGTGTTAATGGATAATAGCTTCGGTCAGATTGTATGATATTTCGAAAGGCAACATTTAAATCGGAATTATGAGCATTCATATAAATTCAATCATTCCCGTGATTTTATATTCTGCATTTGTTTGAAATCGAAATCCTCTTAATGTCACCCGCCAGCATGTAGAAGGATGCGTATGTGTTAATAAATACATAAACATTAAGCATCAGACTGTAGTCTGCCCGTGAGCAAAGGGACGCATCCCTTGGAGGCGGGTCTCTCCTCTTATATATAGGAGTTCATTCACTGATATGCAAACATAGAAATCTGACAATATTTTGCAATCTGCACATTCGCACTTGAGAAGAAAAAATCTGGAAATTGACCTGTTGACAATCTGAATCTGATCGATCCTCAACAACTACATTGCTGCCATATAGTTTTAAAGTTTGCTATGAAAATCAAAATATAATATCGTATGTCAATAATGAATAAACAAAGAGCACTGCTGCCCCTAGTCATCTCCCATAACCGCATCAAAATTAGAGTCATCCTCTAAGTCACTGCCACTATGATGGTCCTCCTCAACCAACGGAACCCCAACCAAACCCTCAGCTGTCTCCTCCTCATCTACTTGGGCCACGTCCTCAGGATCAATATCCCACCGTAGAGCTGGAGTCTTTCGATACTCTAGAGTCTGCCGATCTTGAAGCCGAAGAGCACTATGAACGGTCACTAGCTTCTCTGCTCGACTAGAGGTAAGTCTATTCATCTTGAGGGAGTGGATAAAGCTATATGTGGACCAATTCCTCTCTGCAACAGAGTAACTGGCAACTTGCACAAGAAGGCGAGTAGCAAGTGTCTTCAACTACGGTGTATCCCTCCCATGATAGGTCCACCATCCAATAGGGTTCGTTTGAGCTAATATAGCTCTATCCAACCTAACCTGTGGTTTACTCAAGTTTGGGCCATTGAGATTTGCAAAATCTAGGAATTGTGTTCGAAGTAGTGAATTCTGCTCTGCTGGATACATCTTATCAATGACCCATGTGAACCTATCTAAAACCTCAGGGTCATCGCATGGAGGCACCCTACCATCCCTTGGTGCATACCATTTGTGATTTAGAGCAAAGGCAGCCATATGAAGCGGGTTGTTCATTGTATTCCACCTCCATGTCACAATGGGCCTAATGTGTTGCTCATATAAGTCCAAAGTGGGATCCTTTGCCGAAATAGTTTGCTTGATCTTCCCAAGCATATTGTCAAATGTCTCATATATCTCTCCAAGACTAGGAGAGTCTATATCAACATATCAGATGACATCTAAAATAGGTGAGATGAAGGAGCAAATATATCTGCAAAATGCAAACAAAAAGTTCAAAATAATTAGTTGACAAGTTAATTGACATGTTAGAAACTTCAAAAGTTGGAACATTGGACAATAAAATTAAAATATTAAAATCAGAAATTTAATATGAAAATCAGCCATCTAATATGTCTTACCTCACATTGGCCCACCAATTGTCATCGAGGATCTTTTGTTTGATAGTCTTTCCTTGAGCAAGACTTGCATTAGGCCATCTTGTCCACTCTGCATTGACCATCATCATTTGTAGAGGCTCATGCACCTCAAGCATCCTCTCCAACAAGATGAAGTATGTGGCATATCTACATTCATGGATTCAATGATTCATTAAAAAATAAAAATTTAAAACAAAATCAGATTATGAATACAAATTGAAATGTTTGAACTTTGAAGTTTCAAATTTTGAAAAATTGAAAGTGAAACAAAATGAAGTGGCATACCTTGTCTCAACAGGTTTGAGAAACTTTTTCTTTGAAAATGATCTGAATAGAGCAAGTGAGGTGTGGTGATTGCAAATGAACATCTGAATAATTCTAGCTTCTGCCATCGTTTGCTTCACCCAACCCAACTTCCCTATGTCTTTCAATGCATTATCCAATGCATGAACACAACATGGGGTCCAAAATATGTGCCTATAAGTACCCTCCACCATCAACCCAGCCGATTTGCACACACGTGTTGAATCGATAATCACTTGCACCACATTAGCAACCCCAACCTCCTCTATGGCATCTCTCAAAATGGAAAACTGGAAGTCTGCATCCTTACGTCTCCCCGAATAAATCTACGACTCTAAGAAAATAAGAACCAGTAGGGTATGTGATTATGACATTAATGAGTGAACGATGTCTAACATCAATACACCGATCCATCATTATAGAGCACCTCGTCCTCATCAATGTTTGCCTCATCTCCTCCATTAACACATCAACTTTGAACTACTCTTTGTCTAGGAGGGTGGCGTGTAGCTTATGATCTCCAAGGGGTACAAATGAAGGACCAATAGTGGCTATGTCTTTCACCATTTATTTGAAATAAGATGAACAGGCCACATGAAATGGGATGGCATGGGCAAAAACGAATTTGGCAATGGAAGATTCAGTGGCTTCTGGTGCTTGGTTATTAAACATGGACTCAACTGAAGATGCCTTCCCACTACCACTCACCTTCCTCTTTCCTCTTGAGGCAACTCCACTACTACCAACCATGGAAGGAATAGGATTAGGCATAGATGATTGTGCACTTGGGAAAGAAGGTGACCCACCTTGAACCCCATCCAACTCCATTTGAATTTTTTGGCACTATAAATATAGTTCATCTGTTAATGCAGGACACACTCTAACTCCATCGCCCACCTCACCCAAAAAATGAGACCTAACTCTTGTGTAGCTGCCCCTAAATTCTTTTTCACAAGCATGGCAAACCCACACCCTACTCCCCCCTGAATTTTTTGGTCATTCACCCATGGGTGTAACATATTGAAGGAATGGTTTTTTTTTGTTTAATGGGTGTTTTGCATAGCATTCCATGGCTGTTGAAGGGCATTGGAATGGGTTTGTTTGCTCTCCACTAACACCCCCACCACTTTCCCTTATATTTTGCACTTCAACTTCACTCACTCCCACCCTCACTGCTGCTCATGTATTTTTATATTTAGAATGCAAGTTTCAACTAAAAATGCAAAAAAAAAAAATCAGACAATGTATGCTTGAGATTTTGCACAAAAAAATGAAAATGCATACCTCTTTGGTGGATTTGCACTCCCAACAACACTAATTTCAACCTCCTCTCCTCCTTCAAGCTGCTGGTTTTTCTCCTTCAATGGCTGCAACTTCTTTTGCTCTCAAACCCTTGGCTGCTCACAACAAACAAATGCATAAAATGAATAAAAATAGGCCTTTTTTTCCTCGTAAGAGAGTCAAGAGTAATGGGGTCCACGGATGCCACATAGGCAGAGGCGTTACTTTTTAAATTTGTGTTTTTTTTAACTTAAAAATGGTGTTTGACATGAGGGACGACTGGCCATCCCTGGGACGGCTCAATCGTCCCCTGGCCATTCCCAGGACGGTTAGCCATCCCCCATTGGGTCAACCCCATTCCCCCATTTCGAGGACAATTTCCTGTTTTTTGGCAGAAAAGGGGACGCCAGGGGATCGTCCCCTAGCCGTCCCCTTATACCTGAGACGTTTTGGGGATAGGGATGAGGCATTTTAGGGAGAGGGGGGGAGACGCGTCCCTGGGTTCCCTGTCTAAACATTATCTTTATAAATATGCAATTTATTTTGTAGCTGTTCCTAAATTATATACTTGAAATAAATGCCTCCATGGTAAATAATGTTCTGCTCAAACTACAACGATCCAAATCTAGAAATAAATATTTAAAATCTGGATCCTATCTGCTTCCAACTCTTCTCAAAATATAAACTTATACCTTCGATTCTAAATGAAGGAATGTGTCTATTCGAAAGGAGATGACTACCTGAACAGTCATGTCTCCTATCGCCACCCTTGAAGACACTAATCACTGCCTTGTTTATTTTTGTTTAATTACTAATCTTTTATTCTAATTGCCACTTTCATTTTTAATTGTTGCTTTTAAACTCTTTTGAATTGCTGCTTTTATAAATGTTAATAGTCTTGGATGATAACATAATGAATCGCACCTTTAAATACTTTTTGTCTTTTCTAACTTTGTCTAATTCTCAAGCTTTGGCTATTATATTTTGTCACTGCCAATTAACAAACATTATTACCATTGCTGCTTTTAATGATAATTAGAATCACTGCTTTTAGGATTTTAATCACTCCTCATTAATTATTACATTTTCAAATTTAATAATCATTTTCCTTTAAGAACTTGTTAATCGCTGTTTCCTTTTAAATATCATTTCTTTCTTGAAGGTATCTTCAAAATAAATCGTCCATGTGATAATTAATTTTAATTGTTGCTTACCCTTATTGGTCCAAACATATAATATTATATAACTATTTAGTTTAAATCTTTAATTTAAACTTGGTATATCACAGTCTCCCCTTCTTGGAGCTTGCCCACAAGCATTCTTAAATCATCATGTTGATACTCGGGTCCCAAATAAGCCTATAGAATGCTCCAACAAATATCCATCGCTTCATGTTGATGCCATTAAACTCACAAAATTTGACAGACTCTATCACACCATGAAGCAAGTCCATGTCATTCAATATATCCATCATAGAAATTCCCGGGCCCCAAGGTTGGTAGCACCATTTGCCCATACCATATTTCTTTTGAACATAGCGAAAGTGATCTCTAGAAGATCTCTAATGGGAAGATCAATCCAATGTTGCACAAACTCTTTTGAAACATATCCTTGGATATTCTCAAACCTTAACAATGTAGGAATAAGCTTACGAAAACCATCATAGATTACCTTATCAACAACTATTGAATCCTAACTATTGATTCCAGGATTCCAAATTAGCCTTAGAAATGAACCATCATGCTGATGCTGCGCTACTATGATTTCATCAATCTGATCCTCCTGTTCAATTTGAATCCACTTTTCATGGAATCCTAAGGAGTATTTGTGGTTCAAATTCCCACTAAAGAGGTTGCTGCCAAACACATTGATTTGCAAAAAGAATTGGTTCAACCATAGAACCAAAAGCTTAATATATCCCCTCAAGATGTCCAAAGGAAAATTCCAAGCTTTCCAATCTATTGTAATCATCATAGAGTTGCATGTAGACATGTATATCAATACCCTAAAATGTTGATGGGAATCACTGTTCATGGCGGTGGTGAAAAAAATCTGAAGTGTACTTGAAAAATTCCTCCTTATTAGCTGCCCTAAAGCTATCAATGATTTAGGATTCATTTGACCACTAATGGATATTATCAATGTTGAGAAACTAGGGCAGTGGTAATCTATTGGTAGCCTCATAGGTGACATGTGCACAGATATAGTTGCAGTGTCACCCTTCTTTCCACCCAACTTAAATATCCAATATTTGATTTTTTATTAAAAGAAGGAATCCTCTTCATTGGCTTGACCTGAATTGCAATTTCTTGTAACGTGATTTGAGAGTTATTGGTGATAGCATTCTTAGGTTTTGTCTCACTACTCCAAGCTTGATTCCACACTTCACTGATAGGACATGCATCAGGATCCCAACTTTTATGATCGTCTTCAATCTTATCACATGATTCTGGATTAGCTTCATTATCCAACTCAAAAAGTGGATTATTATAGGATGTCTTTGCTTTAACTTCGAACAAAGGATTATCAACAATCTGACAGTTATCTTTGTTCTTGTAAATGTAATCAAATCTTTTCTCAAATAAGATCCTAAGACCTAAGAGCAAAACTAAGTTCGAATTTCTGTGTAAGACAATTATAAGTCAAAAATGAAATTTCCAGAATTTTCTTCTAACTGTGATTTCCAAAATTCATTAAATGTGAATGTGCTGATTGCAGAACATTATCTGATTTCTATGTTTGCATATCAATGAAGGAACTCCTATTTGTAAGAGGAGAGGCCTGCCTCCAAGGGATGCGTCCCTTGAGAGGTGGAGACACGTCCGCTCAAGGGACGTGTCCCTTTGCGCACGGGCTTTCTACAACCGATTACCATTGTTTAAGTATGCATTAACACATACATACCTTTCTACATGATGGCGGATGTCTTTAAGAGGATTCCGATTTCAAATAAATGCAGAATATAAAATCACGGGAATGATCGAATTTATATGAATGCTCATAATTTCGATTTTAAATGTTTCCTTTAGAAATATCATAACATGTATGATAATTTCGATCACTTATGAATGACAATGAAACTTGCATCACTGTCATTCATATCTGACCAAAGCTATCATCCATTAACAGTTCTCAAAATCAACCTTACCTTTTTTCTGGTCCCAACTCTTATTTGTTGATTCTTTGGGACAATTGTCGTAGGTTTTATGTATGTTGTTTAGTTCCTTTGGCTTTATCTCCTTAATCCCCCTTTTGTCCTTTTGTTTCAAAGCTGTTTAGTGTCAACAAGCTGATTTTCTGTTTCTTGTAGAGTCATTTGAACATCCTTCAATTTATCTTGTGTTCCCTTGTATAAATCTAAAGCCTCATCTGCAACCTTAGTGACTATATATCTCTATCATGGATTACACATAAGAAGGTTGTCTTGATTTCTTCCAAAGTGTTCTTTATTGTTCACAAATCAGCAAGGGTAACATTAACCCCTTTTTGACTACTTGGTGTGTTTTGAGTTAAACATTCCACATGCCTAAATATGCCATTCACTCTAGATAACACTTGTACTTCTTTTTCAGCAGATAACAAGAGATGACTTTTCCAATCATGATCACACAAAGATGTTGAACTACTGTTATGCTCCACGAAGAAATCAGAATTATTTTCCAATGTGCTACCATGACTGCTGCAAATCTCATATACCTCTGCAATAGAAAACTGAGAATCTAAATGATCAATGTCACTAGAACTCTGCTCTAGACATGCTTCAAGCATAGGAGAATCTGATTTATGTTCAATAGAATTTATTCCTTCAATGTTATCCTCAATGCATGACACATGAGATGAAGTAAGAGGAGCATTAGAGTCACAAAGAACATTTCCCTCCACAGACTCATTCTGAAATTTGAACCAAAAACCTCCTGTATCATTGAAGTGAAAGAAGTCATTCATCACAAACATCAGATGTGAAGCCTTCGTTATGTTTAGCTTGTTCCTCATGTATCAACTCTGCATCAACGGATGTCCCATAACCCTCATGAATCCAAGTGCCCAGTTCATTTGTGATAGAAGAAATGTATGGAGATTTATCTTTCTCCTTGTGTACAATTCCCACATCTTGTAATTTCTTGTCTTCATCTTTTGTATGTACAAGTAAAGGAACTTCCTCCCATTCATCTTCTGAATTGATCCTTTCTTGCTCTTCTTTTTCCAATTGAGGTTTTAATTTTTCCTCACATTGTGTGAACACATTGAAGAACAATGTATATGCAGCTGAAGAGGGAACCCATTCTTGTTTCCAAACATTCCATAGTATAGATATGGTGGGTCAGGAGAAGGCATCACTCTCTTGGGTGGTTAGAATCATAATATCTTTCATGGCTGAAAAAAGATCTTTATTATGTGTGTTCTTGATCGTGGTGAAGAAATAATGGAAAATGTTGTGGACTTCATCTTGCAACCCCAAATCCACAAGAAGAATACTTGTTATGATTTCCGCAAATGTTTTTATTATGGTCACCCTTCTTGAGTAATGCATACTATTGGTGTCATCTAGATCTTCGAAGCTTTCTATAATCAAGTGTACAACCTCTTTCATTGTGTCATCGTCATAGGGCACTAGAGGAACCAAGATTCTCATAATGTCCCCAGTAGGAACATTCGAAATAGATTTACTAAAATTGATTTAATGTTTGCAATAGATATAATAAATGAATAATCACAGATGTATAATAGGATATTAGATATTTAAAGTTGATAATAACTCTCTTGGATTTCTGATATGTAGTCTGACTTCTTTACAAGAAGAGAATCAGATATGATTCTATGAGGACAGTCTTAATGTAAGAGATTATGGAATATTATTATTATGCATATGCCTCTGATTTTGATATGCACAAAATGATGATCTTGATCCTGTTTTAGGTCTGTTTGCCGTTTCTGATTTATAATTCTATAATCAGGCATTCATTGAGGATAAATATCTGCCTATTTATGATAAATCAATAGGCCTTGAGTCTTGATTGCTATCTCTGATTTATGCCCCTGAAAACCATGCATTAATTGTATACAAGTCTGCCAATATATCTTAGATATTTGGCCTTGAAGTCTAATTGCTTTGTCTGAATATTATCTTTATAAATATCCAATTTATTTTGTAGTTGTTCCTGAATTATATACTTGAAATATATGCCTCCATAGTAAATAATGTTCTGCTCAAACTAGAGTGATCCAAATCTGGAAATAAATATTTAAAATCTGGATCCTATCTGCTTCCAACTCTTCTCAAAATATAAACTTATACCTTCAATTCTAAATAAAGGAATGTATCTCTTCGAAAGGAGATGACTACTTGAACAGTCATGTCTCCTATCGCCACCCTTGAAGACACTAATCACTGCCTTGTTTATTTTTGTTTAATCACTACTCTTTTATTCTAATCGCCACTTTTCATTTTTAATTGTTGCTTTGAAACTCTTGAATCGCTGCTTTTATACATGGATGATAACATAATGAATAGCACCTTTAAGACTTTTTGTCTTTTCTGACTTTCTCTTATTCTCAAGCTCTAGCTCTTAGATTTTATCACAGCGAATTAACAAACACTATTACCATAGCTGCTTTTAATGATAATTACAATAGCTGCTTTTAGGATTTTAACCACTCATTAATTATTGCATTTTCAAATTTAATAATCATTTTCCTTTAAGATTTTGTTAATTGCTGTTTCCTTTTAAATATCATTGCTTTCTTAAAGGTATCTTCAAAATAAATTGTCCATATGATAATTAATTTTAACTGCTGCTTACCCTTATTGGTCCAAACATATAATATTATATAACTATGTTGGCGTTTCAATTAGCACCTCTAGAGTGCTTGTTGGAAACGGACAGCTATGCACAGTGCGTGATGACTACTCTTCAAATTATGGAGGGGAAGCTCCCTCTTGTTTGTTTATGTTTGCATGGAAGTAAAATTGACTAATGTTCCTATCTTTTTTACTCAGCGCAGGACACAAGTGTGCATAAACACAATGCGTTCCAACTAAGGTTTTCTTTGGTTTCTGCAGATCTTAACTACAACTAGGCTAACTTTTAATCTATCCTATCTCGTCTAGATAAATAGAGCAAGAGAATATAGGAGCGGGAATGGTATGGTTGGATCACTTGGGCCGACCGTCTCTCAAAAAGCGTTTGAAGGCTCTGAACTTTCAGATCTATGCTAGAATAAGGTCTTATGCAAGCAAACACTCTTACGGTAAGTTGAATCTCAAGATTGCCAAGGAGGAGGAACCCCTGTCCAAGGTGTAGGCTGGAATGCAACTTACTAGAAACAACAAAGAACGATGAACTTGATATTAGGATTCCCGAGGAGGTGACGACACCTGTCCAAGGTGTAGGCTGAAATCTAGATCATAAGACAACATCAAACGATAACCATTACTCTCCAAATTCCCAAGGAGGAGGAACTCCTGTCCAAGGGGCAGATTGAAACAATAGATTATTAAAAACAGACATTGATAGATCTTGAAATTTTGGATCAAATTGCATATGCCTTAAGACTTATTTCTTCAAAGTCACTCAACGCTTTACAAAGATTTGGGACAGCAAAGGTACGGAATCATACACAATTGCTTATCAAACCAAATAACTCTCATCCAAGAGTGAACAAATATTGACTTGCAAGCTTGTCGGCACAACGCAACAATTTTGTGTAGTAAATAAAGGTTACAAAATAATGAGCAAAGGCTCTTATTTATAGAAGCTCAAAGGAGTAGGCAACCCTAAAATCTCCTTGAGCTAACACTTAGTTCTTGCCAATGTGCAAGGTTTATTCCTAGGTCTAAAAGTAGGTAACCTAGCAGTTAACTGAAAAGCTACATCAGTTAACTGAAACTAAACTAAAAGAGAACTCCAAATACAGAAGAGCCTCCAAAATAGAGACCCACAATTAATGGGATCTAACATGCATGATCAGTGGGACAGTGAGTTAACTTGGAAAGAGGCATCAAGTTAACTCCTATTGCCATAAATGATAAATGCTATTTTGGAGGGTAAGACGTCCTAACTGGGTGTTATACACCACATCACCACTAGTCAACAGTTCTTCTAGCCAGTTGTTGACTTCTTCTACCTCTGGACAATTAATGTTGATATTCAATAATCTTTGCAGCTGCATCATCCAACTTTGTTGACATGACTGCAATCTTACTCAACTCACAACCAGCAAGGTCAATGCAAAAACTGCCACGGATGAGATCCTGGAACTATGTTTGCACCTTGGCTAGCTCAATGTATGCACCTCCTTCGTGTTGGTAAAGGCAAGGGATGGATGTTACCAACAGTCTTACAAACTTGATAACACCTACCACCATCTGACGGTACTCAATCAGTTCCACAAAGTTGGTATCATAGGCTTTCACCTTGTGTGCAAGCTGTTCTTTCCAAGCGAAAAGATATTGCTTGTTCTCCTTTGTGGTAACTGAATTGTATGCCATTTGCAAGTCTGAGGAAGTGATCTCATCCCTATGCCTCTTCTCTATTGTGTGTTGCTTTGATTGTTGAATCTCCACGCGAAGTTCATGAGCTCTGTTCCTTAGCTGGTACAGTTTTGTAACTATACACCGGCCTCTGACAACCAATTCTTCCACTTGATTTCTCAAGTGTTTTCCATATAGGATCAGTTGGTGGTGATTTTGTTCCACAGGAAGGTCCAGCATCTCTTGAGGCAAGGCAAAGATGTTTGGTGTACTGTGCATCAAGCTAGATATATATAATCTTAGTTGTTGGTTTTCAGCCTTTAAGGCTGCTTTGTCTTTGTCATCCTTTTCCATTGTTTCTTGGACACTTACTAATGCAACTTCTCCACCTAATGAGTGGCCTTACTAAGGTTGACCTTCAATAAGGTGAAGTCATCAACCTCTACCTCATGTGCATTCTTGTCTTTAGGTGGCAAAGTTGTCTCTATGACAATTTCATTATCAGCATTCTTTCCTACATGGACCTGCTTCTTCAGCTTCTTTATTGGCATGTCTTGAGGGACATGGTCAAATTCCATGAAGCCCAGTTGGTAGGACGACCTCTTTCTTTTCCTTCCTAGAAGATTCTCAAGCTAATGGTCAAATTCCCTGAATGCTTGACGAATGGGATTGTGTTGCAGTGTTGTGTGGTGGCAAATCCAAGTCAATGGGGACCGGTGACTGCTGCGGTGGTGGTGAAGTGGGAGGCTCTGCTTCCACCTTTGGTACTGCATTGGTTGCTACTATTTCCATCATTGGCTCTGTCTCAACTGTAATTCTCTCAATTATTGGCTCAGCTGCAACTGTTTCCACGACTGGCTCAACTATGTCTGTGGCTGTCTCCACATGTACCTCTTGTCGATTTATATCAACAATCGGTATTCTTCCCCTTGTGTGTCTTGACATTTTGGCCCCTTTTGGAGGGTTACTCCATTTTTTCTATCTCGGCTTAGCTCTTGATGTGGAAGGTAGTGAAGGATGAACCGGTGGCGGCTCTGTGCGAAGAATTACTACCTTGTCTTCTTATTGTCCAAGTAGAGCTAGCTATTTCTGACAACTCTGCTTGACCTTTCCTCAATAGATGTACTTTCCTTGGCATACCAGTCTATAGCTCAAAGTGGTTATGCATCAACTTGATCTATGAAGAATGAGGGAAGAATACCTTCCCCATCATCATCGGATAAGCCTTCCACATCCTCTGACATGAAGTCAACAATTTGTGGAAGTGTGAATCGGCTGTAGTTGTGTCTTCTCACTTCAAGCTCATCGTCTTCACAGTTTACCCAATAGTCCTCCATGGAAGACTCGTGTGAAGAGCATTGCTCAAGGTGTGCTATATAGTGACCCCGAGGATCATACGACCGTCTCTCGATGAGGTACTTAAGATTAAGTCTCACCATCTTGTGGTCTATGGCCTTAGCATCCGCCACTGTCTTGCACCTGTAAAGTCCCATCTCAAAAGGAAAGTTTGCGTCCGTCTTGCGTTTATTACACAGATGAGAATGTACCTCGAACAACTGACGTAAGAATTCCATGAAGACCACCCTATCTGAAGGATAGCGGGGTAACATGGTAGGATGACCCTTGTATCCATATACGCGTATGTAGGTGAAGGTGGGGAACTGGATGAACCAATCCGCCCAATCCACCATTGCCTCCTTGGCTATTGGTGATATTCATTTATGCATCTCATGATCGAGGTCTCTCACGGTGTGCATTAGGAAGAGATCATTTATCCACTTGAAATGCCTTTCTGCTTGTGTGAACTCAAGTCGCGGGAAATGCTTGTGGACCTTTAGCATACCCAAAGTTCCCACTGTGTTTAATGCTCTGAACTGGCCTTGGAAGGCAATCAGATATACAAGATATGAGCACATGTGAAACTTGTGAGCCTCTAAGAATTCGGTCATTTGCTTGTGGAGCGTATCACTGATGACAGCGGGCCAGTCATAATGTTCCCTATTGCTTACAATTTTGGCAATGACATAGTACATCCATGACTAAAATTTGTTCCCCTCCTCTTGACCAGTGATGCGGTTGAGTAGAGTGATCATCACTACATACTCATCCCTGAACTCTCCACATCTTACATTCTTGGATAAGTTGGTCTTCTTTCATTTAAGCCATTTTTCGGCCATTCTCTTCTAACACTTGTCTTTCAACGCATCGAATTCCTTTTCGCATTCTTTCATGGATATGTCCACATTTGCCGCACATGGTGGAATGGCAAAGCACCTTTCAATATCCCTCAGCTTGAGGCTGCATATCACTCGCCCATCCACTGAACGAATCTCCCGTGGGTAGGATTGTAATGCTTAATACAAGCTATTACAAATTCTACGCTTTGTGCTATGATGGGGATTGATGCTACCTCAAGCAGTTTGGATTGCTTGATGTTATGTAATGTGCATTGGTCTATGCCTTCCAACTTTTCTGAGTCAACCTTTGGGTGTACCTGATGCAGATCGGTGTCTATCGTTTTTAGGAAGTCATGAACCAAGACCGTTTTGGTCTTGTATTCGTTTTGGGAGAACTGCATTCTGAAAAACTTAAAGATTGACTGTGCACACAATACTGTTCAGGCAACTTTTCTCAAAACCCTTAAAAATAGCCCCTACTGAGAAGTATTTTTTTGAAAAAAAAATTGATACTTGGGTATTATAGGCACTTCAAAGTTGAACAAACCCAGTTTGTTTGATTTTCAAAATTGTGACTTTTTCAGGAAAACCCTAAAAATAGGGGCAGCAAGGTTACTGTTTCTGGCAAAATCCAACACGTGGGTTTTGTTGAAAAAGTTATGCTGATCATACCCAGAAGGTTAGATCTGTGAATAGCCTTTGTTTATTTGGAGATGCGAGAAGATCTAAGACAATAATAGAGGAAAAAGACAAGAAGAAGTTTGGAAGTTATCAACTGCCTCTCTCGACCTTCAAGAAAATTATGCCTGAAGATACAACCTCTAATAGATTGTTCCTCTATGCAACTGATCTTCAAAAATATGAAGAACAATGAAAACCCCTTTGCCAAATCTTCAAAAGACATCTTGGAGAGAAAATAACTATTCTTGGCTTCAACCTGCAAAGAAAGATGTTGAATTATGATGCCTAGGCTTGATATATAGTGATTGATGTTGAATGCATCAAGTTTGGGCGCCAACACATGATGGAGGAGTCAATTACCTTGATCTAGAGTTCACAACATTGATTTCCATTAACTTGGGGACGTTTTAGACATAGAAAGGCTTCAAAAATATCCTAACTTCAGTCAACTGGATCTATGTTGACTTTAGGCATCCAAGTTGAGGATTTGAAGATATTTTCACTCTTTTTCATAGTGAAGTGCCTCTATTTGATCCTCAATTCCAATTGATCAGTTGATCTTCAGGTGTTGCTGATAGATCCATTGCTGAGATGGAACAACTCTGATGAAGTGTGTCTGGGAGCTGCAAAGCTCAAAACCTGAGTCTGATGCCTCTGATTCTTGGGCTCCTTTTCCCAAGGAGGTGCATTTTTCACCAAACTTAGTCAATTTCTTGAGTGTTCTTCAATTCCATCCAGTTTGACCCTCCGTGCTCTGATCTGAGATCACCAATGACTGATGAGTCTGACGATCTTGCTGAAACATGGGATGAATAACCAGTTTAGCCTTGGAAAGAATGACTGGCTTCACGAATCCTGAAAGTTGATTTAGGTGCCTCAAAAGCTTGGGCGCCCTTGGCCTGCAGGGGCACCTTTGACCTTTTGACTTGTTATTTTCAGTTTGCAAACTTTCACGGATGGTCCCAGTTTGATCTCTATCGTCAAATGCTTGATTTGTCTGTTGTCTTCACTAACGGTGTCATTGTTGAGATTGATCAAAATGAAGGTCATCCTGGAGGCCACTGAGCTTACATACTACATCTGATTGCCCAAAAAGCTGGGCACCTATTTCTAGGAAGATGCATTTTCCTTAAAACCTTAGTCAATTTTTCATGTCTTTCATCTCACCTTCACCTTTGGTGTTTTCTGCTTTATCTTCTTCTGCAAACGCTTGACAAGTCCTATGAACATGCAGTTGGATTGATCCCAAAGCTGAGAGAGTGTTGAACAAATGCCTTGTAGAAAGCAGTTGTTGAAAACCTCATCAAGTGACTCAAAATGAAGGGCGCCCATGGCCAGCAGGGGCACTTTTGCCTTGATGTGCACTAATTGATCCTCCATTTTGCATGCTCTAATGATCAACAGTTGTTGTTGTTTGATGTGTCTTGTAGGCTAGCGAATAGGTTCATTACAAGGCTGAGCTGATGCCGGGGACATCACCTGAAGACATGTTCATTCAAAAGTGACATCTGGATCATCTTGTTCTTGGGCGCCCTTGGCCAGCAGGGGCACTTTATCCCATGTTTGACTACCATTTTTTATAGTATTTACTTGCAGCATCTCGTGACTTCACTTACGTTTGTCGGTGATCGATTAATCAGGTGACCTTGCTTGACGAGTCACCGAAAAGCCATCAGAAACACGAAGGAGATGATTGCATTGGTAAAAGTTAATGAATTCCTTTGACCCTTTAACTTCAAGGGCGCCCCTAGCCAACAGGGGCACTTTTAGCTGTGGTTTCATCATTTTCTTTGAAAATCTTCATCTCTTCGTGCTTCTCGTTCGCCGTGTAGCTTGACTGGTTTGAGCATTGTCGTTAACAACGTGGACGTGTGCATTCTAGCAATCACCTTTACCATGTTGCGTGTACGGGTGTTGGAAAAATGACTGAGGCATTTGACTGCATAGCCTTCTTCTGGTAGCAAAGCTTAGTCAACTTTCAGCATTTTTCACTTTTGAAAATCTCCTCTGACGCAAAGCATCTTTTTGAGCATTTTCGCCATGGATTCTTCGTTGAAGCTTTCGAGGCTTAGATTTCACCACTTGGTACTGGCCATTCTGCCATTAATAGCTACGGAGGTCCTAACTTTCTTCTTGAAAAATGAAAATAGACCCACCAAAGTAAAACAAACTTTTTGGTGATTTTGACTTGACCAGAGTGATCGTGAAGCCAATTTATCCTATCAAAATCATTTTCAACTAATTCTTGAAAAGTCCTATTTTTAGGGGTTTTCCTAAAAACAAGGGTTTGAAACCCTAATTGTCAAATTTTTAGAAATTTGCAAGTATCTTCCTTGACACAAACCCACAAAAAGCCTATGTTTTGTTTGACCTAAAATAGACTTTTGGCAACAATTTGCATGATTTAGCTCATTTTAAGCAAAATGTCTTATTGAAGCAAAAATTTATTATGGGTACAACAAACTATTTAGTTTAAATCTTTAATTTAAATTTGGTATATCACATGTTTCTTCTTTTTGTCATCTGTTTTCCCGCGTTTCCTCTCTTGGTATGCAAGGATTTTAGTTCTTCCCTTTACCATGCTCCCCCTCTGGTATTTTTATTTTTCCTTTGATACAAATATATATAGAGATATACTCTTATATATATAGATATCAAATTGTTCTGGTGCTTTTGTAAGATGCAGTGTTTGTTTGCTCATGTTTTTTTCTTGTTTTTATTATTTTTGATTTTTTTTTAATTTTGTTGCTTCTTTGTCTTTATTGCTCTTACTCTCTAACAAGCTCTTCCTTATTTACTTTCGTTTTTTGACATTTTATCACTTTTATCTTCTTGGTATGTAATTATATATAAGCTCTATGATTATATGTGCTATTATGTAATAATTATAATTTTGTTTTCTTTATTTCACATTCCCTTTATTGTTTTGACTTTATCAATTTCTACTTTATATATAATTACTTATTAATTTATTTTTCAATTGGTTATTCACTTTCATTATTTTTATTTTTTATCTTTATTTTTAACCATTCCGATTGCTTTATCTTTTGGCCATTCCTTCCTTGTTTTGCTTGTTTAATATTTATACTTGCTTGAGTATTGCAATTTTCCAATATAGTTATCAAACCTTGATGATGGATCATGTAGTATGATCCAAAATGTCAAATTCTTAAATAATTTAGCATAGTTTTATATAGAGAAATTGTCTACAAAACTTACTTGTTTTCATAAAAGTTGGAAAAGGATTACAATCTTCCATATCGAACTTCATTAAGATTTCCTTTGCATACTTTGTTTGAGAGATGAAGATTTTATCTTCCTTTTGAAGAATATCAACTCCAAGATAATAACGAACTCTCATGTTAGTCATCTCAAATGTTTTCTTTAATTGTTCTTTGATAGTATCTATATTATGCTAACTGTTCCCAGTAAGGTCTGAAGAGCACAAACTTATACTAAGAAGGATGGGGTGAATTAGTATAAGAATGTAATGTCTCATAGGCTTCGGTGGGTGATGGTCCCCACCCTGGTACTCGTAAGCCTTCAGTGGGTGATGGTCCCCACCCTGGCACCCGAGGTCTCCTCTCCTAGTGTTCGGTGGTTGTTCGGTGGTGCCCTGTCGCTTAGCCCTTAACATTGGTTAGGTGCCATTCATCACTACTTCGAGCTTTTGGCGCAGTGGTTGCTTAACTTGGTATCAAAGTCGAGGTCTTGAGGTCGAGACTCTTTGGGGCGAGTGGACTGTAATGTCCCATAGGCTTCGATGCATGATGGTACCCACTTTGGCGCCTGAGGTCTCCTCTCCCAGTGTCTGGCGACAGTTCAGTGGTGCTCTGTCGCTTAGCCCTTAATGCCGGCTAGGCGCCATTCACCACTAGTCCAAGCTTTTGGCATAGTGGTTGCTTAGCTTACTACTTGATTCGTAGAGTAATCTTGCCAACCATTTTCTATCTTCGGTTGCCATGCTTCAATCTTAAAAGTTAATTTCTTGAATTACCCAAAGGCTGGTAGGAACTTTGGCTCTGATACCACTATAATGGCCTACCCTATTCTGAACTTCCTTCACCCAATTTAATAACTAAATCTTTTAACCAAAACACCAATTGACCCTTTCAAGCATTTTGTCCAACAGTTTGGTTGAATAAAGTTTTAAACTTGTTTCCAATTTAATTTAATGCTTGAATAATCACTTCAGTTTTAATGATTCTAATCAATTCATTACCATTCCACGTGCAATGCAGGGATATGCATAACAAACAATGAATACACAGCTGATATAATGAACTCAAAACTCGATTATTAAATAATGCATTACAAAGTTACATACATAATGTTATCGATAAAGCTCTGCTGACCTCTTAGAAAATAAAAAGGAATTCCCCTGAAGACTTCGAATTCCTCCATTGTGTAATAGTTCCAACTTGTTGCTTGTTTGGTTGGCTCACATTCAAATATATCTAGCATACTCCATGTTAATTCCCACACAATATATCTGTTCACCTTTCTATGTGTTTGTTAGAGTCACACAACTCCCCTTCTGACTATCACGCTTCCCAAGAAGGAGACCCAACCTCACAATAGGTGTTGGCTCTTGAATTCAAGGTGATGATGACGTGTCTATTTTTTATTTGTATTACAATTTGCAATAACCTAACCTTGAATACTCGACACAACTAATGCCTCAGTATATAGCGTTGTCCACAAACCCATGTTGGATTCCAAATACCATGAACCCTTTTAAGAATATTGTATTTCATTTAGAATGGCAACAGGATGGCGGCACTGTTTCATTTCACAATAATTGCGACTCATTCAAATAGGTTGCGCTAGAAATAAATCTTCAAACATTAGCCAAAGTAAATAAAATGTGATGTCCCCTTCTAATTAGGCACTCGTACGTCAGTAGATTAGCCTATCATGTCGACCCTCGTAGGCTAATGGTTCTGGATAGAGGGTCACTTGGACGGGCACTTGGTCGTCAAACTTCAGTGTTGATCTCCGGAGTATGGTGGTTGGGTGAATTGTTGCATTTGGCATGATACTGGTGCTTAATTTAATGATATTCACCTTTTATTTCACCATCCGCGGCCTAGGGACCATGTGTCTTTAAAATGAAGGGGTCACTTTATATTTTAAAGTTACTATTCATTTATAAAATGAAAAAGATATAACTTAAGTGAATAGTGCTCACTTTAATGAATAGTGTTTCAATGTAAATTTATAAATAGCTTGAGGAAAAGTTTGACCCTTTTCATATGATGATCATTTTCCTTGAAGAAAACTTTGGAGTGAAGCTTGGAGGAAAAAGGAGGCTAGGGTTTCCTGATTTCTTGTAGTGAGTGAGCCTAGTGGGGCTTGGTTCTTCACTTGGAGCTGCTTGAGGGTGTGAAACACCACCTTAAGGTTGCTGATCTGTTATTTGCTGCTTCTTTGGAGATCTACGTTGTTGTTTGGAGGTTGTTTTTGAGCTATTTTCTGAGTAAGCTTGGCGGCCATGGTCTCCATTATTGTTTATATAGGAGCTGTTCGGTTTTGAAGCATTTTGGGACTGTTTTTTGAAAGCTACAGCCAACTGCTTTTTCTTGAGGGTTTGTAACAGCAAAAGAAAAATAAAACGCCTCTCTTTGGCGGCTGCAATCACTCTTAAAAGGGGCGCCCCGATCTTAGGAAGCTTGCCATGTGAGACTTTGGCGGGAGAAGCTCATCCTTCAAGAGCAATCAACATTTTATTAGGGGCGGTTACTGTAGCAAGTCACTATTCATAGTGATGTTTGGATGTAAGTTAAAGTATTGTAAGACCCCTCCGTTTTGCTCTTTTGATTGAACAGTGTTCTATTGGTTATGTCTTATTTTTCTGTTAAGTGTTTTGGCTTAGAGCTCAGTTGCTACTTGATCGTATCTGTAAGTGATGCAAATGTTATATATTGGTGTGATGGTGTAATTTTTTGATGTTATCATTATGTCATGCTTTGGATTAGCATAGTGGTTAATTGAATTAATGATGTTTATGCTTTTGATCATATTAATGATGTTAGATTCGTCAATCAGTAATACTGTATTGGTGAAGGGGACGGATCGCATCACTCGCTTGCGAGCGCCCTACGATTCCGAGATTTCCTCTTCACAGTGTGCATTTTATGCTGTTCATATTATATGTTGTTGTTTACTTGATTTACAGGTTGACAGGTACAGGACATCGACTCCACCTGGTTTCACAGGTTGGAGCGTGTTCAATGCCAACGGTATTCGATTGAGAGATAGTAGCTAGGTTTCTATACCAAGTCGTCACCCTAGTCCTTGTATGTCGTCAGTTGTTTGTCAGGTTGTGTTGTTTTGATTATCGTTCCCTCTCTTCGTTATTTAATTGCAAGTTAAATTGGGTGATTTAAATGGCTTGAGGTATTTAAGTTGTTGAGTAATGTAATCTGGAAGTATGTTGAAATGTAATTGATTTTATTATTAATTTAATTTAATTAATAAATAATTTAATCGTTGATTAAATTTATTTATTGATTAATTAAATTTATGATGTTGAAAGAATTTAATTATTTATGTTGAAGTTATTGTTATTTTGTTGAATTTGAAAATAAAGAAAATGCATGAAAGTCAATTTGTGAAATTTGGAATTTAAACATTGAAAATGATTAAAAGTCAAATTAGAAGTTTGAATTCAAAAAAAAATTGAAGAAATTAGATATTTTCTATTTTCTGTTTTCAAAAATTTATTACAGTGGTTGAATGAGTTATTTTTTTGGAATCTTGCTTATTATTGAATTTTTGCTTCACATTTTGGGGGATAGAAATTTTTTTTAAAAGATTGAAATGGTAGAGAGGAGGAATTTTGCATTTTGTGGATTGTTGGGAGGAACTGGAACCTAAAGAGGGATTTGTGTACCCATTAGCATCTTCTATGGGAAACCAGGTTTTCTTCATATTTAATTTATTTTATTTGGATAAAATTTATAGATTATGTTTGGAAAAATAGAAAACCCATGTTGAAATTTGGGTTGGTTGCAAAAATCTCTTCATTGGAAAAATAGTTCTTCAAAAAAAACCTTGTGTTTTTGGTTGCAATTAACTGTTTTGAAAATAAATTTCTCAATTTGTTTTCCAAATCGAAAAAAGAAAAGAAAAAGATAATCAATGTATTCTTGTATATATATATATATTTACTTTGGGTTGTTAAGGTATGCTCTTAAAATGTTTGTTTTATGCCTGGGTGAAGCGCGGATTTTGAGAAATCCGCAGGTTTTGCAATGGGAATTATTTTTTTATTTTTTTAAATTAAAAAAAAAAAAAAATTTCGTTGGGGGTTGAGGCCCCCCGCACCCCATGGGGGCGGGACCAACAACCCCGCTCCCGACTCCTGGTAGCAATGGTAGCCGCCACCCACAGTGAGGGGTCAGTTGTGTTCACACAGCCGGTCGACCGCCCAAAGCAGCCACCTCCGCCCTCCGCCGCCATGAAACCGCCGCACCGCCTCTGCTTCAAACCCGCGCCCAACATAAAAATCACGGTCGGAGAACAGTTGCCGCCCAAACCTAAACGCGACACGCGACTCGAAACGGTCGACGCCCTTCCCTCCACCATTTCCTTGTGCACGCGGCCCAAAAATAGCCGCCCCTGCCCTAAAGGAAAACGCGCGGACCGAGGAAGGATTGGGTTTTTTTCAAAAAAATATATATATATATTTTTTTATATATATTTATTATTTTTATAATATATTAATTTAATATTAAAATATGAAGATATTTCATATTATATTAATATATTATTAAGTAATAATAATTATATATAGTGGTTATGGTTATTTCTTTAATATATATATATATATATATATATATATTAAATGGGGAAATTGAATAAAAGCATGATTATGTTGTAATTGGGAAATTTTGTTAAAGTAATTTGTTAAATGGTTGAATTTTCGATCTTATTTTAAAATGATATTTATTCTAGAATAAATAATTGATTTTAGAGTAATGGATGGGTAAACGGATTTTAAGGGATAAGGAATTGTTTTAAAATAATATATGGAAGGGCGGATAATGAATTTAAAAGAAAGGTGTTAAATTTAATTGAGGAAATGGAAAATAATTAATTGGAATTAAATTATTGTTTTATTTTTTTTAAACATTATTTTAAAGGAGATTTAGTTATGATAGTAAATAATACGTTTTCAAGTCAAGTTAATTATTTTCGAACGGCTCTATTGAAATTGGGAAACAATGGTTATTTTAAAAGCAACGTATTTTGAATTATATTGTAAATGGTTGAATTTTCATTATTTAAATGCAAGTAAGGAAATTAAATAAATGTTGATAATTTCTTCCTTATCTAAAGAGACGTATGTTTTAATCAAATTTATTGAACAATAGATTACTGATATTAATAAGGGAAATGGATTTCAAATGTTATATCTTGCAAAAGGAATAATTATTTTAAACGATATCTTATGAATTGATGAAGTAACTGCTTAATCTCATCATTATTTTCATGCAATTAAGGATTAGATATTTGTTTAAATTTTATCAGTTGTCTAGAAGAGACGCTATTAGATCAGATTTATTAGTGGTATAAATCACTGAATGTTGTTCAAGGAAATGGATTTAATATATCCAATTAGTTTAATTCCTCGCAACTTGCCTTCGTGATTATTTCCTTTGAGTCATGTTTTGGGGAAATGGGTTAAGTGTATTTAATCTGTAAGTCTTCCAGAGGACCCTAGAGGTTGGGGGTTGTCGTCTTGTGATGTCCATTGTTTGTTAATTCCCTTGGGAAGTGCATGGTGTATGGCCAGTATTTACCTGGTTTCTTCGAACGGGGATATTTGTGTGCCTCCTGTGAAAGGAGTGGTGTAGAAACCCCTTCTCTTACTGTTTCTGAAACTGTTTGTTTTTGCTTGTTTTGAGTGTTTTGAGTTTTTTTTTTTTTTGTGTTTTTGCATACAGAGATAAAATGCGATTTGGAAAGGGAATGCTAGTAAAAATTAAATAAAATATTATGAAGCTAGAACTGGTAGAAATCACTTGATATTTTATTGCCAGATTGTCTATTGATCTTCTAGGCTTATTACATCTGAGATCGGATAACATGCAAATTAAAAAGCAACAACATATGTGTGAATAAAACCTAATTATTGCACCAACCTGAGATGCCCATGAAAAGGTACGGCCATCAAGATAATCACTTCTCCCTTCGTTTAGTGTTTGCAAATGAGTCCAGAAGAATATGTGCCCTTATTGATGAAGTCAGAATGCTCAAAGAATAGGCGCTTTGCCCAATGTGTAAAGTACGGCCTTGTACTGGCAAGTACGCCCCTGCAGCAGCAAGTACGGCTCAGCAATAGCAATACTGGATCTGTACGGCCCTTGAAAGAAGTGTCCAGCACTTGGAAAATGGATGCCTAAAAGACAAACCCTTCCTAGAAGAGTTTCAATCCAAAACCCTGAAGATAACTCAAATGGTGAAGCTCTGTAATAACCTCTGGATGAAGCTATCTCTCTGACAAGCAATAGATCAACTGCTATTTCACAGCCTCTGAATTGCAGACACTGAAGATGGTTCGTTCTCCAATGCAGAATGAAAACTGGAACCCTTGGCTTTGTTCTCAGAAGAAGCACTTAGCAAAATTCGATTTTCATAACATAATCTCTTTCTCACAATGAAAAACCCTTATATTCTCAAGAGGGTCGACTTTTCTCAAAAAGACATCATTTAAATAAAAGTCGAATTCTTCTTTTAATATTTCCATAGTTTCGAATGCACTTTTAATTATAAAATATAATTAAAAAGTGGCCCCTTCTTCATGTTGGTCGACCCCTTCCTTTAAGTCACTTAAGTTATAATATTTACTTATATTATAACTTTATAATATAAGCCTTAAAATAATTAATATTTATTTTAGCAAACAAATATTAATATCTCTCTCGAAATAGGTCCAAATGATGAACCGTCTGAAGCCAGGTGATAAGTGACTAAATCCGCATACGACCAAACCATACTGCTAAAAATAGCAATTCAGGCAAATGGTGTCCGAATGATCCCGAACGGAAGCCAACTGGTAAAGCTCTGACAACCGAAGCCAAGCCAAGCTCCATCAAGACCCTCTATCCATCTTATCAGCCTATGAGGGTTGCATAATAGGTTAATCATAAGCTTTGAGAGATGTCAACTGGAAGGGGACATGACAGTCCGCCCCTCCTGAAATTGCTTGTCCTCAAGCAATCTCAACTCCGGATGCTGCAGAATATCCTCGCTCTCCCATGTAGCATCCTCCACTGGCAAATCTCTCCATTTCACCAAATATTCCCTGATAGTCCTCCTACGCAACTGTCTCTCTCTGTACTCCAGGATAGACTCAGGTACTAGAATCAACTTTCCCTCATCATCTAAGGGAGGTAAAACTGCCGAAGGTACCACACGGTGTCCCAACGCCTTCTTGAGACGTGACACATGAAAAACATTGTGGACCTTGCTCTCCGCAGGAAGCTCTAGCTCGTAAGCCACCTCTCCAACACGCCTCAAGATCCTGAAAGGACCATAATATCGTGGTTTAAGCTTCTCTGAACCACTCTTCCTAAGAGTAGATTGACGGTAGGGTTGCAGCATGAGGTAAACCATGTCCCCCACCTCAAAAGACCTCTCTGTCCTCTTCTGATCTGCATACTGCTTCTGCTGATTCTGTGCCTTAGCAATATTCTCCTTGAGAGCCTTCATAGTGTCCTAACTCTCCTGCAATAAATCTCCAGCACTCGGCACTCTACTGTCGCTCAGTAGCAAATCCAGAAAGCTTGGCGCCTCATAACCGTACAACGTCATGAAGGGGGACATCTGTATGGTCATGTGGAAGGTAGTATTACAGCAATACTCACACAGATATATCCACTTGACCCACGCCTTTTGCTGCCCTGCAATATAGTTCTTGAGGTAACCTTCCACCCATTTATTCACTATCTCCATCTGACCATCGGTCTGCGGGTGGTAACTGGTGCTCGGTGTAAGCTCGGTCCCACACAGTCTAAACACCTCCTACCAAAAGTGACTCAAGAACTGACTATCCCTGTCGCTCACTATGCTCCGAGGCAACCCATGTAGTCTGAATACCTCACGGAAGAAGACCTCTGCTACCTGTGTAGCTGTGTAGGTGGTGGTAATCGGAAAGAAGTGGGCATACTTCGTCAGCCGATCCACAACTACATATATACAATCCCGTCCTTGGGCTTTAGGCAAGCCCATAATGAATTCCATTGACAAGCATTCCCACTTCCTGTCAGGAATCGGAAGTGGCTGCAATAATCCTGCCGGATACGTGTTCTCCTGCTTGTTCTGCTGACAAACAGGGCACTCACGCACATACTGAAGAACATCTGCCTTAAGTCCTTTCCATGTGAATCTCTCCCGAATCTGTCTATACGTTTTGAAGTACCCGGGATGTCCTGCTGTAGGTACATCATGAAAGGCTCGCATGATAATGTTCTTCATCTCTGATCTCGGAGTCAAATAAATCCTGTTCTTGTAAATGATCAAGTCATTCACAAGCGTGTATCTGGTGTCAACCATCGATCCCTCAACAATACTGGATGCCCAAGTATCCTTGGCATACTCTGCCGCAATCAAATGCCTCCAATCCACAGTAATGTGAACCATAGAGTTCAGATAAGGCCTGCGTGAGAGGGCGTCAGCCACTACATTCTGGGTGCCTTTGATATAAGAGATATCAAAGTCATATGCATGCAATTTATTCACCCACTTATGCTGACGATCATTGAGATCTCGCTGCCCCAGGAAATTCTTCAAACTGTTGTGGTCAGTTTTAATGCAGAACTTACTGCCCATGAGATATTGCCTGAATTTTGCCAAGGCGTGCATTATAGCTAGCATCTCCTTATCATAAATACTGTAGAGCCTCTCTGGCCCTCTGAGTTTACGGCTCTCATACACAATAGGATGCTTGTCCTGCATAAGCACCGCTCCAATGCCCTCACCAAAAGCATTGCACTGAAGCTCAAAAGGTTTCGAGAAGTCTGGCAGTGCCAACACTGGACACGTAGTCATCAGCTCCTTGAACCTCACAAAACACTCCTGTGCCTCAAGAGTCCAACAGAATGCACCTTTTTTCAACAAATCCGTCATAGGTGCTACATGTCGTGAATAACCACTCACAAATCTGCGGTAGAAACCACACAATCCAAGAAATCCTCGTAGCTGTGTAAGGTTCGCCAGAGTAGGCCAATCTATAATAGCACGGATCTTCTCAGGATCCATCCGCACTCCCTCTGCACTGATAATATGACCTAAGTATAACAATTCGGTCATTCCCAAATCACATTTGGATTCCTTGGCATACAAGGACTCCCTCTCAAAAATACCGAGTATTGTTTCTAAGTGATCCAAATGCTCCTGCCATGTCCTACTGTATATCAAGATGTCATCGAAGAAGACAAGTACATATCTCCTCAACTGCGAATGAAAGACCCTGTTCATGGTGGACGGAAACGTCGCAGGCGCGTTGGTTAGCCCAAATGGCATCACCACAAACTCAAAGTGTCCACAATGACAACAGAAAGCAGTCTTCTCAACATCCTGCTCACGAACTCTGATCTGGTGATATCCTGACCTCAAATCTATCTTCGTGAAATAGCATGCACCATGGAGCTCATCAATAAGCTCATCTATACGAGGTATTGGGTACCTGTTTTTGATAGTATTCTTATTCAGGACTCTGTAATCTATGCACATGCGAAGGGTGCCATCCTTCTTCTTCACCAGAACAACTGAAGAAGCGAATGGTGATTTACTAGGTCGAATGTGACCCATAGCAAGCAACTCCTTGATAGTCTTCTCTATCTCATCCTTCAACCTCTTAGGATGCCTGTAAGGAGTAATCATGATGGGCTTGGCGCCCTCCTCAAGCTCTATAATGTGCTCAATGCCCCTGTCTGGAGGTCTCCCTGGCGGAATATCACTAAATACCTTCTCATGCTTGACTCTCAACTGCTAAATGTCAGGATGATACTCAATCTTGTGCTGTCCCTCCTGTATAGGTGCCAATGTGCACTCGGCAGCCCACTCTACCATGTCATGTCGCATGAGCCTCTCCATCCGACGAAAGGAAATAGTCTTGACATTGCTGTCCCGAATGGCCTTCAGGATATGTGTCTTCCCATCCACATCAAAACGAATCTCCATGTCTTTGAGACGAAGAGTGACTTCCTCAAGGGAATGAAGCCACTTCATGCCCAAGACTAAATCGATATCCCCCATGTTCACCACGTAATAATCAACCTTGAACTCATAGGTGTTCAAGGACAAGGGGAGATCCTTAATCATTCGATCACACCTGAGAGTGTAACCCTCTGCCACCTTAACTCTAATGCCTTCGAACTCCTCGGTAATGAGTCCACGCTTCTCCACAAATCTAGTATCGATAAAATTGTGGGTGGCTCCTATACAAGAAGGGTAATGACCCTTTGTCCTGCCAAAACTCCATGAAGTCTGAAAGAACCTTCCTACTGAATGCTAGATAGTCGTGCCTCCTGAATCTGAAGCTCTGACTCTGCCTCCGCCTTAGGCTCTGAAGCCTCTGACTCTGACTCCTCAGAACTCTCCTGCTGTTCGGAACTCTCAAATTCTGACTCCTCGTAATAAGCCCACATCACTCGATTTGCCTTGCCCTTAGGCCGCAAAGGACAATCATGGTTGGTATCATAGGGACCTTTGCAGTAGAAGCAAAGCTTCTTCCTGCATAGATCATTAAGAGCCTCGCGATCCAAGGGTGGTGCTACTGATTTTCCCTTTGAATCATTCTTAAAATCTGATTTCTCTTTGTTAAAATCTGATTTCTCTCTATTTTTGTTGAAGCCCTTATTGTCCCTGAATGAAGAATTGTTTCTGGAGTTGAATTTGCTGGATGGTGCTGCAAGTTCCATACTACGTGCCTTCCTCATAGCTTCCTGTAGCGAACGCGGATCAAATGCCTTGATCCAACCTCTCAAGGGTTCCAACAATCCTTCAACGAAGAGCACAACTATACGCCTCTCTGATATGTCGGTAACCATCATAGACAATTTCTAAAATTCACTAATATAACTCTCCAGGTTGCCAATCTGCCTAAGTTGGGCCAAATCTCTGAAGTAAACTTCTGGGTCCTTTTTATCAAAGAGATCTACCAATCTTTCCACGAACTCCTGATAAGTGGTAATACGATCGTGCTGCAGGGTCACCATTCCCTGATACTACCAATCATGAGCTGCTCCTTCTAAATGTAACGTGGCAAACTTGATTGCCTCTTCCTTAGAGATAGGTCGAAGTGTCAAGAAAGTGTCTAGCCTATGAATCCAAGATTGTGCTGTTACCTTGCCACTGCCATCAAAATAGGGTAGGTTGATCTTGCTGGAGGCATGCTTCAAGTCTCTATTTTGGTTTCGAGGCCTATTCCCCTATTGAGACCTATAATATTCAACTCTCGAATTCACAAATCAATCAAAATGCATGCGCTCGCGCACTTGTGGTGTCAATATATCCCACTCCTCGTTGGCTGCCATAACTGCATCAGCATATAATATGTTCCCAACCTCTTCAACATTCTCCTCAACCTGTTCTCCTCTTAGGAAAGTGGGTCTGGTAGGTCTATTCGCTGTTCGTGAAACAGTCCTGGGTACCCTCTGTGAACCTGCATCACTCCTGTCCTCATCACGATGTGGTGATGGTCTCCTTGGCGTACCTATCCTTTGTATAGCCATGGTCAACTGCTGTAATACATCAGTTACTTGCTACTAACCTGTCCGCAAATCTCTAAGAGTCTGTCTAACCTCTACATCTTCCTCCTGAGGATCTCGAGGAATCTCTGTCCTGTCACCCATGCCTGTATCCTGTATAGACGTTCCAGACGAAGAACCAGACTGAACACCTATCAAACCTATAGCCGTCTCACCTGCCGAAATAAGTGGTGGCTGCCAAGTTTTTTTGTTCTCCCTCTGATAATATCTCTTCTCTCTATCACTCTGGTGCATGAACAAAACGGTTTTCAAACCCAACAAGGATGGCAGGAAACCGCTCTGATACCACTGTAGAAACCCCTTCTCTTACTGTTTCTGAAACTGTTTGTTTTTGCTTGTTTTGAGTGTTTTGAGTTTTTTTTTTTTTAGTGTTTTTGCATACAGAGATAAAATGCGATTTGGAAAGGGAATGCTAGTAAAAATTAAATAAAATATTATGAAGCTAGAACTGGTAGAAATCACTTGATATTTTATTGCCAGATTGTCTATTGATCTTCTAGGCTTATTACATCTGAGATCGGATAACATGCAAATTAAAAAGCAACAACATATGTGTGAATAAAACCTGATTATTGCACCAACCTGAGATGCCCATGAAAAGGTATGGCCATCAAGATAATCACTTCTCCCTCCGTTTAGTGTTTGCAAATGAGTCCAGAAGAATATGCGCCCTTATTGATGAAGTCAGAATGCTCAAAGAATAGGCGCTTTGCCCAATGTGTAAAGTACGGCCTTGTACTGGCAAGTACGCCCCTGTAGCAGCAAGTACGGCTCAACAATAGCAATACTGGATCTGTACGGCCCTTGAAAGAAGTGTCCAGCACTTGGAAAATGGACGCCTAAAAGACAAACCCTTCCTGGAAGAGTTTCAATCCAAAACCCTGAAGATAACTCAAATGATGAAGCTTTGTAATAACCTCTGGATGAAGCTATCTCTTTGACAAGCAATAGATCAGTTGATATTTCACAACCTCTAAACTGCAGACACTGAAGATAGTTCGTTTTCCAATGCAGAATGAAAACTAGAACCCTTGGCTCTGTTCTCAGAAGAAGCACTTAGCAAAATTCGATTTTCATAACATAATCTCTTTCTCACAATGAAAAACCCTTATATTCTCAAGAGGGTCGACTTTTCTCAAAAAGACATCATTTAAATAAAAGTCGAATTCTTCTTTTAATATTTCCATAGTTTAGAATGCACTTTTAATTATAAAATATAATTAAAAAGTGGCCCCTTCTTCATGTTGGTCGACCCCTTCCTTTAAGTCACTTAAGTTATAATATTTACTTATATTATAACTTTATAATATAAGCCTTAAAATAATTAATATTTATTTTAGCAAACAAATATTAATATCTCTCTCGAAATAGGTCCAAATGATGAACCGTCTGAAGCCAGGTGATAAGTGACTGAATCCACAAACGACCAAACCATACTGCTAAAAATAGCAGGGGTGCCTCGCTGAGTGCCAAATACTGCTAAAAATAGCAATTCAGGCAAATGGTGTCCGAATGATCCCGAACGGAAGCCAACTGGTAAAACTCTGACAACCGAAGCCAAGCCAAGCTCCATCAAGACCCTCTATCCATCTTATCAGCCTATGAGGGTCGCATAATAGGCTAATCATAAGCTCTGAGAGATGTCAACTGGAAGGGGACATGACAAGTGGATTATAGGTTTTGTGCCTCCTGAGAAAGGAGTGGATTTTGTAATGTGTGCCTCCTTGTCAGGAGCGGTTTTGTTATTGTTGTTACCTCCAGTGTTTGGAGATGGTTTATCTTTGTTGCCTCCTGAGAAAGGAGTGGACGTGTTATCTTGTTTGTGCACTTTGATATCCTTGGTGTTTGGATGGTATGTGTGTTGTCAAGTAGAAGAGTGGCTTCCGTAGGGGCTAGAGCCCGGAAGAGGTATCTAGGATAACCTTCGGAAGTGGTTTAATCAAATGATAACTAAAACAATACTTAGAAGCTTGGGACTAACTTCTCACTAATTAAGATATTAATGCCTCACTCATGGACCCAAGTGCTCGGTTAGGCTTGGGATGAGTGGGAAGGCTTGGAATGGCAAGGTCATCTATCTTGTATGTACGAAAGGTATTTGGCTCCGCATGAGTGAGTATGGGGGTCGGGATTCAGTAAAAGTCACCAAAATAACCTTTTCTTGTGGGGGTCGGAGCCTAGGAAGAATCCCAAGGATAACCCATGACGAGCTATGTGATGACACTCTATCTAGGACAATAGTTGGTACTTGTTTATTGTGGGTATGGTTTCCGTAACATGCCTGATGTGACCATAGTTGGTATTCGATTCTGTGTGTATGGTTCTTGTAACATACTCGTTCTACTTTATTTCTAGAAGCAATGTGACCTTGTAGAGTTGTACTTGTGTTGTACTTATTTTTGTACTTGCATGGTATTTGAGTTGTACTCTTGTTGTACCCGAGTTGTATGAGTGTTGTACTTGTGAAGTACATGTGACTGGTTGTTTCAGTTGGTTCAGTTATGTTTTAGCCCGTGTCTAGAGGTAGTCTTGGCTAGGATTCCTTGTTACTATCTCCTAGCACGGGGGGTGGGCCTTTGGGTTCCACTTGGTTGGGTAGCATGCACCTAAATCCGTTGGGTTCTATCTTCATGTTCATGTGGACGAGACTTCCAGTTGGAGAGCTCGTGGGTTTCAGTTTCAATTCTTGCTTTATTTCATTTCAGTTGACCTTGTATTATTTTACCCCTCATCTGTTATCGAGGTGGAAAGTTGTAACTGTAACCTTATTATTGGACTTGCCTCATTCGGGGAATGAGAGTTGTAATTGTAATATTTTATTATGGATAAATGGATTGAAAGTTATCTAATACGCTTTGATGTAATCATCTTGTTTGGAATGTATGCGTACTTATTATTCTTAATTGGAATGTATGTGTCTAATTATTGCCTAAATAATTGACATGGTTTCTATTCATGTTGTCATTGTGGGTTGTTATGTAATTTCAGTCTCGTAACCTTAGGGGATGGTTGCATTGGGAAGCGAACTTATATATTATTGTACTTAAACAAAAAAAAATTAGCCTATTTAAGTAGTTGTTTGCAACATCCTTTGGGGTTGCGTGGTGGGGCGTTACAAGTATGGTCTATGATAGAGCTAGTTTCAAATCTGATGTAAGAAATATGTTGTAAGCATCGTATTATGTAATGAAAAAACTATATTTAGACACTGAAATGAGCAATGTACTCAAGTTATTTCAGTAGCTTAGTTTATTTGAAGCTTTCATGGTATGCATATGCTCTTTATGTATCATTCTAGTATTTTTAGCAAACAAACTCAAAGCATAAGAGAAAAGACAAACTAAAACAAAAAATCAGACCTACAAATTCAGTGAGAAACAAATCATCAGAGTGGTGGATCATCACATAAAATGGATTTTTTAAAAACTGCTCCTTTCAATTTGGTGGCGGCACATTTAATTGATCTATACTAGCAAATAGGGATGTCGCCGTTGAGGAAATGCACCACTTTGAAGAATATATCAATGACCAATTTAGACTTATCTAATCTTCCTACGACTCTTCACAAGGAGCAATAATTATTAATCGCAAGCCTTTGAGAGTATCGGTTATTTAGTAGCAGCGGCTATATGGGATTTGGAAATTCTTAATACACAAAACTCACTAATAATAAATTAGTGCCCTATCATTTGAACATGCAATAGTAAATCTTGATTATTAATCCCCTCATGTGCTCTCAACTTTGCCAAGTGATGCCTTAGACCATAATTTCTTAATACACGGGATTAATAATTTTGGCCAAATTCATAACTCATCTGAAGTCAATATGGGACTTGTATATGTCATTAATTTCTGTTATATTAATTTTCTCCTGCCCGTCTCATACAACCTGACTCCTCAGAGATTCATGACCAAATTAAAATTACATGTTTGTCCCAACAAATAGTCATCACCGCCATTTATACTTAGGAATACACCCAGCTGAAGCATATATCCTTCATGATTTCTTTCAATTGAGTCAATTTATGGTTTCATTAACTAGGTTCTTTTTTAACGCAATGACCACACTTAATATCTTCCCTTAAACTAGAAATTGAGACCCCTCTCTTTGCGTTCGATAGAAATTAAGAGGGTTGGAGATTAAATGTGCATTCCAAGATGTCGTTACGTTTCTACCTTATTTTAATCTTCCACATCTCAGCTTCAAATGTACAAAGCTGCGATATGATTTTTCAAAGGTTCCCACGATTTTGTTTTAAAAACTAAAACTACAATAATAATAATTGGAAATTCTATTGCCTCATAATTATAAGATTTCCTCTTATTTCTCCAACGATATCACATTCATAGCGTTGTCCCATGCCTGTTCCTTGCCAACACAATAGCAGCTTGAGGAATTGTGAATATGACTTTTCAAAAACTTGCGGCTTTCTTAATTGGTTCCCTCCATCCTAGTTAAGAATGGTGTGTATTCTCTTCACTTGGCTGCTACCATACATGTCACTATAAATTAAATTCTCTACGCTAGAACTGAGAATTATCCAAGATGCTATATCCTTTCAAACTTACGTTAACTCAGCACAAATCTTCTTCCTTCTTGGTAATACTTCTATATACTTCGATACGACAATAAGCTGAATAGTTTGGAAACTAAAAAATTCATATATTAATATCTCATCACTTCGATTTGCAGACCTGAAGCTCTTGTTAAAACACCAACTCTGAATCCTCATCCACTCTCTAAATTTGTCTTCTCCAAAGACTTAACAAATTTCCTCAAACTCAATCATTTAAAACCAAGCGAGAAACCAAAATGATTCCTGCCGCAACTAGCCAAGGTGGATAATCTAACCATCGGAGCTCATCTTTCAAAGGGATTTCGTCCTCCAAAAGGCTTTGGTGAACTCCGTTTGACCAACAAATATTTGCTCTCCCAAATCAAAACTAGCATGCCTGCAACAATCCTCGTGAAAATTTTTATTCTCCTCCTCTTCGTAACTCCTCACCACCTTCTTGAATTCTCACCTTTTTTCCATTTTCCCACTTTAATTCCTTTTTAGAACTCACCGAAATGTAACTTATTTTATATATTTTAACATTACTAAAATTTAAGGTACTTTGCACCAATAAAATAATTAATTTAAGTTGTCTTTTTAATTTAACCTTTTTCAACAACTTAAAACTTAATTATTAATTACAATGCTGACTAAATAAAAATTGGGGACATTAGAAAGAACAATTTTAAACTTTTTAAAAACTTGATAGTGCAAATGAACCATAAGCAAAATGAACACCAATTTTATGTGCTTTTATTAATAAGTAGGCACCAACCTATAGGAGACACAAATCTTCGATTACAAAAGTGAGCACCAACTGACAGTTGAGGACCAACCCAATATGTCCAAAAACGATAGGTACCAACCTTCACACTAACAGGTATAATATCTTTTTAATGGAAGACAAATAACAACAAACCCATTCTTTAAATCAGCTTCTTCAAAAACTGAACTTTATCTTTGCACTCATCTTCTTGTTCAATTCTGCCCCTTACACCTTTCAAAAACTCTACATTAGTTCCTTTCAAATCTGCTTCTTTTCTCTTATGAATCTGCCATGAAAACTGTTTCACACAACTGATTTTTTGTCTAACTTCTTACACAAAAAAACATGACTATTACAAGCAAATTCGTACCATATCCTTTTGCTTTTTTTTTGCTTATTACAAATCATAGCATTAATCTCCTTTTTATAAAAATAAAACCATAAGAGCTTTTTAATTTAACATGCATTGGTGGTTTTCTTTTTGCATTCTTTGTTCTATCCATAAGTGGCACTTTCTTTTTGCATGCTTTCCTTTTTTTCATTTTGCATGCTTTGTTTCATGCATAAGTGGCACCAATGGGGAATATATCATTGCATGTCCTTTAGTCTTTTATATATTGTTGCATGTTATATCATTGCATGTTTCTTTTGACATCAATGACAATATTCTAAAAATCTCCCCCTTTGTTATTTATGGCAACTTCAAAATTTCTAAACTGCTCTCCATGTCTCACTGCTCCCCCTATCTTCAATTCTCCCCCTTTGACATCAATG